>JAJJMB010013957.1:0-18284 GCA_023531105.1 Papaver atlanticum | reverse complement strand
TATTACGACTGCTTCTTGATCATCTGTTGAATATCTTCCTTTTTCGATTCCGTCATTGTTATAGGTATGTAGTTCTTCGCTGTTGTGTTTGTGATATCGATCATATATGCTTATTTTGTTGTTGCTTCTAGATTTTTTGATGAAGAACATAATATACGAAAGTATATATACTTGCCCCTGTTCTTTATCACAAAATCTGGAGCCATTTTAGTGATTATCGTAATGTTGTTTTTCTGTGTCCTTGATGATCTGATGGTGTTCTTTTAACGATGTATGATGAACACCGACCTAACTATTGAACGTTCCCTGATGCTTCTTATAGGTAGTCATGGCAGGTAATGATCGTAGAAATAGTCCTTATAGATCCCCGCCGCTGAGTCCTTACCGATCTCCACCAACTAGGAGTCCTGATATTTCTCCGCCTAAAGGACCACCACCGAGGTCTTCTCAATTGGATTTTCGTTCCCGAAAAACCTCATCGTCTACTGACCCGAAGGCTTCTCAAAAGAGAGGGGATCAAGCGAGAGGTTCTCGTTACCCTGTTGATAGACCATCAGGCAAGCCTTCTTCACTGCGTTCTGAACCGCTGAAGGTTCAACCCCTCCGTTCTATTGCCCCTCCCAATCCTTCGTCTTCTAAAAAATCTAGAGTTCTACTCAATGTTCCTTCATCCAAGAAAGATCAGGATCTATCTAGGAAGCCGGCGATGAAGAGGAAGTCTTCGGATATGAGTCCCCCGAAGAAACCATCATCGGGTAAGGCGGCATCTTCTGAGGTTGCTCCTTCTGGACGAACTGCTCCCGCTCCGAAGAAGAAGAGGAAGGATTTCTTTAATCATATTGACCTTGAAGAATTCAAAGTGATGCATGGTCTTGAAAATTTTGAGGTTCGTTTTTATAATCAAGGGGACGATCTCACTTATGATATGATAACTAACTATAAATACGATGCCTTCCATCTTCTGACGACCGTGGGAGCCTTCGAAGCGGGTCTGATGCTGCCTTTATATAAGTGGGGAGATTCATTCTACTATGATGTCCTGGCGCATCGTGAGGGTTTTACTTTTTATACCCATTGTCGTTCAGTAGTTCAGCTGAGTGGGAATTATCTTCGGAATCTTCGTGAGTGCTACCTTCGGAGCAAGGGTGAGACGTTGATGACATGCTATACTCCTGATCTCGAGGAGAAGAGTTTGTATAATCCTGATAATTTCAATGCTTCTTTTGGAGACTATGTCAACGGTAGGAACCGAAAGTGGTGGAGCGTTGGTCTTCGCACGATGGCTGCTCCCCATGGTGAAGTTCGTATTTTGAGTGAAGTAAGTGACTCAAAGCTTCGGTACGTTCCGGGTACTAAAGGTACTGCTAAGCCAGAGCTTTTTCCCCTTAAGGAACGTCTCCGTCGTGATCATGATTATGAGTGGCATGCCACTCCTCTGGAAGTTATTGTCCTTTGGGCTCATGGTTGGATTCCCAGTCCTCACGGATGGAAGCCTGTTGCTGGAAGCAAGCCTCGTGATGGTGCCCCATCCCGCTATGGTGATTTCTGCCCTTGGGCTTTGAACTTTACTGGTATGAATTTTGACTATGCTTTTGATGCTGTCAATGCTAAAGACGAAAAAAAGTTCTGAGGCGGGTCTTCCTCCGAATGGTACTGCTACTGTCAAGGTATGATTCAGTATATTAATGTGTTGTGTTTGAGTTTGTGTCTTTGCCCCTTGAATCATAGATTGATTATGTGCTCATTTTTAGGCTTCGAGGAAGAAGAAAATTGGTGCGGTTCAGTCCTCTACTATGGAGGTTGAAGAGTCGGGGGTTCCTGAAGTTACTAGCCCATTAAATGACGAATAAGACTCTGAGGAGGACGAAAAAGAAGAGACCGATGACGAATAGCGTACTGAAACTTCCCCTCACAATCATGAAGATGTTGAAGATGTTGAAGATAAAGGTACTGGAGATAAATCCTCTCCTGGAGATCAAGGGGATGATCTCATAGACGATCCCGAACACTCCCCTTCCTTTCGTCAGAGGAACGAGGATGCTGATCTTCAATTAGCGATCCCCGAGCCAGTGAATTCTTCTGGGCTGAATCAAGAATTCTCCTTCGGCAAGATTTATTCTGCTGGTGGGCAGATTGATATTGGTGTTGCAGTAGGGATAGCCTCTGAGTTTTCACTGTTGTCTCCCAATGATGATTGGGACGTTGAGGCCGAGGAAGATACTGAAAAGAGGATCAAGGAGAATGATAGTTCTGATGGGGAAGACGCTGAGCTCCGTGCTGCTAAGTTAGCCGAAGGAAGGAAGGTCGCTGCTAGGAAAGAGACCGATGTTAGCGTTGAAACTGCTGTTGGCACATCTTCCGAGGGATTTGTGAACGTTGTAATGCGTGATGAGACTTTCGATTGGCTGAAGAAGAAATGCCTAATGAACGTGCCCCATCCTTCTCCTGTGGTCCCTGGGGAGAGGGATTCCGATGCTTTTACTCTTCAGAGGATGACCTTATTGTCTCGTGAGAAAGTTGCTGAAATCTGGGAACGGGACTTGGGTGCCACTCCTTCTAGTCTTCTGGTTGATCCACCTTCATCTATCTCTAACATGATTGCCATGGCTGATGGGCATCAGTATGGTTTCCCTCAGCAACGTATTCTTAAGGTGAGATGTTTATATTTTCATCTTGGCGGGGTAATGAAATCTCCCTTCGTTAGTGATGCTTACTTGTCCCATGTTCGCTGTAGTTGGCGAGGAGTGAGTACTGCAATCACACCCTTTATCAGTTCTTCAGAGCTAAGGCACTCAATCTGGAGGCAAAGCTGCGATAGAGGGATAATGACCTGTTCACTGCTCAAGAATCTCTTGTGGATAAGGACAAGGAGATATCGGAGTTGAAAGAACAGTTGAAGAAAAAGCATCAGGCCAATGCTGCTGAAGGGCAGCTTCGTCAAGAGGTTGCTTCGCTTCGTGTTGATTTGGAGAAAGCTCGTGCTTAAACTTCGTCAGCGGGTACTTCGTTTAAAGGTTCGTTCCTTCTCCTTTTTTTCTATCTTCCCCTTCATAGTGTTCTTTCTGAGTTAGCCGGCCCTGTCTTCAGTGGGTGGCGTTGAAGAGGTAGTTTGGCTTCAGAATGAGAGGACTCGTCAGGCTTTGCGTATTAGAGAGTTGGTAAGACAAGTAATAGAAGCATCTAACAAATGGAATTCTCGGTCCGATGAGTATAACCGGATGACAGCTCGTTACCGGGAAAGACGGGAGAAGATGGTGGAGATGCAAAATACGATGACTGCTGATCGTCGTCAATTCAGCGGTGCTTTATTGTGGACTCGTGAAAATCTCTATGAAGCTCGTGATGCTGCTTCTCAGTTAGAAGCCAAGATTACAGATTTAGAAGTAGAGCTTCGCCAGGCCCGCTCGTCCCATGACCCTGAGGTTCGGGATTATATACAGCGGCTCGTTCGAGAAAGGGACGATGCAAGGGTTGAGGCGTACGCTCTTGGTAAAGCCTTAACTGCCTCCCATGCCGATGTTGCCCGCTTGGTTAAATCAGAGAAAGACTTAGAGGTTAACATGTATAGGCTTACCAAGGGGATCGAGGAAATGACCAATGAGGTCAATCGTCTTCATCATTCGGATTCTATGAAGCAGGTAGAGTTATATGAGTGTCAATTTGAACTCGAGAATCTTCGGCTTGATTATAAGAAACTTTCCGATGAATACGAATTTATTGATGAGGCCCGGGACGCAGTAGTAAATGAATTTCAAATAGTTTCGGCTAATGTAGAAGGTATATGTTCGTTTGGGTGTGGATATCTATCTATTTGCTTTCTTATGATGTCTTGTTTTCTTCTATTTCAGAGCTTGAGGGACAGATTGGCCTTGTAAATGAAAAGCTTGAAAAGACTCAATCTGAGTTAGTGAAGCAACAAGGGAAAACCAAGTACTTTGAGGGACTAGCTGGGTCCCGGGATGTAGCGGCAAAGGAATCGGAGAAGGAAGTGGAGCAGCTGAAGTTGTCGTTGGCTCAATATGAGCTTAAGTCCACCATCATCACTCATGAGGCTCGTCGTCAGCTTGCTCAGGAGGTTAACAAGACACTGGAGCGGATATAGCAAAGCTTTTTGAAGGAACATAATATCACGAAGAGGTATAAGCGTCGTCCAGTACCCGAGCCCTTCAATCCTGCTTCTGAGTTATCCTCTGGAGGGAGCGTTCCCTCGTCTCAAAAGGAATGACCTGTTGATCGTGCTGATCATGTCGAGCCTTCGGAAGAAAAGTAGGCCCTCGTGTTGGGGATTTGATCTTCGTTGATTACGTAGCTTCGGCTATTTTTTGTATGTCTTGTATTTTTTGCTTACCTCCCCAGACTTGTAATCAACTCTTATGAAATGGATCATCAGTCTTTTTAAGTATATAAAGTTTTGATTTATATGTAATGTTATTTTATCTATTTAATTTTCTTAAAAGAAAAATGTTAACGGAAGAGAAACAAAGAGTGTTGTGAAATAACGAAGCTATGTACCTTCGTTAATCATTTTGGACTTGTCTCCCCGTCGGCTAATCCTGGGCCAGAGGATTATCGAATGGTGGGGTTGGTACAGCGTTCTTGGATATGTGGTGTGTTATTGGATTATGTACATACACCCATTCCGCCTAACCGCTGCCTTGGTATTATGTTGGACATCTCTTTCTGTTGGAATCCTTCCCCATGGTCGTACACTCATAGACACTGATAGGGGAGTCCTGAGAGATTGTATATGAGTACTTTGCCCAATATGGATATAAGTATGGGGTCATTATCAACCTCTTCGTTATTTTTCGAACAGTATGGTAAATAACAAGGTTCTTGTTTGATTGATGAGGTGAGGTCTGTTATTCCTCGGCCAGAGATAGAAACATGTTGAGAGGATATGCTGTCTTATTCTTCTGGTATTCTTCACGCAGATGCAGAACTGCGTTGCTTCATGGATAGTATGGCTTGAGGTATTTCACATTCCAGGGGTGCCTTAAGATTTCTCTTTTTAGGTTACGCAGGTAGTACGATCCCTTCCCTGTGATATCGTGTATGACAAATGGCCCTCCCCATGTTGGTGTTAACTTACCCCATTTATTTTCTCGTTGATACTATGGTATGGTACGTAGCACATACTGTCCTTCTACAAAATTTCTAAGTTTAACCTTTTTATTGTACTCCCTCGCTAACCTTCGTTGATAATTCTCCATTCTTTGTAACGATGTTTCCCTTCGTTCTTCTAGATCATCAAGTCTTTCTAGCATCATGTCGGCTGTGAGATTCTTTTCCCATGCTTCGGTTTTTGTTGTAGGCATGATGATCTCTGTTGGGATAACTGCTTCGGCTCCATAAATGGGAAGGAATGGAGATTCACCGGTTGCTGACCTTCTTGTGGTTCGGTATGACCATAGTGCGTTATGCAATTGCTCACACCATCGGCCTTTATGTTCATCCAGTGATTTCTTGAGGATAAGAGAGAGGGTCTTATTTGTGGCTTCATCTTGGCCATTGCTCTGAGGATAGATGGGAGTATATTTGTTTTTCCTGATTTTGAACGTGTCGAACAGCATGTCAATGTTCTTCCCTTGCAGCTGCTTGCCATTGTTGGAGATAATTTCTGCGGGAATACCGAACCTGCAAATGATGTTTTGAAAGATGAACGTGAATACATCTGCATCCCTGATTCTTGCTAGAGCCTTGGCTTCCACCCACTTGCTGAAGTAATCAGTAGCTACTATCAAGAATCGTCTCTTTCCTGTTCCTTCGATTAGTGGTCCGACGATGTCGACTCCCCATTTTGGAAATGGCCATCGACTTCCCACTGAATATAACTCAGTTGCTGGAGTATGGATTCTTTTGGCGAACCTCTGACATTCTTCGCATCTTCTGGACATTTTAGCAGCATCTTGTATCATCTGTGGCCAGTAGTATCCTTACAATTTATCTTTGTCGGCCAATGATCTCATCCCACTGTGATTACCTGCGTCTCCGTAGTGGATGTCCTTTAAGATACGATGCCCCTCTTCTATGGATAAACATCATAATAGGGGTCCGAGGAAAGATTTCTTGTATAAGACTCAATCGCGAAGTTCGTATCTTCCTTCCTTCGATTGCACTTTTCGGGCTTGCTTCACATCCGTAGGCAGCGCTCCTTCTTCAAGGAAAGGATGAACTTCTGTTCTCCAGTCTTCTTCGTTGCTGAAGTCTTCGTCTTCGTTCGCTCTTGTCAGGATGTCATCTTCGGCGATATCTTCTCCTGCATCGTTTTCGGCAACATCCTCTCCTACATCGTCTTCACGATTTGTTGTAGCGAGGATTTGCTGCGGGGAGATCGAAGGTTCGTATACTCTCGCTATCTTGATGGCCTTGACATTTTCATCTTTCAGCATTGATGAAATGTAAGCTAAGGCATCGGCATGTCTGTTATCTTTCTTGCATAGATGTCGGAACTTAATGCTGGGTATTTGTGATGCTAGAGTTTGGACCAGGGCCATGTAGGCTGAGAGAGTCTCGTCATAGGTGTTATACTCTAGTTCTATTTGCCAAATGACTAGCTGTGAGTCACTTGCTAGGCGTATCTCGGTTATTCCCATTTCTCTTATCAAACGAAGAGCATGTACTACGGCTTCGTACTCCACGATGTTGTTGGTGTGCCCTTCAAATTCAAATCTCAGTACATGCACGATTCTGTCCCTAGTGGGTGTTGTGATCACAATCCCTATGCCTGCACCTTCCTTGTTCTTGGACCCATCGACGAAGACTTCCCATCTTCTTTGGCTTGAGGGTTCGAGTGCGTCGATCGAATCCTTTCCATCCTCCTCTACCCCTGGTATGTCCTTTACTTCTTCGCCATTATCCAGGGGTAAGTCTGCTAGGAAATCCGCCAAAACTTGTGATTTTTGGGCAGTTTGGATCTCGTGAATAATGTTGAATTGTTCCAGTTGCGTATTCCACCTGGCTATCCTTCATACTTTTCCAGGGTTTTTAAGAACAGCTTCCAGCGGTGCTTTGCATGGGACACGAACATAATGAGTCAGGAAGTAAGTTCTCAACTTCTGCGTTTCCCATACCAGTGCCAGTATAAGTTGCTCAATCTTGGTGTAGTTTCTTTCTGCCATATTGAGAGTTTTATTAACATAATAGATCGGTTTCTCGACCTTCGTGTTGGTCTTGACCAGCACAGCACTGATTGTATCTTCGGTTGCTGCTATGTAAAGGGCCAGCACTTCTTCGGGATCGGGTTTCTAGAGGATCGGGATCGTTACCAGATATTCTTTAATCTTCTGGAAAGCTTCTTCACACTTAGAGGTCCATGCGAACTTAGTCTCCTTCTTAAGGATTTTGAAGAAGTGTTTACACTTGTCCGATGATCTGGCGATGAATCTTCCTAGCGCCGCTATGGAGCCGTTGAGTTTCTGAACTTCCTTTAAATTTCTCGGGGATGGCATTTCCACGATGGCCTGGATTTTGGCGGGATCGACCTCGATGCCCCTCTTCGTTACCAAATATCCAAGAAACTTTCCTCATGTGACATCGAATGTGCATTTTTCCGGGTTCACTTTCATGTTATATTTCCTCATTGCACCGAAGATGTCTCTCAAGTCCTGTAGGTGATCTTTGCGCAATTTGCTTTTGACGAGCATATCATCGACATAGACTTCCAAAGTTTTCCCAATCCACGGCTTGAAGACAGCGTCAACCATCCTCTGATATGTTTCCCCTGCATTCTTCAGTCCGAAAGGCATTCGGGTATAACAATAGAGTCCGTGCGGAGTGAAGAATGATATGTGTTGTTGATCTTCTTCTGCTAGGGCTATCTGATTGTAACCGGAATATCCGTCCATGAACGATAGTTCTTCGTGTCCTTCTACATCTTCTACCAATTGATCGATGCTTGGGAGCGGGTAGCTATCCTTCGGGCAGGCTTTATTGAGGTTTATGAAATCGATGCATATCCTTACGCCACCGTTCTTTTTTGGTTCCTTGACCATGTTTGAGATCCATTTGGGATACCTAACTTCCCTTATGAATCCTGCCTCCATGAGCTTGTGAAGCTCTTTCTCGACTGCTTGATGATATTCCGGTGCTACTTTGCGTAACTTCTGCCTGAAGGGGTTTGTGCCTGGCTTTATCCGAAGTTCGTGTTGTATTATTTTCGGATCGATCCCTGGCATGTCTCATAATTTCCATGCAAATATGTTTGCGTATTCCTTGAGTAGTTTAATCAATGCTTCTTCTCGATCTCCGTCCATCAGAGTCCCTATTTTGATCATCTTGGGATCTTCTTCGGTTCCTATGTTGATCTCCTTTGTGGGTTCTACTGATGTAAAAGTAGCCTTCGGTTCCCCTAGGAGAGGAACATTCTTTAATTGCTATTTGGAGGATTCCTCTGTCTCCTTCGTCCCTGAGATGCCTGCTTCGGTAGAGAGGACGGTGCCATTCTTCGTCAGGTTCTTCCATGTAATCTCTTCAAGATAAGGTTAATTGCATTATCCTTGGTTGCTTCTTTGTTCTTCCCCCTTTGGGATTTGCGTTGCTCTTCCTGTTCGTTATTGAGTTGATTTTGTAAGACCTGGCATTCTCATGCGGTAACTTGATCGCCCTTGATTTCCATCTCCCCTTCGGGCGTTGGAAATCTAAGGTACTGGTGGTATGTCGCCGCTACTCCTTTGAGTTTGTGCGCCCATCTTCGTACGATGATGGCATTATAGGGAGACGGTGCGTCCACCACACTGAATCTGGTGCTGACTTTCATTGGCCCATCTTTAACCTCTAAGACAATATCTCCTAAAGGCTTCGTGGCTGCTCCGTTGAAACCGTAAATGGTGTAGTAGGAAGACATCAACTGCTTGTCATTCAGCTTCATCCTTGTAAAGGTGTCATAGAATAATACATTGACTGAACTCCCTCCATCGATCAATATTTTCTTTATCGTCCATCCTGAGACAGGCAGCGTGAGCACCAGGGGATCGTTGTGGTCTTCCATGTCTTCCTCGACATCTTCGACGGAAAAAGTCAGCGGCGCATTCATCCAATCCTCGTGTCCATCTACTTCTTCTCAATCAATCTTGTATAGTTCACAGTAGTATTCGAATTGCTTCCTCAACCTCTTTCCTATTTGATCAGTTAATGAAGGGCCGTTGGGCTCTGAACAAGAGATGGTGTTGATCGTTCTATCATTCTCTGGTAGATGAACTTGCTTGCTTCGATGGGTCCTTTCTTCAGGTTCTGGCTTTTGAACATATGTCTCGAGGTCTCCGGCGTCAATCAGCTTTTTGATCATTATCTTGAGATCACTTCTCCGCCTGGTGACCGTTGAAGCAATGGTACTTGCAGTAGTCCCTTGATTTCTTGGACCTTGGTGGCTGCTTTCCCTTAGACCATGGCCATTCAGGATTGGTTCGATCCTTAATCTCCATCAAGATGCGAACGTAGCTGGTGTTAAGCTTTGTGTAGACCTGATCTTCGAATTTTTTGTCATTGCGACAATGATCATCTCTTCGTCCTCTTTTATCTTCGTTGAATTGTTCGGTCGAGCTGGACCTCTTTGACCCGCTGGCTTGCTCTACTGAATTCGTTCGGTGAGATTTCTACGCATGTGCCCTAGGGTTGTATCGTTGTATCTCTTCTAGCCTGGCATGCTTTTCGATGATCACTCATAGATCCCCTTCAGTCGTGGGAATGCTTCCATGAATCTCCACGAACAATGGGATCATCCTATCCAGTCCCCACTTGTAACAGTTGATGCTAACCACTGGGTCTACATTTACTATTGCCTGACAGATCTTATGCCATTTGTCGGTATACTCCCTGATTGTTTCTTTGAAGGCGACCGCTAGTGAGAAGAGTTTTTCCATTCCTGCGTTGACGGTCTTGTTGTACATGTAAGTCCTTAAGAATTTCTCTGTGAGCTGGTTGTAGGAATTGATGGAATTAGGCGGTAGGTTGTCGAACCAGGATAATGCCGATCCTTTTAGGCTGGAAGGGAAGTATCTGCAAAGGACTACATCATCTTGGTCCCATCAGGCCAGGGTTCGGTTGTAGTACCGAAAGTGGGCTGCGGGATCGCTGGATCCGTCGTAACATTCGAACGCTGGGATGGGACATTTTTGGGGAATGAGAGCTTTTTCCAGGTGCGCGGTCAGTGGTGTGATAGCGGATTATCTCATCACTTCCTCTAATCTTCCTCCTCCTTGCCTTGTCTTCAGCTGCTTGATTTCTGCCATCATCTCAGCACGAAGATTCTCCATTGCGAGATGATGTTCTTCTCTTATGGTTGATTATCCTGATCTTTCGGGCTTCACTATCGAAGTAGTCTGAATCTTCAGGTTCATAGTCGGGGTCAGACAACATGTTTTCTCTTGCTCCACGTCGATCCAGAGGCTCGGGGTTGTTGACGTTGGCGACCACCATCCTTCGGTCACGGTTCGGTGGCGGTGCCTTGGAATTTGCCTCATCGTGCTGATTTTCTATTTCGGCGCTTTTGGCGATCCTATCCTTGAGCTCCTGGTTCTCTCGCCACAGCGTCTGCGTACATCTTCTGATTCCTTTTTAACTCTTCGAGCTCTGCTGCCAGCTGAATAGAATGGTTCGATCCCTGATTTGGAGTTCCCACTTGCGCTTGTCCACCAGCGGCGATGGTATGATCTTCATCTATGGTTTGGATCAGAGGGACGGGTGGATCAATGGGAAAGACCTGAAGCTCCACGGGCTACTGTGCCGGCTGGTTCATCATCAACAGAGGCTGAGCAGTCAATAGCGGTTGGTTTTTCTCATTTGTGAGTGGCATCCCATAAAGGGGTTTTTGTATCGTTGACTCTGCTACTCCTTCTGCTCGGGTCGCTGTTGCTACTTTGGCAGCACCAACTTTGGTTGCTGCAGCTTTGAGAGTCGTCGCTGCTATGGCATGGGCATCTAGAGGGGTGGTACTTTCCGCTCCATCCTGCTTCTTGTTTTCCGCTTTGAGCTTTTCACCCTTTTGTTTGCTGCGTGTTACAACTGGTGTAGTCCTGAGCATTTCCTTTCACGTTGCCTTAGCTTTTCCTACATCCTTTGTTTTATCCATATTCGGCAGGGGTAAAATGTTGGCAAGGGAGACATATCGACATAAGTTTTATTAATAAAGGCGTCATAAGAAAAAAAAACATGAAGATCATTTCGAGACATAGGTCTTATCCAAAGACTTTTTTCGAGAGAAAACATGAAGATCGTTTCGATATGGGACGCAAAGATCCGAAGATTTTTTCAAGAGAACACATAAATCCGGGGATAGATCTAAAGATACTTCACGAATGAAGATAGAGTCAAGAGCTTTTATAAAGAACTTGGATCGAAGGTTTTTACAAGAGAAAACATAGATCTGAAGGTAGGTCTAGAGATTTTCCATGAAAGAAGATAAGTCCAAGGGTTTTTATAAGCAAGAACTTTGATCGAAGGTTTTTACAAGAGAAAACATAGATCTGAAGGTATGTCTAGAGATTTTCCATGAAATAAGATAAGTCCAAAGGTTTTTATAAGCAAGAACTTGGATCGAAGGTTTTTATAAGAGAAAACATAGATCTGAAGGTAGGTCTAGAGATTTTCCATGAAAGAAGATAAGTCCAAAGGTTTTTATAAGCGAAAACTTGGATTCAAAATAACTCCGACCATTCTTATGATGAAAAAGCTTTGTTCCGACTAAAAACCTTTGAAATCTGGTCCTTTTTGCTGGATTGTCACCCAAAATCGGTATTGAGAACCAGTGTTGAGTGATATCAGAGTTCACAGGGAAAGATAAATCTTTTTACCGGGACGTAAGCGTCCCTGTTTCTAGCACCAGATTGTGAACACAGAAGTAACGATGGTATCTTCGTGTCCACAAACGATATTCGCAATATCGATAAATTTACTGACATGGCCGAAATAAATATAAAATAGAACATGGTGATTATATTTGAGACTCTGAGCCTTCGGGCTCGTCCTCGTCTCACATCGTGGGAGAGCCTAAGACGATTCAAACGATGCATGATATATGAATAAGAAAACTATAAGTACAGAATATAAATGAGACAATGATTTACGTGGTTCGGCACTAAGGCCTACATCCATGGGGGTTTGGTTTTTCACTATGTATTATATGAGGTTACAATGGATAGTTGGATGACTCTGAGTAGGGAACGATGCTTGGAGGGAGGTAGATAACTCATACTTACTCTTATAATTTCTCTCTCCTCAACTATAGCTCTCTCTCCTCAAATTTGGTCGACCCCTCCTCTCTTAGTGGAGTTGAGTATTTATAGGCCTCTTGTATGGGACCCTCTTCTCTGAGACAGCTATTCCTTATTGGCTTTGGTTAGTGCGCTGGTCCGATGATATCTTCTTCCTTCCCCGATGCCTTCCAACGGTAATGCGTTGCGATGATGGTGCACCTTCTCCTTCTCCATAGGATGTTCGACATGTGCCCTATGTCTATAACATTTAAGGAGGGTGGTTGGGGCAGTCTGCACGCCTCAGACAGCTGTTGATGCGTGTGTCAGCTGCACTTCCTCTTGTTCGTCCGATCTGGATCTTCCTTTGGATGATAAAAAGTAATCTCTCGGAACATCTATGGTACTTCATGGTGGTTCTTTCATCAGGTGCTCCTTGATTCGTCATCGTTGGATTCGCATGATGATGGATAGGTGGAGGATGAAGGTGATGCATGCCCCTTAGGTGCTTCAATGAGCATCGTTGTTTTTATGCTCCTCTGTTCTATGGAGTACATGTGTCTTCTTCTTGACACGTGGTCAATTATTGATTATGTGTATACACTCGAACAACCCATTCTTTTCTTTTTTGTTCGAGCTTCTCTATCACCACAGCAAATATCGATGGCAGCAAGCTCCATCTTCATCTCTCGACAATGGCAGTATAGGATAATCGTCCTTCTCGACTTCATCACCAGCTCGGACCACCATTCATCGAGAATCAACTGCCACAACCTATGATAGCTTCACTGAACTATCTTGAATCATTACAGCATCTCATGATCATCAACACCCTTGATGTGAAATCAGGCTCCTACCCAAGATTTATATCATCCTCCGGAACTTAGTGATGTATTCAAATTCGAATATAACTGCTGGTCAAATTCATCGCTATCGTGTTCATCAAACGTTGTCTGCCATTGCTTGTGTTCTGTTTAAGAATAGTGAAGACGAAGTGCCCTGAGTAAATAGGCCGGGTGCCTGCAACAGATTTTGAATTCCTACCTCCCCTTTGTAAAAGACTGAAATACCTTTAACAATTCCCTTGAACTTGACTTCCTCTTAACAGGAAGGTGCCCCTTAACATTCGCTTGGGGTTCCAATATCACTTTCCTTTAAAATAACCATTTTGCCCTTATTTTCTTCCAAGTTCTTGTTTTGCTCATATCTTCTTCATACGAACTCAGAATGACTCCGTTCTTTCGGCCTTGACTTGGTCTTCTCGTCCTCTACAAATTGAAAAGTATAAATCTTGTACTTGAACGAGTTCCACTTGGTCTTTGGCCCTTCTCCACTTGTAGCTAGCTTCTTTTATTGCACAATTAAGTGTCATTTCACTTCTTTTGGATGATTCACCTATAAAAGACAAATAAGAGAAAACAAGCGTAATATACAATAATTTGCCAGAAAACAAACAAATACTAGCATGGAATTGACACCAAATATATGTGAAATATGCAATTATCATCAACCGAGGTATGCTCTAACATTAAGTTTATTCGGTCGACAGATAAATTACTCCACATACAAGTTGTTGTAACAAGTCTTAGTCTCCCTCCTTTGTAGATAGTTAGCTATTATGTTTCTAGTCTTCCTATTCTTTTTCTTCTTTTGTTTATATATCTTTATCTTTGTAACATCATGTCTATTATGTAGCTACTATAAATATGAATCAATGAAACAAATCTACACACAGTTGTGTGAGAAACAAAACCCTATATTAATATTTCAAGATTGTGTGAGAAAAAGTGGGTGAATCCACGAGCACTCTTATATGCGCACTATCATACACGATTTGCGTCATTTTATCCACAAAACTCAAACGACAGTTAACTTAAATCTAATATTTTGATGATACGTTCTTCTTATAAGAATCTACATTCCTACCAAAAATGAGCATAATTCGAAATGTATACCACCACCATCCACCCCTTTGAAAATCAGTCGTTAACTTTTTAACAGATGAAAATTAAAATTAGTAGATGATGAGGTTTGACATTTTGGATCGTGCTCATTTTTGGTAGCTATGAATGTAAAGTCTTATAATGGAACGTATCATCAAAATACTAGATTTGAATCCATTGTCGTTTGAGTTTTGTAAAGAAATAACGCAAATCATATATGATAACGTCCATATAAGAGTGTCCATGAATCCTCCCTCGAATAAACAAGTATGTCTTTTATCTTATCCATTGTTTGTTTTTTAATTTCTGTTTTACTCCCTCCATCCCCTGTGTGTGTAATATATACACATAAAATTTGCAAATTCTCTTAGAAAGTGAAAATTTTCATTCCCAAGAGAAAAAAACATTAAATTATTTGTGATGTACCCATACATAATAAATAAGGATATATATATGGAACAAGTCATCTTGAAATTGGAGTTCTACCTATCTAATGGGACAGTCAAAATCCAAAACTACGCCTTTATATTGGAGACGAAGGGATTAGTTATTTCCAGTTATCACTGTATTTTTACACTGTCTTGACACGCTGTTTGGGTAGTATAAATACTTGTAATAACGGTGTATACCGGTTATTTATTATTCTTCACTAATCACAAATATTTCATTTCTTCAGCTCAGTCTGATTATGCTCATGGTATCAACTAAGGAAACCCTAGGATTTGTTAGTTCTTGGTCCTCTATTCTTCAAAACCGATCTTTACTTCTGATTTCAATTTTGATTTACTCGAAATATATTTGAATTCACATATTGTTCTTAGATTTATCACATTTCAGTGATTTATCTGCAACTCAAATTTATAAAAATCTTGGAATTTGGTTTGAGATCTTGTATTTTCTTGAGAATTTGTTATCTTCTTGATTTTTTTATCTGTTTTATTTCTAAAAGTGAGATTTTATAAACTTCTTTTGATCAATTTTTGGATATTTACTCATTTTTAGATTTTCTTTTCAAGATTTGTTTATGATCAATACCTTTTATAATCACATCATGCCTCATCAAGCTAATGCTAATTCCGCTGCGAATAATCGCAACAACAACACAGCTTTTGGATCTGGATCAAATCAATAGACTTCTGATCAAGATTAGTACAAAGTTCATCTTCTTTTTACTTATATCTCAAATTTTGTTTCGATGAAACTTGATTCGAAAAATTATCTTCTTTGGAAAGATCAGTTTGAGTCAATCATGATTTCTACATATTTTTTTGAGTATGTTGATGGTAAAAATCAAGAACCATCTCGACGCGTACTGTTAAAGGTATTGAGTCAGTCAATCCAACTTGGGTATGTTGGCGGAAAATAGATCGATTTGTTGCTAGCTGTCTAAAAACAACCTATACTCAATATATCTCTGGAGATGTTCTCGGCTTGCAATTTGCTCATGAGATTTGGGCATTTCTTTAAATTATTTTTTGACTCTTCTAGAAGATCGATGTTGCGCAATTAACTGCAAAATATCTATAGAGGAAATCAATCTTTAGAAGAGTATTTGTCTCAGATCAAGATTACTACTGATGGTCTTGCAACCATCAAGTAAATAATTATGATCTTCCATATTTGTCGTTAATGGTTTAGGAAGAGAGTATAACAATTTTGTGATTGCTGCATAAAATAGAGATGTACCTTTTATATTTGCTGAGTTAAGAGAAAAACTAGTTAATCACCAACAATAACTTAGAGATCAAAATCGTGAATGTCTAGTTTATTTGATTCTCAAAATTTTACTGCTATGTATGGTTAAAGTACTGATTCAAGATAAAGAACAATAATAAGATATATATTAATAATCAACTTGAGAATACTGTTTTCCATCCTAGTTCTAGAACACATGATGAAATTCCTAGTGCAGTCTACACATCAAGAACCAAGCCATTTTTCCAAAGAACAAACAAACCACCAGACAATCCTATAGGGTTTACGTACCAGTAATTGGGATATCTAAACTGGTTAGTGTACCATATCATTTTTTTGTTAATTATTTATTGTTTCAGAGAGAAAAACAATATCAGGGTCATCAGATCTAAGTAAGTCCCTTAGATGATACCTAGTACGTTTGTTGCCAAATCCTCGGACATTCCAACCTAATACCTCCCTACCCGAAATGCACCAGAAATATTATCTAGATAAAATGCACCATAAATATTATTTTGGATGATGGAGCAAACTTTTCTAGCAGTACTACAACTAGCAGATACGCATAATACAAAGAAAACAAGCTTAGGCAATAAATCTAGAATATAAAACAAAGCTTGGACAAGTTAGGCTAGATAAAGAGCGGCCACGATTTAACTAGGGAGAAGATAAATCTGAGGTTGTAGTTTGTTCAACTTAAATATTATACAAGTGTTTTATTAAATAGTGTCTCAATAGTTGCTCATAATGAATGATCTATTAATTCTTGGTCATTATAAATATTCCCTTAATTATTCTAATAAATATATATTTTCATTAATAAATAATTTAATACAAATAATATTCATAGAGATCAAAGGCGGTGGTAGAAGAAGTAATGGGTGGTGGAGGCGGTTCTCATAAAGTGGTGGAAACGGAAACATTAGTGGTGGTCAGGGGTGGAGCCAAGACCAATTGAACTATTTTGGGTCTTTTTTATCATATAAGTGTTTAACTAGGGAGAAGATAAATCTAAGGTTGTAGTTTGTTCAACTTAAATATTATATATAAGTGTTTTATTAAATAGTGTCTCATAATAAATGATTTATTAATTCTTGGTCATTATAAATATTCCTTTAATTATTTTAATATATATATATATATTCATTAATAAATAATTTGATACAAATAATATTCATAGAAATCAAAGGCGGTAGTAGAAGAAGTAGTGGGTGGTGGAGGCGGTTTTCAGAAAGTGGTAGAAAACGAAACATTAGTGGCGGTCAGGGGTGGAGCCAAGACCAATTGAACTATTTTGGGTCATTTTATCATAAAATGGGCTACTAAGTCCATTTGCACCCCTATTCGACTTGCTAAGAATTTTGGCACACCCTACCTCAAAATTTAGACAACTTAGGCAAGATAAAGGATGCTCTGGATTCATTCTTGGGAAAGATAAATCTACGGCTATAAAATGATTAGTTTAATTAAATTTCAATAATTAATGTTCTATTGATATTTCATAATAAATGTTTCTTTAGTTCATCGAATTAATATATTTTCGTTAATCTAATACATTATAAATTAATTTTATATTAAATTAGTAGGCATTAATGGTGGTTGTGATGGTGGATCGGCGGTGAGGATAATGGTGGTGGGTGTTGGTGAGAATGGTGGAGTGATGACGTTAATGGTGTTGGTGGTGGAAGAAGTAGTGGTAGTGGGATGAGAAAGGTGTCCTAAGGTAGATAAACTATTTAGTTACCCTTGGTTAAAATTTTTTAATTTGATATTAGTTTTTAAATTTATTTTTCTTTTATTTTTTTTAATTTTTTTAAATTAAAATAAATATTAAAGGCCATATTTTTCTAGGGAGAAGATAAATTAATAGCCGTGGTTTTAAAATTTGTCGGGTCGAGGTAGGAAATAATATGAAACCTATAAAAAAAATTGACCATATACAAGGCTACACGCGAATCAATTGGAATTGATTTAGTTTCTTATATCTCTCTCTAGCTTATAAAACAAAGTTCAAAAAACTTAGGCAAGATAAAGGACTCTCTGAATTCATTTTTCGGAAAGCTAAATCTACGGCTATAAATTGATAAGTTTAATTAACTTTCAATAATAAATGTTCTATTGATATCTCATAATAAATGTTTCTTTAATTAATCAAATAACATAGTAAATTTATTTTATATTAAATAAGTAGGCATTAATGGTGGTTGTGATGGTGGGCGGGGGTGGTGGATCGGAGGTGGGGATAATGGTGGTGGGTGTTGGTGAGAATGGTGGAGTGATGACGTAAATGGTTGCGGTGGTGGAAGAAGTAGTGGTAGTGGGATGAGAAAGGTGTCCTAAGGTAGATAAATTATTTAGTTACCCTTGGTTATTTTTTTTATATTAGTTTTTAAATTTATTTTTTTATTTTTTTAAATTAAAAATAATATTAAAGGCCATATTTTTCTAGGGAGAAGAT
>JAJJMB010013925.1:0-54422 GCA_023531105.1 Papaver atlanticum | reverse complement strand
ATTAAGACGTAGTTTTAAAAATTAAGATATAGTTTTTGTCATTAAAAATAAAATAAAAATAGTTTTAACAATTTTCACCCATTATTTATCATAATTACTCTATTTTTATTTAATCTTTAGCAAAAGGATTAATCATGATTCAATTTCCTCCAAATGTAGTCCTGAATTAAAACTTACTTGCACTTCATAAAAGTCACAACCACAAAAGATACAACCACCTAATTGAAAAAAACAGAACGTTATATTAAAAAACTTCATGCCGTTCTTAATTTGACCACGAACCTCCAAGTATCGCCTTTACTGATTTTGGTGTCGATCTCCACGGATGTAGATGTTTGCGAAAGGAAGATTCCTAGCAATCTCGAACCACATATCAACTGATTGCCCTTTAGCTAAGGGGAATCCTTCAGTTGTTACAACAGGCGTCCAACACAAAGTTAACTTATCAGAATTATTATGGGTTTCTAGCGAGACAACTTGAGCAGGCCCATCAATAATCTGTACCAAAACAGTAGCTGGGAAATTTATACCGGCCCGAGTAAATTCTTCCTTTAGAAAGGCCCTGTTTCTGCCAGTGATGACCAATTTTTCCATATCCCCTTTGGACAGTTTTTTTCTGCACAACTCGTGTAGTTGTTCGTGGTCTCGAAGAGCATCTGGGGTAGCACCCATCTTATCTACTGGATGGTGAACCGCAGGAGGAGGAGGTAGTGGAAGTGGTTGTTCTCGTGACGGTTGTTGTCTTCGCAGTGGTGGTTGTTGTAGTAGCTGTGGTGGTGGTGGTGGCTGTTGCAGTTGTGGTGGTGATGGTGGAGGGTTGAGTGGGGGTATTGGGGGTGGAGATGGGATTGGTAGGTCGTGTCTGGCCTTTTTTGCACGTTCCTGAATTTGAGAAGCACCTAAACAAAAATCGATTAGTTAGTTAGTATTTAAAAACTTAAACTCATCATTTCATTGTACGAAAGCATTAATTGATCGCACCAAAACCTATTCCAAGAACAAATTCATAACTATATTTGGATGAATGAAACGGTAAACATAATTTCATAATATTCATTAACAGAGACTATTTAAACAGACTCACCCTCTCCAGCCGGAGCACCAGACATAACAACACTTGAACCTCCAATCGCAGAAGGAATTTGTTGATGAAGAGGATCTAAACCAACATCATCACCATATCGTTATGATCAAACCCATATTATCATCACTCCGTAATCAAACTTCTTAATAAAAGTTACGAAAAAGCGTACCAGCTAAGTTAACCAAGTTCTCTACTCCTCCAATCTCAGCAGCCAAATTTTCATTAACTAGCAGAGAAGGATTTGGATCTACAACATCAATCAAAACTCATCAACACAAGATTCATAAAAAACAAACCGAAAATAAAAAAAAGTTCTCAGTTGATGTAAAAAACTTACCAACATTGATCAAGTCCCCTAAATCTCCATACACATTCTCTTCATCATCAACATGAGCATGATGATCTGCAGCTGTCATCAAATTCATAATTAGTTTATATGATGAAAATACTACAAATACTAACCAGATGGAGTTTGCAAGATCTTCATCCAAGAAATTTCTTTAAATAGTAAATCCTACAACTAGAAATTAAAACTAAATATAAAGTTAAAATCATTCTTTAGCTAGCACTTGAGATTCTTTCAGTAAACAACATCGATCGACTAAACAGAAATCATTTTTCATGAACAATTAATATATTGTTAAACAAGTATTTATCTAACCTCTACTTGTTCTGCTGCTTCTTCTACCACCTCTATTTCTTCTTCTATTTCTTCCACCACCGCCAGCCATTGCCAGGAAGAAGAAGAATTCTGAAGAGAGAAATTTTTAGATTTGATTCATCTGAATTCTAAGAATGAGAATGAGGAAAGCGTGATATATAACGAGTAGTACGGATGGTGTAGTAGTAGTGGTAGTGGAGTACAAGGGACCCACACAATAAATATTCCCTTCTCAATTCACCTAGGCGGTTATACGGGTATTTGACAAGACGCTTATTGCGAGATGGCCTACGCTACTGATTTCACTAGAGAGTTGTTGGAGTACATACTCCTCATGAGAGAATAGTTTTTAGTTCTACACGTTTGTTGATGACAAGATATAGTATTACGGGGAAAATGGGGATTATTTTTTTGTTCTGCCATTTGGTTTATAAGCTAACGTTTTTGCTCGGTAATATAATATAAGTTAAATTTGTTAAGAGCCATCAAATATTTTAACAAATATCGGATGATTCTCAAATTAACTCAATTGATGTCGTTGAACTTCACTTTCAAATTTATTTCTTTTATTTTCGTTTAAAGATGAATAAAACTAAGATGGTTTGAAAAATTGTAATAAGAAAATTGTTAGAAAGATTGTATCACGAGGAATAAATAATTTTTTTTTTTGGTTAACCAAAGGATTTAATGGGATAATAATAATTAAAGAATAATTTAAACCATGACCAGTATCCATTAGGCCAAGCACTATGGTTAATGATTTCGCTTCGTTATAGGTTACTTGACCACTATCCAATTATTGTGGTCCTTCGCTTCACTAATTTCTTTTTTTATCAGATCTGATCCACTCTTAAGCTGAGCGATGAGATACGGAACAGAAACAAAGTTTCGGTTTGAAAGATTATTTTATGAAAAGTCATTTTTCGTGATTTTTTTATCGGATACCGGGTTTCCGTGTTGAAAATGTTGTCTTATTTTTACTCTTATTTTTCCATTTTTACTCTTTTAGTTTACTAAAATTTCTTTCTTTCCTATTGTATTTCTATTTTTTCTTCTCAATTTTTTTAGCCATAACCAATACTTATCTAAATCTACTAAATTTAAAAAAAAAAAAAAATAAAAAAAAAAAAAAATTGAAAACAGACCATTTAAATAGAAACTGTCGGGCTAAACGATGGCCCTCACCGATAATGATGAGCACTTTCATGCTCAATCTTCTTAACTCCGATTAAGCTATAGCAAAGCGAAATTGCTCGACCAAAATATTTGTCCGTATAGTAAAATCATGTCCACTCGCAACGATCCTTTCTACATTCGACGTGTACTAGGCCAAAACTTTAGACAATTCCAATCCTTTGAAGTTTAATGGCCGCCAAAGTGGCACCCACTTGCCAGATGTCAAATCAAAATGATTCTTGAGTGACTATTTTATCTGAACCCACCAAATCCTTGCACGCAGCAAAAAGTGCAGAGCGTACAAACGTCAAAAGAATTATCCTTGCCAGCTCACTTTAGTAATAGTGCACTCTTGCTGGAGAGTTGGAGTACGTACTCCCTTTCTTCTCACGAGGGGATATCATTTGATCCTACGTCTGTCGATGAATAGGCTCGACTCGAGGATTGACTCAGCGATGTTGAGAGAGTTGGCCGTGAATTTGGGAGGGGAAAATATATGCGACTTTCTAGGTTTTTTTTTTTCTCCTTGTCGTTTTGATCCTCCGACAGAGGGTAGATTTATTTACTTTTAGTGACACATAGTATTTAGATCCCTGTTTGGTATAAATCCATCTCCAATAATATGGTCCTACAAGTTAGGAGGGACCAATTACTAAATATGAAGGTGTTCAAGAAAGTGTTATCTACACCTCAGACGTCATGTTTTTAACCAATTTTTTTTTAATTCTAAGGATTGAAATTCTCACTGTTGGAAATGGTTTTTTAGATATGAAGTCCTATATTTTTACTCTATGTGTAGACCTCATAAATAAAAAGACACATTTTCTTGGAGATGCTATGAAGACGTACTAGTTAGACTACATTGTGTTAGAGCACAGATGGCAACTAAATGTAATTATCTCATTATATTTGGAATGTTTGACAACAAAGGCATCGGATCACATTTTTGGCCCTACGGTTTGTTCAGAACCATTGTAAATATTGAGATGGAAAGATGTGAAAGGATTGGTGATCATGGGGTGGTTTCCGTGACGAAGAAGTTGTATAAGATCTGACGAGAAGTCAAAACTTCTTCAATATATAATATAATATACCTGCAGTTCTTCGTTAAGAAGGGAAAAGTCTGATTAAAATGGATCCTGTATAGGTGATGGATTAGAAATGAAATGAATGCATCAATCAAACTCTTCAGGCAACTCATTACCATAAAGCTCAACAGTCCAAGTCTATGTAAAAGAAGGATTCCGAAAGTAATATTGAACTTAAGAGTACCATATGCCCATAAATACTAAGCTATCAAATTACAAGAAAGAGTGCTAATATTCATTTAACATTAAATTTGTTAAAAAAGAAGAGGTACACAGGATAAGCCACTGCATCTGCAAGTTTCTACTTTGATTTAAGTTGTTTGCAAAATCAAAAAATCAAAGAGGTAAAAGCAGCCACATTTGGATTAAAATGCCCATTTAATTGCCCCACGTGTAACTTCATTCCCCAGTTAGACTCTTGCACATACAGCCCCTTGATCAGTGTAATTGAAAGTAACAGTCTCACGAGTTAGGATCAAAACCCCATTGAGGTCTGAAATTTGCTGCAGAGGTTTGAATAATTGCTCAGGGTTCCACATCAATTTATACTGAAACGCGCCCATCAGTTGTTCACACAATCCCCTGCTGGTGACATCCAAAAGTTTCTTGGGCGTAACGGGTCATCACATAAGGTTCTGCAATTCAAATGATTCCTGTTAATGTTACTTATCTTGAGTCTCTAGTCTACAGTACTATACAAATAAACGAGAGTCATTGGTTCTTAATCAAAAGGTAAAGGAAGAAAGTCTTAACCATTTGAACTTCACAAATTTACAAACACCCCAAACTCACAGCAGTGCTGTTCATACAAAACTAACACATATGACATTCTTTGCTGCCTGAACTGGACTGAGACTGTTCAGTCACTTAACGGCACCATTTCATCTTCCCTAACTAGGTATTATTTCTAAGTTATTTCATCAACTAGGATCACAATTTGGTAAACCTTCATGAAAGATATTATTTCTAAGTTATTTGCTATTTACCATCTGATAAAGAAAAAGCATATAATTGTTGTTTAATGCTAATTTGAGTAGAAGCAAATGATGTAGAGATCATACCCTGATTGCGTCAAAAAGTCGAGTCTTTAGACCGCGGGGAGCCTTAATGGTGTTACCATGCATAGGTCAGAGCAACTTTCTACTTTGTTATGGATTTTTTTTTCGTGGTTCAAAGATTGCACGTGTATAGAGAAACGAACCACGCCTGCATATGATATCGGTGAGCACTAGAATCTTCTTGCTTTCTTTTGCTGCGGGCTAGTGTATTTCAATCGCTCAGTACAGATTCTTTACTCCTTGAGATCTCTTTCTGCCTCTCCTTGTTTGACCATTGCATAGTGTTGAGTAATATTATGTTAGTGAACTAGTGTAATAGGAGTGTTAACTTTATATTTAGTCGTGTGTTGTTCAAATGAGTGGATGTTAGACATCCACACATTTTCCTTGTAAGGTATTTTATATACCAAGTAGAATAGGGGGTGTATTATCTCTTCAACTTAATGAAATTAGAGAGAGTGAGAAGAACCAAATAGGTTCCCACTTCTTCATTAACAAAACCATCCGCAAACATCTCTTTTTTAATCACCCAAACCACCAACAATTGGTATCTAGAGCTTAGATCTATTAGATTTGATCTTGGTGAGTGAAAAATAATCAATCAATACCCATTAAATCTAAAAAATCAGCAACACATAAACTTTTCAAAATCTTGATCTAACAAAAAAACAACAATTTCTTCAATCAATCTTCAACCAAATCAATGGCAAGTAGTGGTAACTCAAGTCTATACATTCAACAACCTTCAATACCACTTTTTCATGGAGAAAATGATGATTTTTGGCCCATCAAAGTGAAGACCTTGTTCATGTCACAAGATGTGTGGGAGATTGTACAAAATGGGTATGATGAAATTGAAGATACATCAACTCTAGAACAACCTCAAAAGGATTTACTTAAGGAGAGTAGAAAGAAGAATGCAAAAGCATCCATGTACATTCAACAAGGAGTTGGAGACACTATTCTACCAAGAGTAATCCATTTTCCTTTAGCTAAAGAAGCTTGGGATATCCTTCAACAAGAGTATGGAGGTAATAAGAAGGTAAGAGAGTTGAAATTACATTCATATAGAAGAGACTTTGAGAATCTAAAAATGAATGAGAATGAATGTTTGAATAAGTTTTCTTCAAGAGTTGTTGAAATTGTTAATAATATGTTGATGTGTGGTGAGAAGATGGAAGAAAGAAGAATTTGTGAGAAGATATTGATTTGTTTGCCGGAGAAATTTGAACCCATTGTGGCGGTTTTGGAAGAGACTTAAGATTTCTCTACATTAAAGTCACAAGAATTATGGGCTTCCTTGAAGGTGTATGAGCAAAGGTTGTCAAACACTCTGAGTAATCGATTGAGAGTGCTTTTCAATCGAAAATGAACTTGAACTCAATGAAGAAAAATGAGTACAAGGGTTATGCTTCATCTAACTTCAAAGGAAAGGGGAAATGGAAGAAAGGAGGAGCAAGCAACAAAAACTACCAAAAGGGTGATTCTCAACAAGTAACAAAATACAATTTTTGCAAGTAGAATGGTCATTTGGAGAAGAATTGTTGGAACAAAGGGAAACCTCAATGTCATCATTGCAAGAAGTATGGACATTTGGAGGAGGATTGTAGATACAAAGGAGATGAACATGCCGGTAGAGCGGAAGAGAAAGAAGAAAAAGGAAAACAAAACTTGTTTTTTGCTTGTCAAAGTGCCGTAGAAACTTCCAAGAGTGAAGTGCGGTTTTTGGATAGTGGTTGTACTACTCATATGTCCGGTGTTAAGAGCTTGTTTGTTGATATGGATACATCCATAAATTCTCTAGTGAAGATGGGGGATGGAAACATGGTTCAAGCTAACGGAAGAGGTACAATTTGCATGCAAACTATCAATGGAGAAAAATACATTAGAGATGTGTTATATGTTCCGGATTTGGCACAAAATTTGCTTAGTGTTGGGAAACTTGTGGATCTTGGGTATGCGGTTCATTTTGAAGATGAATATTGCACCATTTATGACAAGAAACACAAGAACAAGAGACAAGTAATGAAGAGTATCAAGATGGAAAAGAATAGAAGCTTTCCAATTGTATTTGAAAAGGAGATGAATGTTGCATTGAGGATGGAAACCATTGATGAAACATGGTTATGGGCATAAAAGACTTGGGCATTTGAATTTCAATAGTCTCAAGGTTCTTTCCAACAAGAACATGGTGCAAGGACTTCCACAACATATCAACCACAAGGATGGAGTATGTGAAGGTTGTGCACTTGAGAAACAACATCGCCAACCATTCCCAAAAGGTGTAGCATATAGAGCAAAAGAACTTCTTGGTTTGGTACATACCGATGTGTGTGGACTGTTGGTCTGGGAATTACATTAACTAAAGGTATGCAGATATGCATTTTCAACTTGTCAAAAGGATCTTGAGGTACTTAAAAGGAATTGTTGGTCTGGGAATTACATTAACTAAAGGTAGTTTGTGCACTTTAAAGGCTTTTACAGATTTAGATTTGGGAGGTTGTCCAGATACTAGGAGATCGACATCTGGTTTTGCAGTATTTTTTTGTCCAAATCTTGTCTCTTGGTCTTCTAAAAAGCAGTCTACTGTGTCCAAATCTTCTGCAGAAGTTGAATACAAGTGTCTCTCTATTGCTTCAGCTGAATTGAAATGGCTTTCTTATCTTTTGTATGATTTACATATTAAGCTTTCTGCTCCTACATTTCTTTGTGATAATACAAGTGCTCTGGCTTTGGCTTTTAATCCTGTTTTTCATGTCAGGACAAAGCATATAGAAATTCAATATCATACAGTGAGGGAGTTGGTTGATGAAGGCTTTTTGCAGTTACAACATATTTCTTCTGAAGATCAGCTTGCAGATTTGTTTACTTAAGGATTATGCTTTCCAATATTTTCTAGATTACTCAAACAGTTGATGGATGTTAATTCAACTACTTCAACATCCTCTTTGGTGCAAGTTACTTCAGTTGAAAATTCTACAAGAACTACAGATGCAGACTAGTGTTGTTTATTTTTGCTTTGAGTGTATTCTGTTTTTGTTTTTCTCTCAATCTGATAGTGTGTCTGCCAGTATCACATTAAAGGGGGTGTATTAGAGTATAGCGCTCTGTGTGTGTAGTCTTGTGACTGTGTGAAAAGTATGTGTGACAGGTCAACTATTGTTAACTGTTGACCTGACTATTCTTATAGATGGTGTAAGAATAAACACTATTAAAGCCTTTGTAATAAACATATTTAGGTTATCGTTCTAATCAATAACAATCTACAGATTTATCACTCACCAACAGGCATGCCTGAAAGATTCAAGATGGCGTTCAATTAACGAATGCACACTATCACAAAAAAAGAGAGGAAGCAATATGGGTAGTTTTCTTCAGATGTTCATCAGAATTCTTTCTACAACCAGTTATCCTCCCAAACCTTACCTGATGTCCATCATGCATTTGGTTTTTTCGCGCCAAAATGAGCTACGCTTCCCACCAGTACACAACCGTCAACGGAACTATTAGGTAGGTTGGCTGAAGAAAAAGTTATATATATATATATATATATTTATTTATTTTTGATTAAAATAGAAGATATATTAAGAAGTTATAAGCTATAAAACTATTACTTGCAAGACTCAACCATGGGAGTGTAATTGTTAATCTGTCCCTGCCCTAATAGTTCTTTTACCAAGTTCAAAGTTACATTGTCACGAGGCATTTTTGGCAGTCCAACCTAAACTATGTTGAGAAACTCAGTAATCAGTTTGACATTTCCTCTTACTTCCAGAATGGTGGTTCCTTTGATGACGCAATTTTTGTTGCTCTTCAAGGGGTTGGCCTAGTTTGGTTAGTGAATTGATCCATGGATCAAACGGATGGACAGAAGTCCCAACAAATGCCATTTTGCTCATGAGTTTTTAACTGAAGGTACTTTGTTCAGGCAGAAGTGAGACTCAGCAAGAGCTGGCCAATCCCATAGTCCATGCAAGCCATATATTTTGGGAGATGGACGCGTGGTAGTTGTGCAGGTGTGGCGAATTTGTTGAAAAATGATCCATGCAACTTGCAAGTAGGCAACAACACCAATAGTAGTGATCAATATAAACTTCTTCCATATATAATTTGCTTGCTATAATGTATTTTACGAGAGTCGACCTGTCAACCTCACACTGTAAAGAGGAGGGGGTCAGTCCATTGTCCTAGACAAGGAGGACGGGGTCGCACTATATATATATATCTGGCGGAATTTTGATTTTTTCCTCAACTGATTTGGCTAAAATATTTCCGGAAAATATGTTACTTTATATTTCTTATATACTCATCTAAAAAGCCTTTCAAGATATTAGATTTTAAGATCTGAAGAACTCAGTATGGGAAGAAAAAAACTAATGAAAAGTATCAGAGTAAGTGGTGATTTTGACGACAATATATATGGTGAGATATTGAGTAGGCTCCCGGTGAAATCACTCGTTAGGTTCAAATCTGTAAGCAAAGGTTGGCAATCGATGATTAGCAATGACAATTACTTTATCTATTTACATCTTTCGCGAACAAAAACACGCTCATCTTCATCTACATTATTCGTGATAATCCGAACTGCTGAAGAGAAGATTGTCGTTTCTATGGATCTATTAATCGATGTACCTGCAGTTATAAGATTTCCAATTCAGTTGACAGCACATGAAGGGATTCTCAAACCTGTTAATGGTTTGATCTGTTCCTATTATAAGGATTTCTATCTTGGCCGCACTGCTGTTTGCATAAGAAATTTCATGACCCGGGAAGAAACTCCATGGATTGAAGTACCAATGGAAAATATGAAAAAGAAGGTTTATTTTCAAACGATAGAGCATGGGTTCGGGTTCGACGTTACCACTAACGAACACAAAGTGATATCGGTACGGCAAACAATAATTAAAGCCTCAGGTAAAAGGTTTTGTTATATAGTTTGTAAGGTTATGAATGTAGGGAGGAAACATTATAGTGCATGGAGAATGATAGATGATTTCCCGGCCTATATGATTCAAGGTAATGGAATTTTTGTGAATAGGTCTTTATACTGGCTGGGTAGAAGTAGTATTCCTACATCAAACTGTCAGAACAAGTCACCTACTAAATACATTGGTAGATTGTCCGAAGTCATTGTTGCGTTTGATGTTGGAAGCGAACAATTTAGGTCAATACCCATTCCAAATTTCATCATGAATCAACCTGACAGCATGTTTAGGTTTTCATCCCGAGTAGTTTATATATTAGAAGTGGATGGACATATAGCACTAGTTGACCAATTAGTGAACATCCAGATTGCCAAGTTGTGGATATTTGATGAAGATGGCAGTGGCCACCAGAAGATTGCTACTAATGCTACTATTGGTAGTAGAGATGGAAATTGGATTGAAGAGACAATTTTGATGCCTTTCGGTCATTCAGAATTGTACCGTTACTTCTTTGAGTCCATTACGGGTACAAATAAGCTTGTTATACAAATGTCACTGGTTAATACAACCTTCTATACTCTTTATCTGTACGACCGGGAAAATAAGACTTTTATGCTGGTTGAAATCAGTGGAATGCCGAGGAATATATGTGCTCCGTTCGACCTAGTGGCAAATTTTACCGAAAGTATTTTACCAGTTCCGAAGAAGCAGCAACAACGGTAACAAGAGAACTACTCTCAGTCTGGTAAGTTATGATTGAGGGGTTGGATGGTGAAGATGACGAGCAAAGTGAAAAGAACTACGATGAATGGATGGAGGCTGATACTAATCCACCAGCTGTCGTAAATCTTATTCCGATGATGCCGACATTAAACTCTTTCAGCAAAAAAAGAGTACCCTAACTATTGTGGAGGAAGAAGTTCAGAAAGTCTTGAAGCGGGCAGATATGATGATGGAAAATAATGAAAAGAAAGTCATTAAAAGGAAAAGAAGAAAGCTACAACAATAATTAATGGTATTTGAAGAGTCGTAAGTCCCGTTATTCTTTGCAGCCACATCAACGGAAACTAAATGAAGTTTTGTTGCTCGAATGTCAGGAGTCTAGCTATTAAAACTAGAGTTACAATTAAGACGTTTTTACAAAGAAATTATTGATGTTATCTGAAAGCTCGTTTGATGCTCTCTAATCTCTTGCAATTTTAGAAGTTATTAATATATGTCGTTGACTTATCTTGAAAAAGCATAGAATTGAGAAAATTAACTATCTTTTATTTATTTTAATGTTTTAGCAGATTTTTTTATCCCTATACATAAATGTTGGAAATTTTCAAAATGTATGCATTATGTTTGGCGCTACGATTTGGGGTCCCGGGGAGCGATAACCACCATTCGTTCACTGATGAACAAACATCTTCAAGAAGTATGAAATTCCTATAAGTAGCGATGATGATTGTTTCTCTTGAGAACACAATCAAAACATTTCTATTTTTTCTTCTTCTCTAATAACATCATCAGAACCTTAAACACTGTGTTCTTTGTCTTGTCAAGGAAGTACAATCCCTGAATTCGATTACGGTACTAGGGTTTTATTGAAATCTAAAGGTATAATTCGAGTGACTTGTTGTACTCGTCAATTAAAGGTTGAGTTATTGTCTAAAAGAATCGATAGAGCCCTAAAGTCCGAAGTACACCATTCATTTATTTGTTTTCATCCTCCAATTTTTTGACCCAATTTTACAACACCAAAGACAACTAGAAAATGAAAAATAGGTTGCTACACACGTACATCAAAATGAGGCTTCCCACCGATACATAGGCCTCCCGCCCTCTTCAAAATATCCTTCCACGTCAATATAACCCTATCTTTGGTCTTGTGAAGGGGTGTGAAACCTCTACAAGACAATTCTATGAGAAATATTACGTTGGCTTTGTTGTTAAGAGTGACTTTGCTAAAGGCACAATTAATTATGTTGGCTTTCATGTTAAGAGTGACTTTGCTAAGGGCACAATTAAAACTCCAAATTAAACCAGTTTGTAAATTTTAAGTTAACCATGCTAGTTTGGAAAGACTGCAGCGCATCTATATTGTATATCATGAATAGCGGAGTGGATGAATTTGCATGTAATGAAAAGAAAAGCAACACACATGCGGCATCCAATGGATTCTCGTGCCCGGAGGTTTATAGATAGTAAGTGCCATAGATTTCTGTAGAGAAGAGAAATGTGCGTTTAGGACTGGCAAACGATGAGTATACCCTTTCTGGAATGGTCTACCCCAAAATTTATTGGCCCATTATCCTTATGCTTTTCCCCTTCTACTTTTCCCACGTATATATGTGCATTACTAAAGAGTACTGTGGGTGCAAAATACCGCACATTCATTAGTTACGCGAATTAATATATTTAGTGGTACGCGAATAAGGACACACATTATATGTCCAGGATGACGAACTTGATGATTTCACTAGGTCACAATAAAGATGTGAAGATCTATGTGGCAGTGAAGAATCCGTGCGGCAATATAAATGTCCAAGCGGCTTTGACGCACATCAGATCCGAAATTAGGGGCTTTATTAGCTGTCCTCCACTATGTAAACTCCTATAAAAGGAGCTCAATGCCTTTGTAGAGAGGGAAAGATCTTTTTAGTGAGCTTAAACAAGATATTTAGGAGAGAGAGTGTTATTTGTTTTCCAAGTTAGGGTTTTCCCTATCATCTTTGTATTTGTTCTAAGATATAATAGAAGATTTTGAGCATTCTATCATGGTTTCTTAGATTGTTTCATAGATAATCATTAGGATGTGGTTGTAGGATTTCCTGCAAGTACACTATGCTAACAATATTGCTTCCTGGTGCAGGTGACTCGGGCCATAACATCAACGTTTACTTGCAACCGTTAGTTGACGAGTTGAAATATTTATATGCGTAAGAAAGTTAATACTTCCTTTATTATAATTTATATTTTCCCACTTTTTCTTTTATAATTTAACCCCAATTTGGAATCGGTCCTCAACTTGAAAAAGTGCGAAGGTTAAACTTTCTAAACACCACTTTTAAATACTTTCCATATTTTCCGAAACATTTTTATTCTTAAGTTAAATTTTCTCCTGATTACATATAAAAATTAAGCTAGAAACTAAAGACTAGAATAATTAATACTAGTGGAGGGAATTTATGAAAAGAAAATTAGTCTATGTAATATTTGTGTAAAATACTAATATAGCAAATAAATTAGGACATAGGGAATATATGATGAGGCCTCGTATATGATACTCTTACAAAGAGTAACTTTACTCGGAAACTAATGCTAATGTAGTGTGTGCGTGATTTTCCAAACTATGAGTACTTTCTCGTTGTAGAAGAACGGGAAAATTTCGGTTGTCCTGTGTGTGGTGATGATATTAATGCAAAATGGCTAAGGAATGGACGTACGTACACACTTACATGGGTCATAGAAGATTCGATCTTACAAAATGTTGAACACCACCATCTGATTGCAAAACCAAAAATTTGGTGGAACAAAGATCAAGTCTTGAAGTAGTCAATCATACTTGGATTACCATTGGATTGCATATTAAGATGTAGTTTTAACAATTTTCACTCTCATTATTTATCATAATTACTCTGTTTTCATTTAAACTTTAGAAAAAGGATAACTCATGCTTCAACTTCCTCTAAAAGTAGTCCTGAAATAAAACTTGCACTTAATAAAAGAGATACAGCCACATAATGAAAAATAAAAATAGAACGCTGTCAAAGGAAAGTTCGTATCAATGTGGAACCACATATCAACTGACTAGCCTCTAACTAAGGCGAATCCTATGGTTGTTACAAGAGGTGTCCAACGCAGAGTTAATTATCAGAACGTTCCTTGCTTTCCAGCGAGAGAACTTGAGAAGGCCCATCAATAATTTGTACGTAAACATCAGCTGGGAAAGCTATTCCGGCCCGAGTAAATTATTCTGGCTCGTGTAGTTGGTCGTGGTCTCGAAGAGCATCTGGGGTAGCATCCATCTTATCTACTGGATGGTGAACCGGAGGAGGAGGAGGTGGTGGAAGTGGTTGTTCTCGTGATGGTTGCTGTCGTCGCAGTGGTGGTTGTTGTAGTAGCTGTGGTGGTGGTGGTGGCTGTTGCAGTTGTGGTGGTGATGGTGGAAGGTTGAATGGGGGTATTGGGGGTGGAGATGAGATTGGTAGGACCTCTCTGGCCTTTTTTGCACGCTGTCGATATTGAGAAGCACCTAAACAAAAATCACTAAAACGCATTTCATATTTCATTAAAAGAAAGCACTAATTGATCGCACCAAAACCCTATTCCAAGAACCGATTATTGTAAGAATCTGACTTGCACAAATTCTTTCATTAAGAAATTAGAACTAAATTTTCATGAAGCAAACAGTAAACGTAATTTCAGACATTAAACAAACGAAAAATATTCATTAACAGAGACTAAACATACTCACCCTCTCCAATAGGAGCAGCAGACATAACAACCCTTGAACCTCCAATCGCAGCAGGATTTCCTCGACGAAAAGCATTAGGATCTACATCATCACCATAATCGTTATGATTAAACCCATATTATTATCAATATAATCAATTTATTATAAGAAGACTTGCACAATTTCTTTCAAGAACAAATTAAAATTACACTTTCATGAATCGAACAGTAGACATAATTTCAAACAACAAACGATAGACATTCATTAACAGGGACTAATTAAACAGACTCACGCTCTCCAATTGGAGCAGCAGCAGCCACAACAACCTCTGAACCTCCAACGCCAGCAGGATTTGCTTGATGAAAAGCATTAGGATCTAGATCATCACCATCATCATTATGATTAAACCCATCATATGTTAATATTGTGGGGGTGAAATATCGCACAGAGCAAATATGCATTTTCGCTACAGCTAAGACAACCACCAACACGAAGGAGAAAGAAATTTGGCGAAGAGTAATTACGCGATAAAAAGAAAGAAGCACGAAGAGCAACCACGCGACAAGTACAACGCGGCATTTATCAAGAAGAACACGAAATAGCAGCGCGAGAGACAACGATATCTCCTCAAAGGATGGCGAATAAGACAAACTGAAATAAGATCAACTAACAGAGATTTTACATGTGATCTTCACTTGTCTTCCACTGTTGTATTTTCCTATATAAGGATTCAAATGATAAAGAGAGAAGGGCAGGTTTTGATAGAATTCAGTCAAGTAAGAGAGAGTTCAAAACCATTCTTAGAGAAGAAAAGAAGCCATTAGAGCTTAGTCTTTATACCATCTTCTCCATTGTTATGTACCAAATATCTTTGTGATCATTGTAAAAGTATCATATATTCAATATAAAGTATTTGAGAATATCACACTAGTGTCAAGTGTTGTATAATATCATTAATGTTTAATTTGATTCTCATGACTTAGGCTTTGTGTTATTATCATTTCATTGGGTCTAGTTGTGGGATTTTCCGCAACTACATTTTTGCGCTAGAAACAGGGAGGATTATCCTCACCTGCTAGCTAGTATCTAGGAATCATCATCTCTGAAAGCAGCTTGTTATTTCCCAAAGAAATCCCATCTTCAAAAGGTCACCACCATCATGAAGTTCCGATAAATACACCACTATCTAGTTTGGAAAGGTTCTGACTAAAGAATCACTCACCTCTCGAAACCCTGATAAAGAAGTTTTGATAAAATTTCTCTCATAATACTTCCCCTAAACAACTAAAACAAAAATCAAATCCCCATCAAGTTTCTTTTTCACCAGCGCCTCTGATTAACAAAATGGTGTGAACTGCATCAAGAGCAGGGAACGTTATTGCTACACGGAGAAGCAACAGAGTGGCGAGCAGGAGAGTTTCCATAGGAACTCAGGTGGTGGGAGAGGTGCTCGATGCAATTGATTAAAGTTACTAGCCATACTTTTGTATCTCGATGATGTGGTGAGTTTCCCGAGTGATATCCATCTACTCCTTTGCTTTTCGGCTCGATCCATGACTTCAAATGAGTCTTTAACTTTGATTAAGTCTTGAGGTATAATCCAATCTCAATATTCTCTATTGCTATTACAGAGGATTTTGAAAGCTTTCCAAAAAAAATATTTAATGTTTGCCCCCGAAGGAAGTGCTAAAGCTAATAAGGATACAACAAAGGGTATCAAAACTGCAACTAAGAAATAAATAGAATTACAGACTCTAGCTAGATTATAACTTACAACGACAAGGCCTAAAGAAACTAATACACTAAACTCACTAAAATCTAACATATAAAAAAAGGAAAAAGTAAAAGCAAACAAAAATATAAGTTGTTGTCAGAAGAAATGGTGGATAGTCCGCCAGTCCATAAAGCACATAAATTAAGGTTTGTAGCTCATAGTTGTGATACCAGGTATTGAGACAAATTCATGGTTTCCCTATTGATAGTGCTATTGCAGTTGATGTTGCCTCTTGTGCTGATTATTGTGATAGATTGAATGTCATTGCTGGTTAAAGCAACTTATAGACGCATTTATGTGTCTATTTTCATCTCAATTGTGTATATTGTTAGTACCCATTTTTGTACTTATTTTGGTATTTTATCTCTTTGTACGTGTTTTTGGAGAAATAAGCTTTTGCGGCGAAATTGGCTCGAAAGTTATTAAAGGCACCTGAGAGGAAGTTTGCTATTCGGACTCTCATTTTGGATAAGGGGTAACCCATTTCCAAGCAGCTACTAAACACATACCGGGACTGGATAGGGGGACTCCATTTCTTCACATTTTAAAAACAAAAATTGGCGGGAAAATAAACACGTTTCTGGCAGTTTTGGTTGTAGTGATTTGGAGGAGTTTGAGGTTGATTAAACATCTGATTTTCATAGAGTAGAATCCTTATGGGTCTAGGAATCTAACATGGGTGTTGAAATCGATTAAACTAGGCTCAATCGACGGATTTTTATCTCAACAGCAAAATATGGAAAGTCACGTGTGTGACCGATTTTAGGAAATTGTAGAGAGATTAAAGTGCTATAAACCTTCCCAGAGATTGGTATCTATCTAAGGAAGAGTTTAGAATCAAAAGGAAAGCTCAGAAACGCGTATAAATCCTAAAACAAGAAATTGCCGCAACTTTGCCGTGAAGAGAAAGGAAGAGATTTTGGAAGATTTTTGAGAGATTTAATCGGTCTTTTTGATATAAATAGGTTGGTTGGGTCATATAGAAGAGGTGTCGAAAGAGCCGAAAAAATCAAAGTTGCAGGAAACCGGCTGCTGCTGCTGAAGAACACGAAGAACTTCGACCCACATCGAACCGTCACAGAAGCAGTCTTATATTCAACGACATAAATCTTTTATCGTTTCTGACTATAATCGCCTAGTACTTTCAGTGACCATTACTTTCCTTACAAAAAGCCTTCTGTAACTACATCTCATTCTTTTCAATAAAAACACCTTATTTGATCAATGAAATCAACTTTTGAGCATATTTCTAACATGAGGAGCTAAACCCCTTAGCCGAGGCAACGGAGGAAGCCATTGTTCCATGAAAAGTGGTATATTTCTATTTTAATTATTTTTGCAATCTTTTACATGATTATTTGCATAGAACTAATATTGGAAAATTGATTTTTATTGAGTGGTTGTGAATTGATTTGATGGAACATGCTAGGTTTTAAAACTTTTGATGTTTCATACTTTATGTTTACAATTGTTACTTCAAAAATCTATTAGAGGAAATATATTAGAATCACTTTAAAAGAAAGAATTGCATGAATATTGATTAGATTGTATCACTTAATTGGTTAATGGTGGAATCCAAAGTCTAGGTGTCTTTTTTATAATTTTGATACAATTTTATTTGAGTTATCTAATTTAATTTAATTTAAGTCTAAAAAAACCCTTCACAAGTTCGAGAAACGAATCTTTTTACCACTACAACTACAAATCACATCAATTTTTGGCACCATCGACGCGGACTTGTTTTTAGGGTTTTAGATTATTTTTTTTTTTATTTTTTTTTTGTTCTTCTTTACGCGTTTGGTATTTTTCGATTCTTTTTCAGATTTGGAGCGGAGCTAAAAGGAAGGAAAAAGTGTTATAAGAGGAAAGCATCGCCAAAGAAGGAAAGAAAAGTGGAGTCCGAAGGAGTGAAGAAGAAGATTTTTGTATATAGTTATTTATTTATTTATTTTGATTTTATTCCTTTTTATTTTTAGAAACTGTATTAGGGTTTATTATTATTGTTGTAATTTTTCTTTTGTTTTTGGACTTTTTGGACATTATTTTTAAACCCTACGGAAGGGTACCATTAAATATAAACTGTTTGCAGGGAAGGACGATGGTTACGATACTGTCTCGGCCCCTCGGGTTCGCACACTGACATAGGAGTTGGTGGCCCGAGACGACTTCAGCTGTTCTTCGCCCGTCTGGTACGGGAGGTAAACTTTTAAACACCCGCGAATCCCCTGTCAGCGGGTTTACTATCTTCCTTAAGGTGCATATATGTTGAGGTTTTGAATACGTACATTTATTTTCCTAGTAAAGGGGTTTATGTTGACAGTTTCAATTGCTTTTTGGAACATCTTATACAGTGATTTAATTGTTAGTACAATTCTATTTTGTAAGTGGTTAGTACAATTCTTGGTGATTCATAAATCACGCGTGTGCCATTTTATTAGGGTACACACACCTTGTAACTTCAAGAGCCTCTAATAGAAATCTTATGGATATATAAATACCTTTTAGTTGGGAATTGGGATCATTCTCTAAGAATCTTTAGTCCCACAGAAAATTTCTCTATGTTAGTTTTAGGCAGTTGGATAGCATGGAGGACAAGGGGATTCTGAGTCCTATACTAACACATCAATTCAAATTTTAAATTCTGTGTGCGGATTTATATTTCTTGAATGAAGTATTTTCATAATTCATTATCATGAAGCAGTTATCTATCCTGTGCCGTATCAGTTCAATGGTTCAAAATGCTCCTCCTTGCACTACATATCAATATGTAGTGGTATATACTTACATTCTTGTAGTGGTATCTACCATTACATATTGTTATGTATTGTTATATAGAATGTTACATAGCAATACATATGTAAGTAGGTCTATGTTGAAAGTTTCAATTGCTTTTTGCAGACTGATCCACTTGAAGTTAAGCAGGTAGCATCAAAGGAGTTGCTTACAACTATGCGAGAGGCTTCATTTGAAGTTAATTCCCAGAAATTTGCAGACTATAACGTTGGATCGGTGGCGGAAAGTTTTCTGCTCATGGATGTACCTTTGTTTAGTGAGATGTCGAGTTTGGAACACATCGAACAGCACTCTATTGGAGATTATTTAGACATGGCAAACTCCGGCATTATAGTTTACGTCGAAGAGTATGCAGACCTCCTTCCAGATAGTGGTTCTGAGTGGATGTTAGACATCCACACATTTTCCTTGTAAGGTCTTTTATAGACCAAGTAGAAGAGGGAGTGTATTATCTCTTTAACTTAATGAAATTAGAGAGAGTGAGAAGAACCAAATAGGTTCCCACTTCTCCATTAACTAAATGATCCACAAAAGTCTATTTTTTAATCACCCAAACAACCAACAATTGTTATCTAGAGCTTAGATCTATTAGATTTGATCATGGTGAGTGAAAAACAATCAATCAATACCCATTAAATCAAAAAAATCAGCAACAAATGAACTTTTCAAAATCTTGATCTAAAAAAAAGAAAAACCAATTTATTCAATCAATCTTCAACCAAATCAATATAAAGTAGTAGTAACTCAAATCTATACATTCAACAACCTTCAATACCACTTTTTCATGGAGAAAAATATGATTTTTGGGCCATCAAAATGAAGACCTTGTTCATGTCACAAGATGTGTGGGAGATTGTACAAAATGGGTATGATGAAATTGAAGATACATCAACTCTAGAACAATCCCAAAAGGATTTACTTAAGGAGAGTACAAAGAAGAATGCAAAAGCATCCATGTACATTCAACAAGGAGTTGGAGACACTATTCTACCAAGAGTAATCCATTTTCCTTTAGCTAAAGAAGCTTGGGATATCCTTCAACAAGAGTATGGAGGTAATAAGAAGGTAAGAGAGTTGAAATTACATTCATATAGAAGAGACTTTGAGAATCTAAAAATTAATGAGAATGAATGTTTGAATGAGTTTTCTTCAAGAGTTGTTGAAATTGTCAATAATATGTTGATGTGTGGTGAGAAGATGGAAGAAATAAGAATTTGTGAGAAGATATTGATTTGTTTGCCGGAGAAATTTGAAACCATTGTGGCGGTTTTTGAAGAGACTAAAGATTTCTTTACATTAAAGTCACAAGAATTATGGGCTTCCTTGAAGGTGTATGAGCAAAGGTTATCAAGACACTCCGAGAGATCGATTGAGAGTGCTTTTCAATCGAAAATGAACTTGAACTCAATGAAGAAAAATGAGTACAAGGGTGATGCTTCATCTAACTTCAAAGGAAAGGGGAAATGGAAGAAAGGAGGAGAAAGCTCCAACAACTACCAAAAGGGTAATTCTCAACAAGTACCAAAATGCAAGTTTTGCAAGAAGAATGGTCAATTGGAGAAGAATTGTTGGAACAAAGGGAAACCTCCATGTCATCATTGCAAGAAGTATGGACATTTGGAGGAGGATTGTAGATACAAATGAGATGAACATGCCGGTAGAGCGGAAGAGAAAGAAGAAAACAAAACTTGTTTTATTCTTGTCAAAGTGCCATAGAAACTTTCAAGAGTTAAGTGTGGTTTGTGGATAGATGTTGTACTACTCATATGTCTGGTGTGAAGAGCTTGTTTGTTGATATGGATACATCCACAAATTCTCTAGTGAAGATGGGGTATGGAAACATGGTTCAATCTAACGGAAGAGGTACAATTTGCGTGCAAACTATCAATGGAGCAAAATACATTAGAGATGTGTTATATGTTCCGGATTTGGCACAAAATTTGCTTAGTGTTGGGCATGTACGCAGTTCATTTTAAAGATGGATATTGCACCATTTATGACAAGAAACATAAGAACAAGAGACAAGTAATGAAGAGTATTAAGATGGAGCTTTCCAATTGTATTTGAAAATGAGAAGAATGTTGCATTGAGGATAGAAACCATTGATGAAACATGGTTATGGCATAAAATACTTGGGCATTTCAATTTCAATAGTCTCAAGGTGCTTTCCAACAAGAACATGGTGCAAGGACTTCCAAAACATATCAACCACAAGGATGGAGTATGTGAAGGTTGTGCCCTTGGGAAACAACATCGCCAACCATTCCCAAAAGGTGTAGCATGGAGAGCAAAAGAAATTCTTGGTTTGGTACATACCGATGTGTATGGACCAATGAAGACACCAACTCATGGAGGTAATAGATATTTTATCTTATGCATTGATGATTTTAGTCGTTCTACTTGGGTGTACTTCATGAGGCAAAAATCCAAAGTTTTTAGCATCTTCAAGAAGTTCAAGAGCCTCGTTGAAAAGCAAAGTGGTCACTACATCAAAGTTTTGAGAAGTGATAGAGGCAAAGAATACAACAACAAAGAGTTTGATAAATTTTGTGAAGATGAAGGATTAGAAAGGCAACTAACCGTGGGTTATACTCCTCAACAAAATGGTATTTCCGAGAGAAAGAACCAAACCGTTATGGAGATGGCGAAGTCCATGCTTCATGAGAAGGGTATGCATTAAGTGTATTGGGCCGAAGCCATCAACACCACCGTCTACTTGATGAATAGGTGTCCAACAAAAGCCGTATGGGATAAAACTCCAATTGAAGAATGGGGTGGAAGAAAACAATCGGTAAGGCATCTTAAAGTTTTTGGTAGTGTGTGCTATTCTCAAATTCCAAAGGTGAAGAGAACAAAGCTTGATGAATTAAGTGAGAAGTGTATATTCATTGGCTATAGCCTCCAATCAAAAGGTTATAGGCTGTTTAGCTTGAAGAACAACACAATGATCACAAGCCATGATGTCTTGTTTGATGAAGGAGCTTCATGGAATTGGGAAGAAGGTAAAATTGAGAAGAGAACCATTATTGTTGATGAAGTGCAAGAAAATTCATCAACAAATGAAGTTGAAGAAGGTGAAGAAAATGAGGAAGAACTACCTCAAACACCTCCAAATACAAGACAAAGAGCATCTCCAAGTATGTCTCCAAGTACTAGTGCATCAACATCACCACCATCGGCACCAAAGAAGATGCATAGGTTGAGTGAAGTGTATGAAAGATGCAACTATTGTATTGTCGAACCGTAAAATTTTGAAGAAGCATCAAAAGAAACGGTTTGGATAAAAGCTATGGAAGAAGAAGTTTTAGTCATTGACGAGAACAATAAATGGGAGAAAGTAGAAAGGCCAAGTGACAAAGAAGTTATTGGTGTGAAGTGGGTCTACAAGGTCAAGTACAATGCGGATGGATCGGTTCAAAGGCACAAAGCAAGGTTGGTGGCAAAGGGATATTCACAACAACCGGCATCGACTACAATGAGACTTTTGCACCGGTTGCTCATCTTGACACCATTAGAGCCGTGATTGCTATGGCTTCCCAAAAAGGTTGGTTACTTTATCAACTTGATGTCAAATCGGCATTTTTGAATGGAGAACACCATGAATAGGTCTATGTAGAACAACCACAAGGTTTTGTGATTGAAGGAGAAGAAGACAAAGTGTACAAGTTGAACAAAGCTTTGTATGGACTCAAGCAAGCACCAAGAGCTTGGTATAGTGAGATAAATGGATACTTAAAAAGGCAAAACTTTAACAATAGCAAGAGTGAGCCTATACTATATGTGAAGACAAAAGGTACGTCTATTCTCATCGTTTCCTTGTATGTTGGTGGTGACCTTATCTTTACGGGGTATGATGTTCATATGATTGAACAATTCATGAGAGAAATGATGATGAAATATGAGATGAGTGACATGGGTTTGCTCAAGTACTTCCTTGGTATTGAAGTTCACCAAAGTGAAGATGGAGTGTTCATTTCTCAAAGAAAGTATGCCGAAAAGGTGTTGAAGAAATTTGGTATGCTTGGTTGTAACCCCACATAAACACCACTTGTAGTGAATGAGAAACTCAAGAAATATGATGGAGGAAGAAAGGTTGATGATACTTACTATAGAGGTCTTATTAGAAACTTGTAGTATCTTACTCATACAAGACCCGACATCATGTTTGCTTCAAGTATGCTTTCTAGGTTCATGAGTTCACCTAGTCATATTTATCTTGGCGCGGAAAAGAGGTTGTTGAGGTACATACAAGGAACAATGAATTTTGGAATCATGTATTCAAGAAATTTGGATGTCAAATTAGTTGGCTATTGTGATAGTGACTTGGGAAGATGTATTGATGACATGAAGAGTACATCAGGGTATGCTTTTTCTCTTGGTTCGGGTATATTTACATGGGCGTTAAAGAAGCAAGAAACCGTAGCTCAATCCACGGCGAAAGCGAAGTACATTTCGGCATCAATAGCTACATCTCATGTTGTATGGCTAAGAAGAATCATGGAAGACATTCAAGAGAAGCAAGAAGAAAGCACAATAATCTTTTGCGACAACAAATTGGCAATTGCTATGTCCAAAAATTCGGTTGAGCATTGTAGAGCAAGGCACATCAAACTCAAGTACCATTTCATTCGAGAAGCGGTTGAAGATGGTGAGATAGAACTCAAGTATTGCAAGATGGAAGACCAATTGGGGACATATTCACCAAGGCACTTGCCAAAGGAAAATTTCAACATTTCCATGAACTACTAGGAGTAAAAGAAGATCACATTAAGGAGGAGATTGTTGAGTAATGTAATGTTAGTGAACTAGTGTAATAGGAGTGTTAACTTTACATTTAGTTGTGTGTTGTTCAAATGAGTGGATGATAGACATCCACACATTTTCCTTGTAAGGTCTTTTATAGACCAAGTAGAAGAGGGAGTGTATTATCTCTTCAACTTAATGAAATTAGAGAGAGTGAGAAGAACCAAATAGGTTCCCACTTCTCCATTAACAAAATCATCCACAAACATCTCTTTTTTAATCACCCAAACAACCAGCACATAGTATCGACAGAATGATCACCATTTTTACACCTTTCATGCCTAGGGTTCATGTCCTCAACAGAATGATCACCATTTTTGCACCTTTAATTTCTAGGGTTCCTGTCCTCATTGTAGGTAAAAAATTCCCTTGCAAAGAAATCTTCACGCCCCCTATGCTGTAAAATGGTGGCATCCTCTTCTCTCTCTCTCTTCAGTTAAGATTGTTTACTCAGCCGCTTTTATCTTAAAACTGGTAGTCTTTTTCAAAACCTACAGCTCTAGACTCATCCTTAGTCCTTGCATTACCCATCAGAGGTGTGTTCTTTGTTCCTTGCGAACTCTTTAGTGTACCCCTGATTTGTTCTCTTTCTTGATTTGGAAATATGTCTTCATGTGGCTGATTAAGCTTCTGCCATTCATCCCACTCCCTCGGCCACCAACTCTCATCCCTGTGCCTAAAATGTGGGTCATTGAGCTTCTCCCTTAATCTCAGCCGATCATTTCTCCTATGTTCCATAGAACCATCAGCTTCCCATTTTCTTCTACTGCTGCCTTCTCTAGTCCTGAACCCATGTAAGTATTCTTCTTTCTCAGCTTGTTCCGTCACTGGATACTCCTCAATTTTTCTTCTTTTAGTGGGTGAATTATTCAAGGTTTCATCCCCATTCATCATGTAATCATCCCTATCCCTCTGGCTACGGCCCAAAATCTTTTTAGAGAGACCCCTCCATTCACTATTTTCCAACCGTTGCATTGAGTGATGATGATGCTCCTCTCTTTCATTACTTTCAGCTTCACGAGCCCTAATCCTGTGCCTGGACCCAATCTCCTCAACTAGCTCCAGCTTTCTTGTGTCTTCTCTTTTACCCTTCTTCCATGCGCCTCCTCGTCTCTTCTTTGTCGAGCTCCGGCAGAACTACTATCCCTCCGCGTTTCAAAGTCTGTGATCTTGGGATGCAAATGATGTGCAGGATTAGGGTAAGATTTTCTACTGGGGTGATGAGAACCATCCGACTTTTACAGCCATGAGGTTTCTCCCAACATCTAGCCTACCATCTCTTTCGGAAGCTACTTTCATCTTCATCGTGCCGTCTTCTCATGTCACCCATTCATCTAGAACATGCCTCTTGAACAACTACTTTTTCTCCAGTTTCAAGCTTCTTTTAAAAATCCCAGCTCCCCCAAGATCTTGCTTTGCTGGGGTCTGATTTCCATCACTGCTTTTACTCGCTTTCCCATACAGCAGCATGATTACAGTTTACAATATTTCCATCCTTAGGAGTCAAACGGGAATAACTGTCACGTACGTCCCCCCTGTCGCCGCCTGAAAATTGGTCAAGTACATAAAAGTGTTACCTACCGTTCAATGGCTATATTTTCTTAAGCATTTGAATTATTCCAAGTAAACATCTAAAAATGCAACAAAACAACAACAACCAAGCCTTTTGTCCCAAACAAGTTAGGGGTAGGTTAGAAATGAAACCCATGTCAGAAGTAACAAAATCCAGAAAAACTGAAAAAGAGAAAAAAGGTAGTACAAAACAAACTAAAAGAACAGCTGAAAAGATAATTGATTTCACGTATCAAGAGAGGAACTGGACAAAATGCAACGGTTAAACACCAGAGCTTTTAAAGGTTTCTTATACCAAGCCAAGGACAATCACAACACAAACATTTTTAGATATTACACATTTTCATATGCAGAGATTGTCAGCATTCACAGCCTCGGTATTTATACAAGACTACTACTATATCTCGTGTTGTTTTCCCATGTGCAAGAAAAGTTAATTATAATAAAGCAACACCAGGTAACCAAAAACCAATTGGATCTGAAGATTGAAGTGATATATATTCCAAAATACCACTCTTCCATTTTGATTAAAACTACAGTAGGCATTGGCGCCAATTAACCTTGAGGGACAAGAAAAAATTAAAGATAAAGAAAGAATTATAAGTAAACACAAAGAACAGAGTTTAAAGTAATAAATCTGAGGAGGTACATGGTTTAATTATCTACATAGGATCAAACAGATGATGGATAGTCAAAGGCCCCACCTGAGAGCAGGACTAGGCTCTGCTTAGTCCCCAGGTGGCTTTTGGACGCTTAACAACTAAAGGTCTTGGCCGACTAGGCTTCGCCTAAAAGCCGATTGTGAAGAGTTAATATTCTTCTAAATAATTTTAAACCATCTCTGTCTCTTTCTATATATACATATATCGGTAATATACTAATATCCACCTAGTCCTCAACTAGTCCTTCTAGGCACCAACCCCCTTGGCCACCTAGCGACATTATCTAGAGTTTAGCCCTTAGATCATCATCCTCGAAGGGTCATTTGAAACTTCTCCTAGTCCGAACATGAATAGGGAAAACAGATAATAACAACCTTGTCAAAAATTTAAAAGCAATGATTACCTTCCTTCGTGGGGCGTGACAAAACCCCTAAGAGAATAGACAGAGTCATGCCTTTTAGGATCAGGGGACAATAATGAACAGGTGCTGCTTCTGAAGGGAAAGGAAGAATACCACCTCCTTCATAAGATTCATTATCAGGCTGTTCCGCCATATCCTCTTCAGTCTCAAGGCCCCCTTTAAGATCCTCTCCTTGCACCTTGTACCCAAGTTGCTCATCGTTACCGTTATCAGTGGATACATAATCATCCACGGAGTCCTGCAACACGATTTTTTCACCAGAGAAACTTTAATCAGAGCATCATTCATGCAGATTAAGACTCTGAACAACCACAGATTATTGCAGCAGGAAACAAAAAAGAAGTGCGTGTACCTCTATGACTAAATCTGGTTTCTGTGGGTGGAAGACGCTCGCCATAACCAGCTTCCACTTGAATTGCCATCCCCGGTGGCTGCTATATAAAACAAGCAATGTACTAATATGTAAGGATCACGGAGATACAAGCTCAACAGAGACGTAAAAGAGCCATGGTGATTACAGAATGTAATAAAAAGAGTTTAAGGAGACGAGAGAGATATTAAGATTCACCATGAGTAAGAAGATGCACAACATTCAAGAAATGTCAGTTGTCTAAAGAATAATCCAATTGGCTAGACAAGAAAAAAACAGCTAAGACCTACCATCATTGACCGGGCATGTGCAGCTCCTCTTCCTTGGTCAGTTAAATCACCTTGCTCATCATCTATCTTTGCTCAGTTAAAGTTCGGGAAGTAGATCGAGATCATAGTCCTGAGAGAATACAAAATGTACACTTATATTTTGTACTCGATCTCTCCCTCTTTTGACAAGAGATAAAGATTTTCTCTATTTGTTAAAAAATTAAGAGAAACGGAAATGCAGCCACTTCTCATTACCTGCACGGATCGTCCACCTTCATAAACCCTGATTTTGGATTGCGTGGTAGATTCCAGTCATAGTTTCCCCTGCACAATCTCGATATTAGCCTCACATGATACGAAGATAAGAGAATTCATGTGATTAAGCTACAAAGCAAATAACTTCATTCTCTTTTCGTTTTTTTGCTCCTATTCTTGGAAAGCAGGAATATAAGGGTGGTCAAAACAACTTTCTACTTTATTATGGATCCGTTTTTTCTTGGTTCAAAAATTCCATGAATTGGTTTTACTTGTATAGAGAAATGAACCACGCTTTCATATAACAGTGACCGCTTGAATCTTCTTGCTTCCTTTTGCTGTGCACTACAGTATTATCGCCAAGTTCAGATTCTTTGCTCCTTGGGATCTCATTCGGTCTCTCCTTGTTCAAAGATTACCTAGTATCAACAGAATGCTCACCATTTTTCCTCGACCTTTCATACCTGGGTATAAGTTCCTGTCCTCATTGTGGGTATAACTTTCACTTGCAAAGACATCTTCGCATCCCCTGTGCTGTAAAAGAGTGGCATCATCTTCTCTCTCTCTCTTCGCTTAGATTGTTCACTCAGCCGCTTTTTATCTTGAAACGGGTAGTCTTGGTCTCTTTCAAAACCTACGACTCTAGACTCATCCTTAGTCCTTGCATTACCCATCAGAGGTTTGTCTTTTCCAGGCGAACTCCATTGTGTACCCCTGATTTCTTCTATTTCACGATTTGGAAATATGTCTTCACATGGCTGATTAAGCCTCTGCCATTCATACCTCTCCCTCGGCCACCAACTCTCATCATGAGCCTAATGAAATATGGGTCATCAAGCTTCTCCCTTAATCTCAGCCGATCATCTCCTATGTTCCAAAGGAACATCAGCATCCCGTTTTCTTCTACTGATGCCTTCTCTAGTCCTGAACCCATGTAACCATTCTTCTTTGTCAGCTTGTTCCCTCTCCTTGGATGCACCTCAAATTTTCTTCTTTTAGTGGGAGGATCATTTAAGGTTCCGTGCCCTATTAATCATGTAATCATCCCTATTCCTCTGGCTACGGGCCACAATCTTTTCAGGAAGTCCCCTCCATTCTCTAATTTCCAACCGTTTCCTTGAGTGATGATGATGCTCCTCTCTTTCGTTACTTTCAGTTTCATGAGCCTTACTCCTGTGCCTGGCCCCAATCTCCTCAACACGCTCCCGCTTTCTTGTCTTCATCTTTTACCCTTCTCCCATATGTCTTGTCATCTCTTCTTTGCCGAGCTCCAGCAGAACTACTATCCCTCCGCATTTCAAAGTCTGTGGTCTTGGGATGCAATTCATGTGCAGGATTAGGGTAAGATTCTCTACTGAGGGTGATGTGAATCATCTCTGACAGTCTGACTTTCACATCCATGGGGTTTCTCCCAACATCTAGCCTATAATCACTGTAAGTACTACCTCCTCTCTTCCGGAAGCTATTTCATCTTCATCGCAACGTCTTCTCATGTCACCCATTTGTCTAGAACATGCCTCTTGAACAATTTCTTCCTCACCAATTTCCCGCTTCTTTTTATTATCCTGCGCACCCCTGAACTTGTTTTGCTGTTGTCACTGCTACGTGTTGTTATTAGTTCATGTCATACCCCTCGCCAATATACATCGCTGCAGGTTGATCAGCTTTAGAGATAACTTGTCTATCTCCTAACACTGCGGTCAGATGTGCAAGTTCATTGCGTAAATCATCTTTATGTTCTGCAGGTTGATCAGCTTTAGAGATAACCCCTCACACCATCAACTTGAACATGAGATGATGACTTTGGGGTCTGATTTCCATCACTGCTTCTATTCAATTTTTTATCATCTAGAGTTTAGCCTCAAAGAGTGTAGATGATCATCCTCAAAAGGTCATTTGAAACTTCTCCTAGTGCTAACATGAGTACAAAAAATTGAAAACAATCGTATCAATATTTTAAAATAATCATTACCTTCCTTGGTGAGGCACGCAAAAACCCCTTGGAGGATACAAAGAGTTACGCCCTATAGGACCAGGACGATTGAACAAGTGCTGCTTCCGAAGGGAAAGGAATAATACCATCTCCTTCATAAAATTCATTATCAGGCTGTTACGCCATGTCCTCGTCAGTATCTTGCTCCTCATTAAGATCCTTTATTTGCATCTCGTTCCCAAGTTGCTCATCGTTACCATTATCAATGGATAAATCATCATCGACAGACTCCTGCAACACCATCTGTCCACCCAAGAAACTTTAGTCAGAGCATCATTCATGCAAATTAAGACTCTGAACAACCACAGATCATCGCAGTATGAAACATAAAAAGAGTGTTTATACCTCTATGACTGACTCAGAATCACGCGCTCCTGTGGTCTGGTTTCTGCGGATGGAAGACACTCATAATAACCACCTTCCACTTAAATTTCCCTCACCGGTGGCTGGTATAAAGAACAAGCAATGTACTAATGTGTAAGGATGACCGAGATACAAATTCAAACAGAGATGTAGAAGAGCCCATGGTGACTGCAGAATGTGATAGAAAAGAGTAAAGCAGAAGAGAGAAAAATTAAGATTCACCATGAGTAAGAAGACGCACAATATTCAAGATATGTCAGTTGTCTAAAGAATATTCCAATTGGCTAGACAACAAAAAAACAGCTAAGACCTACCATCATCCCATGTGCAGCTCCTCTTCCTTGGCCAGTTAAATCACCTTCCCCACCATCTAGCTTTGCAGGATTCAAAAGTATCTTGACCGCAAGCTGCAAGAGAAAGTTCGGGAGGCAGCTCAGGATCATAATCCTGAAAGAATACCTAACGTTCACTTATGTTTATACTCGATCTCTCCCTCTTTTGACAAATGATAGAGATTTTCTCCATGTTTCAAAAAATTATGAGAAACAAAAAAGCAGCCACTTCTACCTACCTGCACGGATCTGTTGGCGCAATGCGGAAGTGTGATGGGTTTATGGAAATTGATTTATGGATGATTTATGGAAAATGTGTTTGGAAATGATTTAATGAAAAAGAGGTTGGTTAATTGAAAAGAGGAGGCTTTGATTAATTATGAAATTGTGAAATGTTTACAAGAAGATTTAGTGTAGCAATTTTGGCTTACTTACTCTAGCACTCAACTCTTACCAAATTCTCACTCACTTGAGTTTTTTTTTTTTTGATTGTTTTTGTGATGATCACAATAGCCAACATTGGCTTCTATTTATACTACTTCATGACCAACTATTGAGACTATTCTAGAGAAAGAATTCTCTAGATGCATGTGATGAAAACAATCTTAGAAGTCTCTAGAGTGCACACAATGGACTTGCACTCTTTTTATCTTTGTAGAAAATTAGAAGAGTCTAGATACCTCTAGATTGGGCCAATGCCTAGAGATAAGCCGATGGGAGTTTGTCACTTTTGTTAGCTAATCTAGATAATTCTAGATTTACCCATCACAAATTATCAAGCATTTCTATCACCCCCTCTTAATTTGTGATGTTAAGCTTGTCTCTAAAATGATTGAATTTATCCACCGTGACTGCTTTTGTGAAAATGTTTGCATTTTGCTCATTTGTTGGACAGAATTGGAGCTCAATTTCCTTGTTTTCGACCAGCTCTCTGATAAAGTGATGTCGTAGCTCTACGTGCTTCGTCCGTCCGTGAAAGACTGGATTTTTTGTCATTGCAATTGTAGACATATTGTCACAGTAGATAGTCGTCGGCTGCTTTTTCCTTTGTTGTAGGTCGGTCATTATTCTTCTCAACCATACTGCTTCACATGTTGTACTTGTTGATGCTATGTATTCTGCTTCGGCTGACGATAGTGCCACCGTACTTTGTTTTTTAGAACTCCAAGAGATAACTTTTGTTCCCATACAGAAAACATAGCCTGATGTGCTCTTTCGGTCTTCAATAGAACCTGCCCAATCGCTATCTGTGAAGCCAATTAAATCATTATCTTTTTCTCTTGTATACTTGATGCCAAAATCTTTTGTTCCCTTGATATATCGCAGAATTCTCTTTGCGGCGGCATAGTGTAACTTGCTTGGCTCGCTCATAAACCGAGAAACAATGCTGGTTGCATTGACTATGTCTGGCCTTGTATTTGTTAAGTAGATCAGTGAGCCGACTAGACTTCTGAATAAGGTTGGATCAACTTTTGTCGCTCCATCATTTTTTGCCAACTTCTCATTGGTACCCATTGGAGTTGCAATTGGTTTGCAATCCATCATGTTGAACCTTTTCAGTAAGTCTTCCGCATATTTTCCTTGGGAAATGAATATTTCTTCTGGAGATTGTTTTACTTGAATCCCAAGAATATACCGCATAAGTCCCAAGTCTGTCATCTCATATTCTTTCAACATCTCCTTCTTAAATTTTTCTGCCATCTCTTGTTTTGTGCTAGCGTAAATTAAATCATCAACGTAGAGACAGACAATTAGGAAGTCCGTACCTTGTTTTCTGATGTAGAATGATGGCTCACTTGGACTTTTTTCAAATCCATTATCTCGAAAGTATTTGTCTATTTTGCTGTTCCATGCACGCGGTGCTTGCTTGAGGCAATATAGTGCTTTATGGAGACGATATACCATTTTTTATTTTCCTTTGCGGGCATATCCTTGAGGTTGTTCCACGTACACCTCTTCTTCAAGTTCTCCGTTTAGGAACGCCGAATTTACGTCTAACTGGTAGACTTTCATTTTTAATTGAGCTGCCAAAGCTAACACCATCCGGATTGTTTCCATGCGAGCGACTGGGGCGAATGTCTCGTTATAGTCAATTCCTGGTTGCTGGGAGTATCCTTTTGCAACTAGCCTCGCTTTGTGCTTTTGAATTGACCCATCTTCATTATATTTTGTCTTGTAGACCCATTTCAGACCAATTATTTCTTTGTCAATTGGCTGATTAACAAGCTCCCATATTTTATTTTTCTCGATTACTCGCATTTCTTCGTCCATGGCATGTCTCCATTTTTCTTCTTTTGCCGCTTCCTCATATTTTTGAGGTTCTAGTGCTATAAATGCACAATTAGATATATCATAAATATCTCTTAAGGAACGCACCTTTCTAGGTGGGGCACTTGATTCAGATGACCTTGGACTTTGTTGTGTTGGACTAGGAGATCTCGGGCTTGCTGGTGGAGTATTATCTTCTTGACGTGGCTGATCTGGCTCGTCTTCGAAGAGTAGTGGCAACTCATGGTTTTCTGGTTCATCATTCCAATCCCATGATTTGAATTCATCAAAGATAACGTCTCTTGAAATTACCAGTTCCTTTGTATTTGGCTTTAGAAGTCTATATGCTTTAGACTCTTCGTTGTATCCAATGAATATTAGCTTTTCTCCTTTTTAATCAAATTTTTCTCTATGTTGGGATGGAATATGAGAATATGCTACGCAACCAAAAATTCTGAAAGAAGTTACCTCAGGCTTTTTCTTATGCCAAGCTTCATATGGAGTTTTGTTGAGAACTGCTTTTGTTGGCGAGCGATTAAGGATGTAGACTGCCGTGTTGACTGCTTCTGCCCAGTAGTTGTTAGGTAGCTTCGTTGCTTTTAACATACTGCGAGCCATTTATACGATTGTACGATTTTTCCTTTCCGCGACACCGTTTTGTTGTGGAGTGTATCGGACGGTGAGCTCTTTTTTAATTCCATTTTCTTTGCAGTAGTTGATAAATTCATTTGAAGTAAATTCTCCACCACGGTCTGTACGGAAAACCTTCAATTGATGGCCACTTTGCTTCTCTGCCAACGCCTTGAACTCTAGGAATTTAGTGAATGCCTCGGACTTTTGCTCGAGAATATACACCCACATCATCCTGGTATAATCATCCACAAATAGGAAAAAATATCTTCTGTTGTTGAGTGAGGTTGTTCTTGTCGGACCGCAGATATCGGCGTGCACTAATTCGAGGGGCCTTTTTGCTTTCCACGATTTATTTGTAAATGGAAGTCTATGAAACTTCCCAAGAATACAACCTTCACATATTTTATCTCCACCGCTGATATTAGGAAGACCGATTACCATGTTCTTTGATTTTAGAACCTTCAAGGATCTATAGTTGAGATGCCCGTATCTCAAATGCCATAACTTGCATACATCTATGTGATTGGTACTCATTGCACAATTTCCAATTGATGGCATAGATAGAGGAAAGACAAAATTCGATGACATTTTTACTTTTGCCACCAATTGCTTATTAATTTTATCATAAATTGTGCATTCTCTGTCTTCGAAATGTAGTGAGTACCCTTTTCTTATAAGTTGTCCAACACTTAATAAATTTTGAACTAGGCCAGGAACATAAAGAACATCAGATATGTATCGAGTTTTACCTGACCTTGTACGTACGGATATGAATCCTCTTCCTTCAACATTCTGGAACTTTCTATCTCCGAGTTTGACCGGTGGAATCTCTTTCTCCTCCAATTTTACAAAATATTCTTTGTTTCTTGTCATATGGCTGCTGCATCCACTGTCAACGTACCATATACCTTGCGCTTCTTGTTGCGAGGTGAGGCAGGAATAAAATACTTGATTTTGAGAATCATTTTTCTCGGTATAGTTAGCTTCATTGGGCCAACAATCTTTTTCCATGTGATTTAATTTATCACACTTGGTGCACTTGTACTTGCAATTTTCAGTTGCATGGCCAAACTTTTTGCAGACATTACAACGGAGATTTGAGGAGTAATTTCTTCCGTACCTTTTGTTGTTGTTTCTATAACCTCCTTTTCCACTTCCACGTCTGCGGTAGTAATTTCTGGGTCCTTGATTTGAAGTCGACCCTTTCTCGTGAGGTGATGTTGATGACGATCCCCCTCTGGAGCTTTCTTTTTTGGCTTCCATATTTTTCTTTTCACCGAAATTTATTTTTGATTGAAATGCTTGCTCCAATGGTTGTTCCGCGAACCTATTTTTTCTTTTCTCGTGCGCCTCAAATGAACCCATTAATTCATGCACCGAGAGAGTCGATAAATTTTTTGACTCCTCAATGGCAGCGACGATATGGTCGAATTGGAACGGTAAGCTTCTTAAAATCTTTTCTACAACTCTTTTATTTTCTATGGTATCTCCATAACTACTGATTTGATTTACTATTCCAGTAACTCTTGAAAAGAAATTCTAGATAGTTTCATTTTCTTTCATAAGTAAATTGTCAAAATCTCGCCATAAATTTTGTAGTTTTATGGAGATTACCTTTTCCGAACCTTGGAATGCAACTTTGAGAATATTCCAGGCCTCCTTTGAAGTTTTTGCCACCGAAATTCGAGGAAAAATAGCTTTGCTTACCCCTTGTTGTAGAAACAGTAGTGCTTTAGCATCTTTCTTCTTATTTTCTTTGTACTCCTTTTTCTTTGCATCCGTCCATGAAGATAGAGTTTCTGCCGACTCGGGTACATCATAACCTTCTTCTACAAGATCCCATAGGTCTTGAGAAATAAACAATGTCTTCATTTGTAGACTCCAATAATCATAACTCTCACCATCAAAAATTGGAATTAAACTTTGGGCATAATTGAAACCTTGAATACTTTTGTTAATTGCCATGGGTAGAGTTTTGGGATTACTGGGTTAAGTTGGCTCTGATACCAAATTTGTTGGCGCAATGCAGAAGTGTGATGGGTTTATGGAAATTGATTTATGGATGATTTATGAAAAATGTGTTTGGAAATGATTTAATGAAAAAGAGGTTGGTTAATTGAAAAGAGGAGGCTTTGATTAATTATGAAATTGTGAAATGTTTACAAGAAGATTTAGTGTAGCAACTTTGGCTTACTTACTCTAGCACTCAACTCTTACCAAACTCTCACTCACTTGAGTTTTTTTTTTTTTGATTGTTTTTGTGATGATCACAATAGCCAACATTGGCTTCTATTTATACTACTTCATGACCAACTATTGAGACTATTCTAGGGAAAGAATTCTCTAGATGCATGTGATGAAAACAATCTTAGAAGTCTCTAGAGTGCACACAATGGACTTGCACTCTTTTTATCTTTGTAGAAAATTAGAAGAGTCTAGATACCTCTAGATTGGGCCGATGCCTAGAGATAAGCTCATGGGAGTTTGTAAATTTTGTTAGCTAATCTAGATAATTCTAGATTTACCCATCACAAATTATCAAGCATTTCTAACAGGATCACCCACTTTTATAAACCCAGATTTTGGACTGCGTGGTAGCTTCTAGACTTAGTTGCCCCTGCACATTCTCGACATTAACCTTACATAGTAATACGAAGACTGGTGAGTTCATGTAAGCTACAAAGCAAAAACTTGCCAGCGGTTCGCAATAATCTTTCCAGGCCTCCCACATTCAATCCAAAATCGAAAACATCGGATATATCAAACCAGGATTTGTCCATGTCTTTTACTCTATTCCATCACTGTCAATATCGAATGCCGTTCTGAAACATAAAACACCAAATAAATAAGGAAAGAGCTTGTTTGGATAAATCACAAAAATAAAAAATATATGCAGAATACGATATTAAATGTTATGACATATTTAAACAACTCCACTAGCATGACTAAGCACTCATCTTAAGCTTGAACCTAATGTGCCTCAAGTAAATGCATATCACATGACACCTACATCATTGAATTTCAGAATTTGCACATAGGTGATTCCATTTTTAGTGGTTATTTCAATCAGCAACAAGTGCTTTTCAGTGGGATAATTTCATAGAAGTTCAACCCAGAAAAACGAAAATCCCAACTCTCTCAGCTATAACATAATTCTACTAGTCCCAAAGCGTCAATAACAAATAAATACGGAGCTTCCGACTGGTCACAGAAAGACACACTAATGCAGCTAAACATATTACCAGATTTGTAAATAAGGACCGGAGAGACATACTTGAAATGACGATTACTTTCAAATGGGGTAACCATTGGTGGAGTTGAACAGGAAGTGCAAAACTGTGTCTGATAGAGATAGATAAACATTGAATCCTGATGTGGAGGTACATTATAGCGGCAGATATCTTTACTCAGGGACTCTAACGGAACAGGACATACTTGTATCCGAGAAAAATAATTAAAAAAGAAAAAGCTTATTTGATAATTAACACGACTACGTATTCTCGTGAACACAGTTTATATGGGCCGACGTACTATGTCGAGAATAAATTACTTGCGAGATAGAAGTGTCCGGTCCTTTTCTTGTCCAGGGAATCCAAAACCTGGCTGAAACCCTTTCTGCATGGAAGGAGCACCCCTCACCCCTATAGGTCTCCAATCACCTATACCAGCTTCTATATCACAATTCACAACTATAGGTTAATAAAATTTGTGCTAATGTCTGTGAGATGTAACCGCACTGTCTAACAACCCATGACAATAGTATACGCTAATCCAAATCACCGGTTAGTATGTTTTTCACGAATGAATAATGTAGACCTATCTTAAGAGAGTTATCTTTAGTGCACAAAGAGTTGAGGGGTAAACCAAATAGCATGGTTGTTCGGTCACTGAAACTTTAACTAAAACATATGACATTGTTTACAACTGGTCTGAGTTCAGTCCCTTAACTGCACCAGTTCATCTTCCCTAAATTACATCCGATCCCTAGGATCACAATTTGGTAAATCATCATGGGAGATGCTATTTCTAGATTGTATGGTGATAAAGAAATAAAATAAAATCGGTGTTTGTTGTTAATTTGAGGTAGAAGCAAATGGTGTAGAAAGCATACCCTGATTGATATCAACAAGAAATTCAAGACCCACTAGCATTTACCATCTTGGGTACGTTCACCAACCATGAAATGATTTGGATGTAGAAAATCCAATACAGAGATTTTACCACCATGAAATGACTGAAGTAATCGCTTCATACAACTACCCTCTCAATCCAAACAACATCAACATGAAATCCCATTTAGTATTGCCTGTGTTGGAGCTGCACAAGAAAAAAAAAATTAATAAACCTAAAAAATAAAACAATTGAATAAAAATTAAAGAGACTAAAATGAAAAATCAGAAAATGAAGATATTACCTGAACAACCACATAACCGAAAGCTCTGGTTAATACAATGTAAACCTAAGTTTTTGAGAGGAGAAATCAAGGGATTTCATCATCTTCTTCTGGCAGTTTTAGAAGAATCATGTGAGTAATAGTAGTAATAGTAATGGTATTAAAATCAGCCAGAGATAACAAAAATCTTGAAGAATCCTGTTACTACGGAAATTCCCATAGCAAACCCAAATCTCCATTTCTATTCCAAATCCTAGATCTAAACATTTATTCGCAATCAAATGAAATATAAGTATTGAAAATGTAAACGAGACACTAGAATTTTACATGGTTCGAACCATAACGGGATCTACATCCATGGTTCTTCGTTATAATATTTTTGTTTACATAAGACTCCATTAATGAGTTTTTGGAGCTCTAGATCTAGATTATAGAGGAAGAAGAAGGTAACAAAGAAAATGAAATCTTCCCCTTTTCTCTCTCCTGCTCTTTCCTTATGTACTAGGGTAACGAGGTTGAAATTACATAAATGTTAAGGATACTAAGCTAAGATGGGATGTATTATATCCTATGAATGTTATATTACTCCGGATTTTCTTATGGCGCCACATGTCGAGTCATATTTTGGTATCTACATTTTGCCCTTTTTTTCTTGAGTGTTGCTTGAAGAGCGATTCTTAAGAAAAAATTCATCTTGGCGTAGTTCTTTGGAGCAAGACGTGTGGTGCTTGAGTAGTTGACTTTGATCTTTGTTGATGAAGGAATGAGCGAAAGAATAATAACTTGAAAAGTATATACTTGCCTCTTATTCTTTTGCGAAGTTCCGAAGCCTTGTTATTGTATAGAAGTATCATTCCCGAGGTATATGAAGTATGCGAAGTATGAAGTATGCGAAGTATGAAACGTTCTTTAAGAAGTATAAGAAGTACTAATCCTCGAAATATATAAGAAGTATCAATCCTCGAATATGTAAATAGTACGCAAAGTATCAATCCTCGATTTTGGTATTGTTGATCACAAGTTGTTGTTGGAACGATTCATTGCTTTTTATTTTGCCCTTGTATGCTTGGTTGTTGATTCTTCATGTTGGTGAGTAGTAGCGAGGTGTCGTGTTACATGTAATGAGCTAAAATTGACGAGATAACATTTGATCCATATACTCTATTGTTGTTGACGAAGTATGGAGTGTGCGAGATATCTTCATTAGTGAATATACCGAGTTTCTTCTTTGCGATCTTTGATCATGAAAGTTGGTTTAGATGATTTTCTTCCAAATTTCCCTTTCTTCATTCTTGTGCGAAGTTCATTGTAAGTGTTAATTTGAGCTTTACCGATGACAACCTTGTGTTGATGTTGCCTTTGATGATGAGTTGATGGTATCACTTCTTGTTCTTGCCTTGCCTCATTGTAGTTTTTCACATGATGTTGGTTCATTTGTAGCTTAACGTCCTTATATTTGATTTATATCAAATCTGTAAATTTTGAAAAAAAAAATCGCGAAGTGTATGATATGCATTTTCCCGTATATGTGCCTCCTTTTTCTTTGGTTGATGTAGGAACTAAAGCTATCCGAAGCAAAAGTAATATGCTTCCTCTTTCTTGCCCTTGTTTGATGTCTTACTACTAGATAGCGAAGTATTTATGAGATATCCTCCCTTGGTTCATATAAACGCGAAGTATAAGAAGTACCCTTAGAAGTATATAATCCGAAGTATAAGAAGTACTCTTAGTTAACAATCTTCAAGAAGCATTCATGGCGATAAGTATTGTCTTCAAGAAGTATGAATAGTAAGAATTCCCCAAGTGTACTAAACATGATGCATGTTCGATGAACGTATGCAATTAGTATATTCTATATGTATGCGATGAGTGAATGCTATATGTATGAAATGATATGCTTTTTCTATAGGTATGCGATGAGTGAATGCTAAATAGAGACAATATGTGTTACTTAGCTCATTGAGTCTTGAGAGTATTGATCTCTCTTTGTGTTGTTCCAATTCTTCATCACATGGCTTTGGTTCTTCGCATATTCATTGCTCCTTGCAGGCTCATTTTCTTTGCCTCATCTATCTCGCTTTGGCTCCAAGTTCGCTCCGTGTGTCTCTTCGTCCAACTTTAGCTCGCATATTGCATCACTTTATTGCCTCCAAGCTTGTTCCTTCATTATTAGTATCATAGCAATAGTATAATCATAGTAATATGGACATTTATTCAAATCATACTACAATTGTAAGTATATCACATGCAATAAAGTTTTCTTGAACTTTCATGATACTTAGCTTGGGAAAATCATGTCTTTTATTTCTTCTCGCATATTCTTTCATTTTCTTCGTGCCTCATTGAGGTCTTACTTCTTCTTTTCGCCTCTCTTTCATGTACTTTATGAGGTCATATGCTTGCCTCTTGCTTTTTTTTTCATATTTTTCCTCTTGTTTTTCAAATTATTTTGCCTCATGTTTTTCATATTATATTGCCTCTTGTTTTTCATTTTATTTGCCTCACATCTCTCATTTTTCTTCCTCCTTTCCTGCGATCGCGAACTGTTACTATGAGGTTTTAGGGTGCCTCCTAGTTAAGGTCTTATTGTCTTCTACAAGTTGCACAGGTTCTTACCAGCCACGATAGGTCTTACCATGCCCCGTTTCTTCTACTCGTTTTCCTCTTGTCTTCGGTATTCCTTGAACTTGAACCTTCTTCGTATTAATTGTTATCTAGAGGTCTTAACGCCTCCTAGTTAAGGTCTTATTGTGCCTCACCCCGTTGTTCAGGGTATTCTTTCGACGAAGTCTCAGGCGCTCTTTATTCTTGCGAATTAAACGTCCATCAACCTCGCCTTAACACACTCATTGAGGTTTTACTTTGCGACAATATCACAGGCCTACTTATTCCCATGAATAATAGCCCCGTAACATTGCCGTCTTTTTTTTTTTTTGGTCACTCAGCTCCCTAATCTGGAGGGTGCCGTCCCTTTATATTCCCCCTGATTACCCCATTTTCTTTGGGATGGTATCAGTTGTTTTCGTGACTTCTTATCCCTTCGCCGATATGGCTCATGGTTACGAATTCATACCCTAGATGGGGTTTCTTTGGGACCGAGTGCAGAAATCGTGCCAGGCCATCTACTATCTCCACTGGCTAAGCTTCTACACCCCTTATTAAAGGCCGTCCATGGTAGGGACCCTCAGCGGATAGGTCTTATCTTTGCCCCTATTTATCTCTCTGAGGGTTGTTCACGACGTGCGTTAGGTCTTATTATTGCTTCTTGCATCTTGTGCGAACTAAGTTGCACGCCATGAGTTCTCAGCCTCCCTAGGTAGAGGTTTCGAGTTTCCATAGAAACTGTTTTATTTCGTGGGTCTTATCATCCTCCTAATGTGAGGTCTTACTTGCCTATTTAAAAGGTCTTATTTTGCCCGAATTGATATTTCTTTCTTTGCTTGTATTTTCTTTTACTTGTATATTTGGGTGTTATTTTTTCCCTTGTTCTTCTTTGTATTCATGTCATTTCGCTGCGATGACAGATTGATGTTGGTATGCGAGGCGAAATCATTGTTGTAAAGTGTTTTCTCAAGAACTTTCATCTTCTTGTTTCTTGTTCATTTGCGCCTTATTAAACTTGAATTCATTCTCTGTTTGCTGTTTTGTTGCTGGCGGATGTTCTTTCATTTCCTTTCCCATGTTGTATACGTTGCAATGAGTGTTTAAGAAAAATGGTTGGCCTGAATTTATTTTTGATGCTTGAATGAGTGACAAGAGGGTTGGTCCGCTGGTTAAGCTGGCTAACTCGCTTGTTGAGCTGTAAGAGTTTCATTAGGTCTATCTTACTGATGAAGTGTTATACTGAATGAGTATTGCTGACAAAGATGTGATTAGACGAAATGAACTGACGAGACTACTACTGGCTTGGGGTGCTGATATTATTCTCTCCTTGCGTACTTCGAGTTGTGCTTATAACTAAATTTACAGCTTGCCAAAGTTAATGACCGAAGTGAAATAAATTCGTATCTTTTTCTCCTCAATGGGTCTGATGTATGTTGAATCTTGCTTTGTCTCCCCAACTTCATGTCTTCCTTGAGATTATCTTCGTAGATTTGCTGACGAAGTAAGCTTCATAGTATCTCTTCTTCGCTGAAGTATTTTACGAGTGATGATATTTCTGCGAAGTGATCTCTGCTCTTCATCTTCGCTGGAATTCGTGTTGTTCTTTGCATGAGTTTGAGTGAGTTGATTGACTTGCTGGTTTATCTGCATCAACTTCGCCAGAACAGTGTATGTGATTGGCGAAGTAAGTTATGTTAACATCTCTTCCTTCCTCATTCTCTGAAGTTAGTGACAAAGCATACTTCGTTAGTGCATATTTCCTTTTCTTCGTTGCTTCCCTGCCTCATCCTTTGCTGGAGTTACGAATTGTTTACTTTGTTGGCTACTTATGTTAACTAATTTTGCTCGCTTGGAATCTTGTTGGACTTGACGAAAATTCATTTTCTGCTGAGTTTATATCTTCATCAGTTGACCCGATCCGAAGTGTGTTGTTTTCTTTTGCAGCTTCGACAAAGTTTGCTGTGATTATAGTGGCTTCGTCAAATTTCTTTGCTTCACGAAGTATCCCTGCCTTTTGTCATCAAATTAAAGTTTTGTTGATGTTTGAAGTGTTATTTGGCGAATTGAACTCCCTTAGTAATTGTTTTTCAACTTTCTGGCGAAATACAATATTTCCGAGAATATAATTTTGTGTAGCATTTCTGAGTCTCTTCTCCTTTTGTTCTTTATATTTTCTTTTGATCTTGTTACTCATTGCCCTTGGAATTGATTCATCTGGAGAGAGGTATGTTCTTGCTGACGTTCACTTCTTTATTGGGAAGATTGATTGCTGGTGAATGACAAGTTCCTTTGTTTCATCTCCAACACTGTTATGCCTTCTCCTTATTGTTGAGGAATGCCATTGAGTTGTCACTGCTACTATACGCCTCTCTGTATGCATTTCTTTGTTGGAAGTCTCAAGTTTGTCATTTCGTGTCTTTGGGTACCTGTGGCTTGTAACTCAAATGAGTAAATGTCATAAAAAATCATAATAGTTCCATTAAGATGATAAATAACTTATAGCAGTTCATAGAATTGTTCATGTTTCAGAGTTATGCTTAGCAAGAATTCAATACGATATTTGTTTGAGTAAGAGACAAGAGGATAAGAATGCTTCTCTTCTGGTCGTAATGTTTGTAGTCCTCGAGTTAGAATTGATCTTATTCTTGACTCTAGATTTCTTCCGAAAACATCACTGTTTCCTCGTCCTTCTTGGTTTTTCTGCTCGTGGTTATATATATGCCTCATTTGGTTGCTTTGTCGAAGTTGATGACAAAACTTGTTGACGAAGTGAATTTGGTTGGAACTTGTTCTGAGCCTGTAAGCTTCATTCTCGCTGTTTGGTTGATGGTTGTGGTGAACTCATGGTCACGAGATTTTGCTCCACTAACTGAACTCTCCTTCGGATCATATATTTCATATTTGCTAAATTGCTTTGTTGGAATTGTGGATGAAGTAACTTCGTTGTTTACTGGTGATGCTCTGGCGAAGTAAGTTTTGACTATCTTATCTCTTTTCTTCGTTGGTTCCTCCTCTAATCCAATGTTGATGACGAGATGGTTGTGTTGTTGACGAGATGGATGAATTGCAGTGACGAGATATCATTTGTGTTAGCCTTTCTCCTTTCTTAAGTTCTTCTTATCTTTCACGAAGCATTTTGATGAAAATATTGCTTAAGCTGTTGAAGATGTAGACTTGACTTCTGAAGCTGCTTCCACAAAATACTTTACTTAAATTATTTCCTTTGTTAACGAAGTAGGCTTATTTTGTTTCCTTTCTTCGCTGATCTCTTGGTAGTTTTATTTTCGACGAAGTGACTTCTTCGATAAATTTTGCTGGAGCTTTTGACGAACTCTGCTTTTCTTTTCTTTAATGGAGAAGAGATTTTCTTGAAGAATTCGTGGTTTTCAGTGATTTGCTGTGAAATCAAGTTCCTTGAAGCCACCAATCCAGATTTCTTCATTAACTCCTAGAACGACGAAGTAGTGATGCTACATGTCCTATGAAGTTCAGCTCTTCACTGGCGATGCAAGTGCGCAACTACGACTTCATTTCTTCTTTGGAGCTTTATTCACGGAGAAATTCTTCCATCGTCTTCTTTGGATCGCTGGATTGCTTGTGCTTCATTCCTTTCCTGTAAAGGCTTTGCCGGATAATTGTTTTGCCTGCTCCTGGTTGAGATTCGTACTGCTCCTGAGAATTGTATTTATCGGTTAGTAACTGCCCAGTTAAGCTAAAATCAAATCATGAAATCGTAGTATAATATTCTTTCACGAGTAGCTTTATTCGTCTATGATTATGAGCCAGATTGGTGCTACTGTACTCATTGGTATGAATACTCTTTTGAATGAATTCCTTTAATAAAACTCTTATAAGGATTCTACTGATTGATACTACTCCATGTAGCAATTTTTAGAATCAAAGTTGAAAGGAAAAGAATACTCCCTTTTAATCATTTTATTCGTTCCCCTTTCAAGTATTATTCGTTCTCGTTGTTGGTTCTGGAATGACGTTTCTGATAGTCCGGCGAAGCAGTGTCTTCATATCTAATTGACGAAGTAATTTATTGTTGATCCCTGGCTGGTCAAACTAGCGAGTTGAGCCTAAGATGTTACGTCTTTGCGAGTTAAATCTTTTATTTCTGAATTGGTTCATCTGTTCCGTAGTGATTGTACTGATAATCTCCAGGTCTGATAGGCGAGTAGGTAAATTTGTTAAAACTGCCATCTTTGTCGAGTTAGTTGGTGATGAAATAAGTTTTCCTCTTTTACGAAGTAACTTCTTCCAAATACTTCGTTAATTTATTTCCGCAAATACTTCGCGTGAGACCGATGACATAGGCTTGACTACAATATCTCTTTTCTTCTTCTTCCCCTGACTGAAAGTTACGAGTTGTTCGGCTTCGTGAATCATCATGGATAGCAATTTATATGCCCAACTCCACGAAGTTATCTGATTTCTCCCTTGCTTTATCTTCACATACTTAAGAAATACTTCGTTCAATAAGGCCTAAAACTTGTTTTCTGCGATGTGCACTTCAAGATTGTGATATGCTGTTCCACGAAAACTATTTGGCTTTACCCAAATCGTAAATAGATATGATCACTGTGTTTTTCTCCTTCGCTGGAATTGCTGATGATAAAGTTTCGACCATAGTATTTTCCTCCTTCGCTCTTGGTGATTCTTTCCCGGAGAAATTTCCACTTCTACTTCGCTGCTTCCATTTTTGTTAAATTTTTTCCAGATCTGGATATCAGAAGAGCACAAGATAAAGAGAAATAATGAAGAGATTTGCTTCTTTTTGAGAAGTTTGTTGATGTTGTTTCACTCTGGCTGTACTTTCTTCCTCTCCATCGTTTGATTTCACAAGACTCTTGAATCATTTGTTTCTCGAAGATTTGAGTTCCTTTTTTACCCTTGAAGCTTAGAGATCCAGTGAGATTTTTTGATGATTGTAACAAAACTTTGCTGGAACTTTCTTGAATCAACAATCAAGTTGGATAAATCCATTACCCATTCCTGTTTCTGGACGCCAAAATATAACCACGAAAATTCCCATAGCACACCCAAATCTCCATTTCTATTCCAAATCCTAGATCTATACATTTATTCACAATCAAATGAAATATAAGTATTGAAAATGTAAATGAGACACTAGAATTTTACATGGTTCGATCCATAACGGGATCTACATCCATGGTTCTTCACTATATTATGTTTGTTTACATAAGACTCCATTAATGAGTTTTTGGAGCTCTAGATCTAGATTATAGAGGAAGAAGAAGGTAACAAAGAAAATGAAATCTTCCCCCTTTTCTCTCTCTTGCTCTTTCCTTATGTTCTAGGGTAAGGAGGTAGAAATTACATAAATGTCCTTTACTTACAAATTAAGGAAACTAAGCTAAGATGAGATGTATTATATCCTATGAATGTTATATTACTCCGGATTTTCTTATGGCGCCACATGTTGAGTCGTATTTTGGTATCTACAAATCTATTGTTGTGAGATCTAACAGAGAATAAAATCTTGAAGAATCCATTGTTGTGAGATCTAACACAGAATAAAAATGGAAGTTCTAAAAATGAAAAGAGAAAGTTTACACTTTAGTTTATAGATAGACTGGCCAAAGATGTTCTAGGGTACCCTATCTTTTATGACCTGTTTGGATAACTCTTAAGGGAAAATTCCTATGGCAATGAACAAAAAAAAAATATTGTTGAGCCACGTAGATGAATAAATTGTGTTTTCCACTATGGAAAACTAGACCAAAATGAACAGATTTGGTTTTTCAGGGTCCCACTGATATTTCTTTTTAATATAAAATGTTTTGTAGGATAAAGATAAAATATAAAATAATATATTTGGTGAGATAAAATAGGATAAAGTGAGATAAAAAAGGATAAAGGGAATAAAAAAGTAGTAAAGTAATTGTTGGGAATCTGAAATTGTACTGGGCGAGGAAGGAATACACGCCAGCGTTTTTTCTTCCAACGCCCACGATTTTCCTTCCAACACCCGATCTTCCCACCATCGCCCGGCCTTCCATCAAGCACGCGCTACATCATCCAACTCAATGAACAAACCAACAAATTTGTTGTTTTGAACATCCATTTTTCATGTTTGTTGAGTCCATAGTGGGATCAGCATCAACAAACTTGATGGTTTGTTCATTCCATAGGAACTGCTCTAAGAAATCACTTTTCGACTTCAAAAATAAAAAATTAGGAAATTAATTTGCGTACTACGATTTCAGAATGATTTCCGGTAGTAAAATAGTTAACTTTTCCGGAAGCAAAATGTATTCTCTTTTGACTCTGGGATTGGTTGTTACTTCTGGTATCCAAACACCTTTTATAGTCTGTTTTGATATACATTTTGAAATAATTTTTCGACTTCTAGAAGTTAAAAAGCAAGAAGTTATTTGGGTGTAAACTTCTGACTTATGTTTCTGGAGAATCACTTCCTCTATTGGTATGCAAACGCGTTATTAGGTTGTCTTATCTTGGTCAAGCATTCAACACAAGAAACATCAGCTAAAATCAAGTTCCAACCATTATCCTGATTCAAGGTTAAATCAAGAAAGCGCCCAATGGGTTGGTGCTAATAGATTGGAGTCATTAGATTTTAAAAAAATTGATGGTTAATAATGAAAATTCCTAATGATTTGGCGCTAATAACATAATCTAAATTTTAACTCTAAATGTCTACAAAACGAGAGAGAGTGATGACATGGAGGCGACCAAAAGTGCGATTTTCTCAGATATAAAATTTTTGAAATTTTTTCATGGGATCGTCGTCTAATCTTTCTCCAGATGGTGTTGTTCAGGAAATTTCCCATCAGTTTCCCTCAATTATTGATGATTCAACCTTGGTAAAGTCTGGTTTTCCTTCTTTACCAGAATCTTATGGATCAGAAAAAGATAAAGTTGCAAACCCTAAAATTGGTGAGGATACTCAAAAGGGTGTAGATAGTGCAGTTAATGACTTGAATCCTATCAATTTGGAGCTAATATTGCATCAGAAAGAGGGTTTGAACAAAAGGCAGATGGAATTGTTGGTTCTACAAACCCTAAACCAAAAGGTTGGAAGATACTTTTTCCATACCCAATTCCAATTACCCCTCAACCCTCAATGAAGTTCACGCCCCCTGCTGAACTAAATGGAAAGATGGTGGTGGATTATTCAGCAAGTGATTTCACGGCAGGAATCAAACGTTGTGAAAAATATGTGGTGGGTTTTTGTATTGGAAGAAGACTCTCCTTCCCAGCAGTTAAAGAGGCCGTTACAAAACATTGGAAGCTAAAGAATAAGGTAAGTATCAAATTACATGTTAATGGTGCTTTTGTTTTCGAATTTAAAGATGATGAAGACCGTAAGAGGGTATTAGAACTAGGTTCTTTCAACATCACTAAGAGTCTGTTCACATTGAGGCCATGGTCTAACGTGAATGAATCTTCAATATCAAGTATTAGGACAATACCCATTTGGGTGTTGATTTATGGAGTGCCTCTACATATGTGGGATAATGAAGGTTTAAGCTTAATTTCTAGCTACCTGGGGAAACCATTACTAGCTGATGATTGCACTATTAAGAGAGAAAGATTAGTTTTTGCTAGGATTTGTATTGAGGTATATGTGGAATTTAATTATCCTGAAAGTACACCCTTAATAATAGATGGGAAGATTAAAGTGCAATTTGTGTATGGTATTTGTCCATTCTAACAAAATGCTTATGATCTGTAGGTCTTGATAGTATTTTGTATAAAATATAGAAAAGTACAGTCATTAAAAGTTATAGAATGCAGGTTTGAATTACCATGTGCTCCTAAAATTTGATAGGGCAGTCTAGAGGGAATATTGGTAATGATGGCTATGAGTTCATTGCAAGAAACATAATGTATATTAATAGCTACGGAAGGAGGTTTAAGAGTGGCTACATATTATTTTGTTGATTATGTGGTTGTTTTGTGTGTTGGTGAATAGGTTGTATCTAATAAGTTAACTCATCTTTGCTTCCATTCAGATTATAAAGATGCTCTTTTAGCCTTTCGTCAACTAATGTGCCTTGGTTTGTGGTTTCAAGGTGGAATAAAATTTATAGTTATCTAGCAGAGGTTGATTTTGTTCCCATGGATAAATATATTCATTTGCAGATAAATTAGCTAAGGTTGATAGTGGTTTTCCAAGGGGTGAAGTAAAATTAACTGTTTACGAGTAGGCGTCTACTTGGTCTTTTTAATCCCGCCCATCAAAGCAACTACAACATTGTGAATTTTGTTATTTTTCTTTTAAATGTGATTTAATCCCATTTATAAGGGTTGATGTTAGAGCAAAAGCTATGGGGAGTAAGACACTACTTCAATTAGAGCATATTTTCAACCCAATCTCGTTTTTACACTACTTCATTCAAAGAAGTGTGAAATTTCTACTAAGCGGTACTTTAAAAGCCGCACAATACAAATTAGGATATGACCCGTGCTATGATGGCATGGGATTTTATTTGTAATTGGAAATAGGATCTTTTCTGTCTTGAAAACCGGCAGCCCTGTCCTATTTTCTTCTTGTTGAGAATATGGTTTATTTTAGATGTCCATTTATCTCATTGCATTGTGCCTGCAATGGTTATACCATGAATAAATTGGTTGTCGGTGGCCTTTATCTGTTCACATTGTGCAGGTTTAAATCAAAGTTAACTTCTAGTATGAGCTAAATGTTGCTCTCGAGAAGGTTGGAGAATATGTGCAGTTCACTACAGTCAACTGTGTTTCCCTTCTTGATTTTTGAGCTTATTGTAATTCTTATTTGAGCTTTTACATTCAAGTTTATTCATAAATATCGATTTCATAGTACCGTGTCGGTATATTATTGTGTGTTTATCCCGACCTCGGATGCCAAATATGTTTCGTACTCTACTACCGTGTGTCTTTCGGATTCGAATGCGTTGAATGGTTAAAACTCGATGGAAAATATGTCTCGTTCCCATTCTTCCAGACGGTAAAAATTAGTATTAATGTATAATTGTTAATAACTTCCCCTCCCTCCGCCCAGCAATACCAGTTGTTCCATTCTTCCCTTAATTTAGAATTTTGGTGCCACTCGGGTGATTTCCAATATTAAAGTATATTCATTCATCAGATTTGGTTGATCAAATATTTGTCTGACATTAATGAACTAAACCCCGGGCCCGTTAAATAAAAGATTTTAACTCGGTTACTAACACGTGTTAAATTATACGTATGTTTTGTTCATTGGGAGATTTCTGTTTATTGCCATGGCGACGTCACGCACAGAAGGCCAATAAAAAGTCGTCTAATGGATCCATTAATTTGCACAATGATTTGAGAAGCATCAACATCCCACGAAATTTCATGTTTAGCAAAAAGAAAATTCTAAAACGGAATTGCTAAGTTTAATATTTTATTTTTTTTATATTTGTGAATTTATGCTTAAAAGTTACTTGATTTTTTTTCAGAAGGATATACCTCACCATTAAAGCCATTAATCAGCCAACCAAGCATCGGTACCCAATACTATTCTCGTTCGGTGTCCATCAAGTCGCATAATAAAAGAATGATGTTTTGGGGACTATCCGAAAAAGGTGGGACCATTTTGTTATGAATGTCCACCCTATACTTATAAGGGGTGTCCTAAAATGTGGAAATGACTAACCTACCCTTAACCTAATTTAATTTAAAATCAACCTAATAATCACCTATATATATATAACCACCACCGCCGCCCACCACCACCGCCCATCAATTACCACCTCCAACTACCACCAACACCAACCACCACCACCTCCATGTATATAGCTTAATTTAAATCATTAACGAAGATATTCTCACAAACCCATTACTTATCATTCGTTTTTGGTTGAAGAAATGAGAAGTAATCATCAAAATGAGTTGAAAATGAAAGTTGCAGAGAGAAGTTCGGCTAGGAATTATGTGAAACAGTTTGATGAACTAGCCGAACTTAGCTTTAATGGAGTTTTTTCTTTCAGAAAAAAGTTCGGTTACCTCGCAATTTTTTTTCCCAGCCGAACTTTTATTTCGGTTACGTCGCAATTTTTTTTCCTTTTTTTCCTAGCCGAACTTTTAGTTCGGTTTTGTCGCAATTTTTTTCTACTAACCGAACTTTTTTCTGAAAACCTATATATTGAGTTTGGTTACGTCGAGAAAAAAAATTCCCAGCCGAACTTTTAGTTCGGTTACGTCGCAACTTTCTTTTTCCTAGCCGAACTTTTCTCTGAAAGCATAAACTCCATTAAAGCTGAGTTCGGCTACCTGTGTCTTCAGAACCATTAGCCGAACTACACTTGCAGATGAGTTCGGCTACCTGTTCTTAAGATGTCGTAGCCGAACTTCATTTCCATGGTCGAAATCAGTTTATAAATTTCTCATTTTTTCGAAAGTTTTTATACCTAAGTACCCCTCACTAATCAATCATTACACTAACACTAATCAATCATTACACTAACACTAATTAATCATTACACTAACTAATTTCATCGCCAAGTTTGGTATTAGAAAAAAACTAAGTTAAGGGGTGGCTCAAATTTACTTCAAATATCCACCCCAAAATAGAAGAGTAGTCCCCCACCTTTTTTGAGTAGTCCCCAAAACATCATTCTAATAAAAATGCATTTGTAGAATTACCTAAGCTCCTAATAGGCTCGAACAATGATGGATGCAGACCTATGTTGTAAAAGGCGAGCGCCTTTGGCACCTAGGCTTGGCGCCTCGCCTCGCCTAGCGCCTAATACAACATAGACGTAGACATCTCCAACAGACAGTCTCCATGTAGACTACAAAAGTACTTCAGGAAAATGCCATTACCGGTCATATTGCCTTCTCCGCTCTCTGGCATTGATAGCTTGATTCTTTTAGCTGTTATATGCATCTTGAGAGTTAAATGGAGGCAACCCTGGCGGATTCATTGCTTTAAACTGTCAGAAGGGCGCCCCATATTCTCGGTCAATCCTTCTCCAAATCCTCTGCCACCTACTCTGCTGCCATGTAAGAGTGATACGACCCCTGGTACATCTGAACAATTACTTCATTTGTTGCAACCACTTTCTCATTCCTCGGCGTAAGAATGGTTCACTCCGTAAGATCAAGTGTAGTGCTCCGCAGTGTCTGCATTCGACATTTATCTTTCCTAACGAATGACATACCTTTGAATATGATTTTATATCCCGACACTGATTATTAGAGAAGGTACGTTACTCGTCCTCGTGCCGTCTTCATCTGAAGGATTCTCCTCATCCTTGGTTTCGCTGCCAATCCATAAAAATGACTGCTTAGTATATTTAATTCAGCACCAATGTATATATGTTGTTAAATGTAAGCCTGCTTGTGTAATAGAATTATGAAAACGCTAAAATAGTGAATTCTTACATTTCATATAGAAGCCCATTGCTTAGGCGTGGATAAGCGGTACCTGCTGATGACTTCTTCACCGTTTGAGTACTGTATATTGATTAACACTTCGTGGCCTCATGGATGTCCTACTGATGTGCCATGTCCGTCTCCCGTGTTGGCGAGTTTGAACTGCTCAAGACTCTAAATTTGAAAAACTCAAATGTTAATTCAGTTTCATAATATCCTTGACTGCTTCACATTCGGCAAACCTAAATAATTTAATACATCCTTACCAATTGAAATTGATAATACAAAGGATGTAGCACAGGACGGTCACATCGCGACTGATATTGATATTAATTTTACTCTATTTGCCGCCTCAATAACTATGTTTCTGTAGTATATTTTGGTTTATTAAGTTACGACATAACCTCTCACTATCCTAACAGTCAAATTTGTTTTCTTGTACATGTTGGCTCCCCTGCTGCTCAGACTCTTCCAGAACAATGAATGGTTCTACCGCTTGCAAGATAGTAGAACAATACCATTTTATGCGGAGAAGTTCAGATCACCTAAGGGGGTAATGTTCCCATTTTTATCCCACCTGTATACCTATAATCCACCATATGTACAGTCTTGTAATGAATTAGAGGTGGCCATACAATCCCAACAACCACTTGTCGGATTGTCAGAGTCCAACTGGGATATGGGTGCAGGACCAAATATATTTTCTCACCAAGAATTATGAATTTGTTTAGGGAATACATGCCACTAATACATAGCACAAGGGACTGAATTTCCAGAAGTTCGGGATATGGTTCCTGAAATCAAGAGTTTTAGTTCACCATCAAGCATTACTAAGCAAGAGATGTAATCCACATTGCAATCAAGATACTTCCTGGCAGACTAGCGGAAACCAATAGTATATATCTACGGTAAAAATTTCAAGAAAATGCCCTCTTACCAGAAGTTCATCCTCCGCAAGAGCTGTAGTTCACCATTAGGTCATACTTCGCAATTAGCTCCCTCAAAGTACTTTGGATTGCCCCCCTTATTACGCCATTGCCAAACCGGAAGGCCACATAAAGGCCACATAAAACCGGAAGTTAACAAATGATCTGGATCAAGACACCTTTTAGCATATTTTCCTTCTTCATAGTTTCAGAGAGACGTTTCATCTAGAATAATACAACAGTTGTAGCGCTAATTTGTTGACATGGGAAGGATAACAATGCTCATATTTCCCTACAAAACTCAAACAAACAAAAACTTCTTAGATTACGCAATTCAATTCTCAAATCAAAGTTCATATATACTTGCTCAATCCATGTTAAAAATATGCTGAGAAACATAAAATAACAACGATTCGATGCTTCAGAAACTCTTCCTACCATGAAAATGTACTACTATCAGGCTCATCTATTGAAGATAAATGAATCTTCAACAGATTATGGTTCGGACATCTACCAACTTCTCTCAACTGAGAAATACTTTTCTTCAAAGTCTGAAATTGTTTGTCTGTTGGTCTTAAGACAGAAAAATTCTGAATTATTTTTCCATCGTGATTTTAAATACAGAGGATGTTATTCTTTCTACAACGAAAAGATGATGAACTTGAAGCATTTGGGAGAAAAAACACTCTTGCACTATGGTTACTCTATGAAAGTGCTCCACCTAAAAACTGCAGTACAGAAGAAATCCAAGTTTTCACACCAGAATGGTAATTCTAGCATTAAGTGGAGAAGGTAATAAATCCCCAAAAATCAGCAAACCAAGATTAGCATTCATACTTAACGGGAAAAAGAAAAATCAGTGATCAAAAGCTACAAACTACTAAAATTTGAATTAGATATCCACAAACTTATATCTAACCCGGGTGATAAGGTACTGTTAGAAATTGAAATGTTTTGAAGCTCTGATACCATGTTAGAAATTTAAGTTTTTAACTTTGAATAACATTTTCGGAGATATACGAGCATAGTGGTTTTGCTCGTATAGAGCTCCTAGAACTCTATTAGTAAAGGTGGTGAAGCAAGACTTGGATATTTGTAATTTCTTCTTCTATTGATATGGATTTTGCTTGCTTGAGTACAAATGGTTGATACAAATGCCTATTTATAGGCTACAAGAAAAGACTACTTTAACTCTAGAACTTTCCCTAACGATCTAGTCTAACACCTCTCTAGAACATTCTATTCACTCACATTTTCTTTTACATTTTGACCGGACACACGTTCTCTAGAACAGTCTAGTAAACATTTGAGCTAGAACATGCTTCAACTAGACGACTCTAGACTATTTGTTTGTTCTCTAGCTTTATCTAGAGAATTCTTTTCTTAATTTACCCATTACAAATTACATGTTCCAACAGGTACCACAGCAAATAGAAAATGAATTGATTAATACAACAATTGTAGAATTTGAGGGAAATCATTTTGTTGGGTTAAAGTCTCTTTATATTCTTTCTAACATGTAAGATTGAGAAACCATTGAAGATTTTAATATCATTATTGATGGAAATTCGTTGAAGTTAGTTAAAAGTGGAAAACCAACAGATTATCACTACCAATCACAAATTTATGACAGTAAAGATAAACCAAATAAATAGCAGGTATACTTATCTACACAACAATTCATGAAATGAGAATCAAATATAAGAACAGTGAAATGAGAATCAAAAGCTTTAAAAAGAAAAATTACGAATCACATATCTAGGGCTTACCTCGTTGATTCAGCGAAAGTAAATACCAAAACTGTGAGAAGGATATCTTAATCCGTCTGGGTCTAACGAAAGATGAATGGCTGTGAATTTGGGTATAACTGATCTTCAATTCCATTAAATACTAAAGAAGATGAAATGGAACTTTGATTCCTTGGTGCGTTTTTTTCTCGGCGTTGGGTGAGGGAAGAGTAATGGGGCTAGTAGTTATCGTTCAAAGTCAAATCGTCGAGAGTAGAGCTAAAAGGAGGGAGAGAACCTAAAAGTTGGTAAAATCTGGACCATTCTTTATGTACCCAAAATGTAGATCAAATTTGTACCATTCTTTAAGCATCCAAAGTATAGGTAACCGTCGATGTGTAAAAACACCATTACCCCTTATAATATAGATATACATGTCCACAAATATTTTTCAATATGTT
>JAJJMB010013919.1:0-14070 GCA_023531105.1 Papaver atlanticum | reverse complement strand
GCATTTAGGATTTTACTTCGTACAAAGCCGGTGGAGCAATAACAAATTAAAGAGAAAATCAATCGAAACTCAAAATTAAATGGAAAACAATACTTCAAACCCTTGATTTCTCTTTTCCGTCTCAGTCCCGGCCTTCTCTTCTCTTGCTTGCGGCTGCCTCTCGCCTCCCCTTTCTCTTTCTATCCGTTCCAATATGTCATATGCTGCAAAGAATTTCAGTGAAAACCTAGCAGGGTTGCCAGGCCCAGTCCAACAGTCGATGTCCAAAATCAGACCAGCTTACCACTTTCTATTCTGTCCGTCCAAAACTTGCACCCTCCGGCTAAACCTCCTTCCACTCGGATCCAGACCACCTTGCCACTAACCCTTGCATGCGATTCAAATCAATCACACGGAACCATCTCAGTCACGTCCAAGCTTCACTTTGTTCTAGTTGTTTTATCGTCAGGCACAAATTCAGGCGATAGAGCAGCCGGTAGAACAATAACATTGGCAACAGTTTACGGAGCTTGATTCCGTCTTCTCTAGCTCTAACCATTTCCTAGACACAAACAAAATCCATGGCAGCGACACCTTTTTTCTTCACAGCACCAACATCGATAACAACAACTCAACCACCATATTTAACGGCAACTGCAGCAACATCAGTTTCAAACAAATCCCACTCTGGGTCATCGAGACATCTCCACTGACTTCATCCAACGCCAGAGTTTAGCTATTAGCTCACTCAAAACACCGCGTCATTTCAGTCGAACCCCATTGCATATACCAAGGAATAATCACCACTGCTCGCAAGACTGTTCTTGCTGTCCATCTTCATTTCTAAATCTCGAGCACAGCACCATGCTATTCTCGGTACAAGACCCCATCTAAGCATCAATGTCATTCATCTTCTCCACTTGGGTACGTAGTAGCTTGTTGTTCTTTTATACAGCTACCAAATGAGCTGCGACAACACCACCTGCACCGGTTCTCAACACACAGACCCTTCATCACCATGGGTTGTTAAAGACAACAATCATTTTCTTCTGTAAACAGCGTGATCAATCACCCATCTTCATACAGAATTCCATCTATCTGTTCCTATTCATTTCAACTGTACTCACAGCTGCAGACTGCCCAAAAAATGCTCCATACACAATAAAGTAACACAAGAACCAAATCTGATCTTCTTTCAGGCCTTTCCACGAATAGTTTAGGTGCAGTTTCAGTGTGTCCTCCGGTGTACTTTAACTGGTTTTATGAGGTTCCTCCTATAGCTCATTTGACCTACACTTTCAAGATTCATCCACATTTATACATCATCATCCCATTGGAACGATAAGACATTTTAAAACCTCAGCCATCCATCCATAGAATCGACGACAAAGGAAGCCCCTCAACACTGTTTCTCCGGCATACAAACCCAAATCAGCATGAACGATCCCCATTACTTCTTCCTCCAATTCGAATTCCTGGAGCAATGCCTCTCTTCTCAGCGTAAATGCCTTCTTTGTTCACTGCCTGTTTCTATCCGTGTAAATTTCAGTTATAGCACCTTCCTCCAAATTCCATTTCTCCACATCCAAATATATTAGCCAAGAGATACAAATAGTCTGGAAGCAAAGAACATCTCCATTCCTTCACTCAAATACGATCAATCTCGCGCCATCTTGTTCTTCTCAAAACCATTCTCCTTGGCTAAGAACACCAGCAACAGCTTGATAAGAAATAAGAATTTCTTCCTTTTTCTTTTGACAGAGAACAATATAAATTATATAATAATGCTCTTTTACATTTCTTGTGGTGCTAGTGGGCCGGGCTTAAGTGGTGCTGATATACAAAAATACCAGGCCAGCCACATTTTAGGCTCTGTTATTGTGAGTAACTTCGATCATCTTTGTCGCAAACTCTATTTTGCCTCTGTTTAGCCATTTATTCTCCGAATGATCAGAATTGCCTTGTACTTTCTACAAAAGCATTAAAATAATGTGATTAGCCAAAATATCGAGTCCTAGCTAATATAAATATGGGTATAAAATGTAGCACTTACGTGCTTATCAGTGTCTTCCCAGAAATAAACTTCAGTTCTACCGTACCAGAACCTTTCACAATAGTGCTGTAGGAGTATCCCAACAACACTTTCTTATCCTTTGTTTCTGTATAACTCTTAAATAGGGACCTATCAAAACAACAATGACGCGAAACACCACTGTCTATCCACCACCCATCAGTTCCACCAACCATGTAAAATTTTGGGTCAGAAACCATGGCAATTATAACGCTTTCAGCAACATTAGCTTGTGCGTTATTCTTTCCTTTGTTATTCCTGCAATCCCTGGCCATGTGGTTCGGTTTACCGCAGGCATAGCAAAGGAACTCAGAATTGGAATTCTGAACATTCCTTGATGGGTGTGGGTTCTTGTTTTGATTAGGTTTTCCTTTCCTTTGGTTTTGGTCAGGTTTCATAGGTTTTTTCTTAGGTTTCAAGCTCGCTTGAGTCTGATTCTTATTATTGGAAACAATAAGAATCTCTTCCTTTTTATCTTGTTTCCGTGCTTCCTCTTCAACCCTGAGCTTAACAATCAAACTTTCAAGAGAAAATTCCCTAGACTTATGACGCAAAGCATTACGAAAATCTTTCCAAGTGGGAGGTAATTTATCAATCATTACAGCTACTTGTAATTGTTCATCAATTGCCATACCTTCCGTCATAATTTCATGCGCTATTTTCTGAAGTTCATGAGCCTGAGCAACAACTGATTTTTCATCCACCATTTGATATTTCATGTAGCGGCTTACAGCATATTTCTTCGATCCGGCTTCTTCAGTATCATATTTTTTCTGTAAGGCATCCCACACATCTGTAGCAGTATCAAACGTGGAGTAATATTCATATAAATCGTCAGACAATGCATTGAGAATATAGTTTTTGCAATCAAAATCATCATCAACCCATTTTTCATAGGCTTTTTGCTTTTCTTCAGCAGTTTGGGTCACAACAGGATCTACGGTTTGTTGAGGAGTTGCACTTGCTGCAGTTGGAGTTGCTTTTGTCGCAGCTTCTGCATCATTTGGATCATCTGGTTTGATGGAGGTCACCATCATGTGCAACTTCATCAGTTTGAGGTAGAAGAACAACTTTTGCTTCCATCTTCTGAAATGAAGTCCTTCAAACTTGAATGGCTTGTTGATATCAGCAACGGTTTTCTTTTCAGATTCCATGGCAGAAAGATGCGTCTTAAAATTGTTGGAACAGTCGCCGATTTCACACCTGCAAAACAAGGATTAAACCACAAAAAACAAAGTGACGGCTGAGTCACGACCAGGTCGCTCTCTTTAAGACGTTTCGTGGCTCTGCCTTGAGTTTTGTGCAAGCAGTTCTTTCTTCGTCACAACGTCCCCAGGATAAAACATCCGAGAAAAACTCTCTTCAACCTCTCACGCACACAATGGGAAATCGATCACTTTCACTCTTTCTAATCTTGCTCAGAAACTGGTCTCTTGATTCTCAAAGAAAAATAAATAATAGAAAACTTGTTTTTTTTCTCCGTTCTCAAAAACTGGTTTTTATAACCAAGCCATTAAAAACGAAATTAATGAGAATAAATTTTGTTTTTAATTGCCACAAATAAAACAGTCAAAACGGTAATATAATTATACCCAAATCAATGATATTTAATCACGTAATTAAGGGCAGTAAAGACGTTTTGAAAATCTTTTCAAAAAGAGTAAAAAAGAACTTTCCAAATTCAAGAGACCTCCCAAGGCCCCGCTCCCGGACTAATGATATATATATATATATATTATTTATATATATACCCAATCAGTAGGGGGAGGGATTCGATCCTGAGACCTTACCCTCGAGGCCCAAAATGCTTAACCACTGGGCCAAACTCAAATTATTGAAATAAATGTACAAAAGAAAAAATGATCTTTTGGGGACTACTCAAAAAAGGTGGGGGACTACTCTTCTATTTTGGGGTGGATATTTGAAGTAAATTTGAGCCACCCCTTAACTTAGTTTTTTTCTAATACCAAACTTGCCCTTGGTGATTAAATTAGTTAGTGTAATGATTAATTAGTGTTAGTGTAATGATTGATTAGTGAGGTTAGATTAATTAGCTGAGTGTTTTTACAAGAATAATTTTTGAGAAGAAGGGAGTTTTTTTTTTTTTTTTAAGATGGTTGATTTCGAAATGAGGGTTTTGGGTACTTAGGTATACTTCAAATTTAGTTAATGTTGCTTGAATTGACAAAAACTTTCGAAAAAATGAGAAATTTATAAACTGATTTCGACCATGGAAATGAAGTTCGTCTACGACATCTGAAGAACAGGTAGCCGAACTCATCTGCAAGTGTAGTTCGGTTAATGGTTCTGAAGACACGGGTAGCCGAACTCAGCTTTAATGGAGTTTTTTCTTTCAGAGAAAAGTTTGGCTAGGAAAAAGAAAGTTGCGACGTAACTGAACTAAAAGTTCGGCTTGGAATTTTTTTATCGACGTAACCGAACTCAATTTATAGGTTTTCAGAAAAAAGTTCGGTTAGTAGAAAAAAATTGCGACAAAACCGAACTAAAAATTCGGCTAGGAAAAAAACGAAAAAAAAGTTGCGACGTAACAGAACTAAAAGTTCGATTGGGAATTTTTTTTTGCGAGGTAACCGAACTTTTTTCTGAAAGAAAAAACTCCATTAAAGCTGAGTTTGGCTAGTTCGACAAACTGTTTCACATAATTCCTAGCCGAACTTCTCTCTGCAACTTTCATTTTCAACTCATTTTGATGATTACTTCTCATTTCTTCAACCAAAAACGAATGACAAGTAATGGGTTTGTGAGAATATCTTCGTTAATGATTTAAATTAAGCTATATACATAGAGGTGGTGGTGGTTGGTGGTGGTGGTAGTTGGAGGTGGTAGGTGATGGGTGATAGACGCATTTATGTGTCTATTTTCATCTCTTTTATGTATAGTGTTAGTACCCATTTTTGTACTAATTTTGGTATTTTAATCCCTTATAGGTGTTTTTGGAAAAATAGGCTTTTGCGAAAAAAAAATTGGCTCGAAAAGTTGTTAAAGGCTCCTGGGAGGACATTTGCTTTTCGGACTCTCACTTTGGATAAGGGGTAACCCATTTCCAGGCAGCTGCTAAGCACATACCGGGATTGGATAAGGGGAGGTCATCCCCTTCGTTTGAAATTTTGTTTTGGCGGGAAAACCAAAAGTTACCTGCGTAACTTCCTGGCAAGTTTTGGATCGATTTTTGGAAGTGTTTTATCGAGATTCAATCGCCAAACTAAGTTGGGATGGACTTGAATGGAGTAAACAAGGTTGGTACATCTGTTTATATCGATTAGAATGGGCTGAATGATCGGGTTTTTGTTAAAACAGGAAAAATAAAATAAAAATGGAAACAGACAAAAGTTTCGAATTATATTTAGAAGTTACATGCTATATTTTGCAAGGATTTGTTTGTAGAAGCATAAGAGGATAGTTTGGATAATTCAGGAAGGAGGTGAAGTGATTAAACAGGTTAGAATATCCAAAACTTAGCCGAGAAGAAAATTTTATTTTTGGGGAAGAAAAAGAGATTTTGATCGAGTTTAAACCGAGCTGTGAGGTATATATAAGCTCTAGAGAGGCTAAGGAAGAGTTACGAACACTTTGGAGAAGTTTAGAGCCTTAGAGAAGCGAAAAAAAATCAACTGGAGTCGAGTACAGAAACTTTTCTGCTGCTGCTGCGAAGAAGAACACGAAGAACATAAGACCCTCAGAGTCAGTTGCAGAGGCAGACTTATTTTCAGTGACAACGAGGTACGGTCGCATCTTCCTGCAGTCACCGAAGCCTTTCAGCAACAATTCCGACTTATGTTTTAGACCTTCAGCAACTGCAGAATCCGCTGTTTTAACACTTTTCTCCCTTTTAATCAACTTTTGAGCCATAAACATGTATTTTGAGATTATGATTAATATGAGGAGCTAAACCCCATTGCTGAGGCGATAGAGGAAGCTATTTTTACAACAAAAAGTGGTATATTCTATTTTATTTATTTTATTTCAATTATTTTTATGATTATTTGCCTTGATTTATAATTGTTTGAATGATTTTTGTTAAGCAATTGTTATTTCTTTTGATAGAGAATGCTTAGCCATAGGTTCTTGATGCTTTATACTTTGGATTTATACTTGTTATTTTGAAAATCTACATGTTGCAATAGCTTAGAATCAAATTAAATGCAAAAATTGAATAAATATAAATACTACAAAAAATCACTTTGAACTTGGAAAATAGTGGAATCTTAGCCTCAGTGTTCTTTAATATTGATATCAACTTTGTCAGTGTTTGCTATAATTTTTAGTGATTTTTCTATTTAGTTTTGAATTTAAGTCTAAAGTTATCCTTCACAAGTTCGAGAATCGAATCCCTCTTTTTACTACAACTAAAATTCACATCAAATTTTTGGCGCCGCCGACGCGGACTTGTTTTTAGGGTTTTAGATTTATTTATTTTTTATTTTTATTATTTTTGTTTTTTTACTGGTTTGGTATTTTTTTGATTCTTTTCAGATTTGGAGCGGGGCTAAAAGGAAAGGAAAAAGTGCTATAAGAGGAAAGCATCGCCCAAAAAGGAAGGAAAAGAGGAATCCAAAGGAGTGAAGAAGAAGATTTTATTTTTTTAGTTATTTTATTTTATTTTATTTTATTTAGATTTTTTATTTTTTATTTTTAGAAATTGTAATTAGGGTTTTATTTATTTTTTTGTAATTTTTTTTTTTTTTGGGACATTGGACATTATTTTAATTTTTATTTTTATATACCCTACGGAAGGGTATCCTTAAATATAAAACTGTTTGCAGAGAAGGAGGACAATTACGATATTGTTTCTGCACCTTGGGTTCGTACACTGACACAGGAGTAAGTGGCCCGAGTCGACTACAACCGATTCATCCCACGTCTGGAACGGGAGGTAAGGTTCTGAACACTCGCGAATCCCCTGTCAGCGAGTTACTGTATTCCTTAAGGTGCATATCTGCTGAGGACCTGAATACGGACATTTACTTTTCTAGTAAAGGGAAAGGCCTGGCCATACAAGATAAGAGTTCGGATTTCATCACCGTTCTCTTCTTGCCTGCCTTAGGAAAACGATACCGAACGCGAACCTAAGCTTAAAATATTGACTAGAACGAGACCGATAGGGTAACGAGCTTGTAGGAAAGTCGTTCAAAAGGATCGTATTGGGTATTTTGTTAGCCTAACTCAAAGTTTAGGAAGATTACTGTAAGTCGATTAGAGCTGCCTTGTAACCCAAGGAAGCGTTGCCAAAGAGGTAGGGGTATCAAAGCTCCTCTGAGCTTCTCCTACTTCTCTTCGACTTACTTTATTCGGATAGTCCTACGAGGTTTGCTAAAATTGTACCCAGTTGCCTCTTGGAAGAGTAGAAGCTGGTCTAGAAACAATCTAAGTGGAGCCATCATGCTTTTTGTTTGCTAGAAATCAATAGGGTTGATTTGGTTGAGTCGTCCTTGATTTGTGATTGCTTATCCTTCCAATTTTAGGAAAATCTTGTGTATGTCTGAACGTAAAAGAGACGCCCTAGGTAGATTTGTAAAAGAAAAACCTAGCAGTTCTAAGCGTCTCGATTACCTTAATCTAGAAGGTCCAATTTTTGGAGAGTCCTGTGTTGAACATTCTCCTGAAGAGAGAATCCCTAATACTCCGATAGTTCCAGAGATGGCTACTTTGAAAGCTTTGTTAAATCCGACTAGGACCACTCGTCCCTCGTGTATTAAGTTAGCTCACACAGAAGCCAATTATGAGCTTAAACCTGGGACCATACAGATGCTCCCAATCATTTTAGGGAAAGAAAATGAAAACCCTTATTTCCATGTTAGGGATTTTGAAGAAATTTGCAGTACCCTAAGAATTAGAGGCTTAGATGATGATGCTTTGAAACTTAGGTTATTTCCCTTTTCCCTGAAAGATAAAGCCAAATCGTGGTTGTATAGTTTTACTTCTGAGTCAATCGAAACATATGAACAACTTACATCTGCCTTTTTCAATAAGTTTTTCCCTGGGCATAAAACATCGTCTATTAGGACGCAAATCTGCACATTCTCACAACAAGAGGGAGAATCTTTGTATAGGTATTTGGAAAGGTTCAATGATTTGTTAACACAACGTCCTCACCATAGTTTAGAAAAGGTTAGGCTAGTTCAAATCCTTTATGAGGGTTTAGATTATTCCACAATAACCACGGTTGAAGCTCTGTGTCCAGGTGGGTTTGAGAACCAAACTGTTGATTCGGTAATGACATTTTTGAATGAAGCCGCCGAAAAGACCCAACAATGGGAAAATAGTAGGGAACCCCGGAAAAAAATTCTTATAAGCAGAGGAAACGTTAATAGGGTAGAAGGATGCTCTGAATCAGATGCCAAGATTGCAGCGATAGCTAAAAGGTTAGAAGTTCTAGAAATGGGTCACACTAGTGGTAGATTGGAGCCTTTTTGGGAAGGCCATAATAATGAAGAGCAAGCCAATGCTCTTTATAATAACACTAGACTCGATAATCATCAGAAATTTGACCCATATTCAGAAACCTATAATCCTGGGTGGAGAAACCATCCGAACCTTGCATGGTCTAAGGGCCAGAATCAAGGTCAGTTTAGTAATTCCAATGCTCCCCCAGGTTTTAGTTATGCTAAGAATCCTTCGGGACAAGCTCAATTTCAGAATCAGTCAGATAAGAAAATCTTAAGCCTAGAGGAGTCTCTCGTTTTGCTAACTCAGCAAACTGCAAAATTTCAGCAATCAGTAGAACAAAGTCTACAAGCTAGTAACAAGATAGGACAAGAAAATAGTCAGGCTATTTCCGAGTTAAAAACCCAGGTTGGTATGATAAATGAGTCTTTGAGAGAAAAAGGTAGGTTTCCTAGTCAAACACAACCCAACCTTAGAGGAGTTCATGAAGTAGGTACAAAATCATCGAATCAATTGAATGTTATTAGAACCCTTAGGAGTGGTAGAATTGTAGACAATGGGGTAACCATGCACGATAGTGAACATACTGTAGTTCACCCCTCAGGACCACCCATAGTTGAGGAGACCGATAAAGTTTCTGATGATGTCAATTCAGTCCTTGGGAGGTATGATTCTGTGCCTAGAGCCCCATTTCCCCAGCTATTAGTACCAACAAAGAAGGAATCGAACTTTAATGACATATTGGAGGTTTTTAAGCAAGTTACCATAAACCTTCCTTTATTAGATGCAATTAGCCAAATTCCTGCTTATGCCAAGTTCCTTAAGGATATGTATACGCGAAAGCGAAAACTTAGCGTCCATAAGAAAGCCTTTTTAGCTAGTCACTTAAGTTCAATTATTCAGAAAACCACAACTCCAAAGTACAAAGACCCAGGTTCCCCTACCATTGCTTGTACAATAGGTAAATTCCGGGTAGAAAAAGCTTTACTTGACTTAGGAGCCAGTGTGAACTTACTGCCGTACCATGTGTATTTACAGCTAGGACTTGGTGAAATGAAACCTACTCAGATGACACTGCAGTTAGCTGATAGATCCGTTAAAATTCCTTGAGGTGTTATCGAGGATGTTCTCATTGAGGTCGACAAGTTTATTTATCCAGTGGATTTTGTTGTGCTAGATACCCAACCTGTCCCTGACCTAGAGAACCAGATACCTGTGATTTTAGTTCGCCCATTTTTAGTTACGTCTAATGCGATCATTAACTGTCGAAATGGTGTGATGAATTTGTCTTTTGGTAATATGACTATGGAGATGAACATTTTTAACGTCAGTAAGCTACCTTATGAGCTAGATGACACATGTGTTGAAGAGGTGAACATGATAGAAGCCTTAGTTCAGGAGTCATTACCAAACATTTTGTCTGAAGACCCATTAGAAAGTTGTCTATCCCATTTTGGTTTATATTTTGACGACGATAGCACTTTTGAAGAAGTAAATGCCCTATTAGATTCTACCCCTGTGTTAGATACTAATAGATGGAAAGCTAGGTTCGAACAATTACCAGTTTCTGAGACTACCTTAATTCCGTCTTTAGAAGAGCCTCCTAAGTTGGACCTTAAACCATTACCCGACACTCTAAAGTATGTTTTTTTAGGGCCATCTGAGACTTTACCTGTGATTGTAGCTTTCGATTTGGATAGTGATCGGGAAAGTAGGCTAGTGAATGTGCTTCAAGATAATAAGGAAGCTTTAGGGTGGATTATAACAGACATTAAGGGTATAAGTCCTACTGTTTGTATGCATCAGATTCATTTAGAGGAAGATTCCAAACCTTCTAGGGAGATGCAACGTCGACTGAACCCTAACATGAAAGAGGTAGTTCGAAAAGAGGTGCTTAAGTTGTTAGATGCGGGTATTATCTACCCAATTTCAGACAGTAAGTGGGTCAGCCCCGTTCAGGTTGTCCCCAAGAAATCAGGTATCACTGTAGTCCAGAATGATAATAACGAGTTAATCCCAACCCGGGTGACCACGGGATGGCGTGTCTGTATTGACTATAGGAAATTGAACAAGGTCACAAGGAAGGATCACTTTCCCATTCCTTTCATCGACCAAATGCTAGAGCGATTAGCTGGACATAGTCATTATTGCTTCTTAGATGGCTACTCCGGATATAAACAGATTGTTATTGCCCCAGAAGACTAAGAGAAAACCACCTTTACCTGTCCCTTTGGTACCTTTGCGTATAGACGCATGCCTTTCGGGCTATGTAATGCCCCTGCGACCTTTCAGCGTTGCATGATGAGCATATTTTCTGATATGGTAGAACGGTTTTTAGAGGTCTTTATGGATGATTTTTCAGTGTTTGGTTCATCGTTCGATGAGTGCTTGCATCATTTGACATTAGTGTTGACTAGGTGTAAGGAAAAGAATTTAGTGCTTAATTGGGAAAAATGCCATTTTATGGTTAAATCAGGAATTGTGTTAGGGAACATCGTATCCTCTAAGGGTATAGAGGTATACAAAGCCAAAGTTGACCTTATTAAAACTTTACAGGTCCCAAAAACCGTAAAAGATATTAGGTCATTCCTAGGGCATGCAGGATTTTATCGTCGATTCATTAAGGATTTTAGCTTGATTTCTAGACCTCTTTGCAATTTGCTTGCAAAAGATGTTAAGTTTGTCTTTGATGATGCGTGTTTAGAAGCTTTTGAGAAGCTTAAGAGTTTACTCACTACCACCCCCATAGTCCAGGCACCTAACTGGAACCTACCCTTTGAGATTATGTGTGATGCTTCAGATTATGCTATAGGCGTTGTGTTAGGACAACGAGAAAACAAATTACTTCATGTGATTTACTATGCTAGCAAAACTCTGAATGATGCCCAACTGAATTATACAACTACCGAGAAGGAACTGTTAGCCATCGTGTTTTCCTTGGATAAGTTTAGATCCTATCTACTAGGTTCTAAGGTCGTAATCTATACCGATCATGCTGCTTTGAAATACCTTTTGTCTAAGAAGGATACTAAACCTAGATTGATTAGATGGATCCTCTTGTTGCAAGAATTTTCTCTAGACATTAGAGACAAAAAGGGTGCAGAAAATGTAGTAGCAGATCACTTGTCTAGGCTAGTTGTTGATCATTCTAATGATTCCCTTCCTATAAGGGATAGCTTTCCTGATGAACAATTGTTCTCTGTTTCCCAATCACCTTGGTATGCACATACAGTGAATTATCTTGTTACTGGTCGAATGCCTCAACATTGGGGTAAACAAGATCGTTCTAGATTTTTAGCCGAGGTTAAGCATTTCTTTTGGGACGATCCTTATCTGTTTAAGTATTGTCCAGACCAGATTATTAGGAGATGTATACCTGAGAGTGACCAGTCCAGTATTATCTCCTTTTGTCATGAACATGCATGTGGGGGTCATTTTAGTGCTAAAAAGACTGCTGCTAAGATATTGCAGTGTGGATTTTACTGGCCTTCGTTGTTTAAAGACTCCCATAGTCATTGTGTTTCTTATGAGCGTTGCCAGAGGTTAGGAACCATTTCCTGTAGAAATATGATGCCTTTGAACCCTATTTTAGTGATTGAGGTCTTTGATGTGTGGGGCATTGATTTTATGGGTCCATTTCCTAATTCTTTTGGTTATCTTTACATACTTGTCGCTGTAGACTATGTGTCTAAGTGGATTGAGGCGGTTCCATGTAGAACAAATGACCACAAGGTCGTAGTCCAGTTTTTGAAAGAAAATATACTTACACGTTTCGGTACGCCGCGAGCTATAATTAGTGATGGAGGTTCACACTTTTGTAATAGACCGTTTGCTCTTTTAATGAAACAATATGGTATTACCCATAAAGTAGCTACCCCATATCACTCACAGACTAGTGGTCAGGTAGAGGTTTCCAATAGGGAAATTAAGCGTATTCTAGAGAAAACAGTTAATCCTAATAGGAAAGACTGGTCGTCGAGGCTTACTGATGCCTTATGGGCTTATCGTACTGCGTTTAAGACACCCATTAGAATGTCACCCTATCGCTTAGTTTTTGGCAAGGCATGTCACCTACCTGTTGAGTTAGAGCATAGAGCCTACTGGGCTATTAAGCAGCTAAACTTTTCACTTGACAAGGCAGGAGCTCACAGAAAGCTCCAGCTCAATGAGTTGGACGAGATTCGTAGAGATGCATACGATAGTGCTAAGGAGTATAAGAACAAAATGAAACTTGTGCATAATAAGAATATTTTACGAAAGTCATTTTCTCCAGGTCAAAAAGTTCTTCTGTATGACACTCGTTTGCATCTATTCCCTGGTAAGTTGCGCTCTCGGTGGACCGGTCCTTTTGTGGTCCGTACTGTTTTTCCTCATGGCTCTATTGAAATTGAGACACCAGACGGTAGTAGTTCTTCAAAGGTTAACGGTCAGAGATTGAAGCCCTTTTTAGAGCCTTTTCCTACATGTGATGTTGAGGAGGTCCCTCTGGAGGACCCTGTTTACCTTGATTGACCATCGAGGCGATTTGTATGTTGTATATTATTTTTGTAGGTTTTTGATTCCACTTCACCCATGTACTATCTTTCCGACTTCTCTCTTTACTGATTCCTCATGTTATTTATACTTTTGGTACTGTTTTTTAATTAGAAACATTGAGGACAATGTTAGATTTAAGTTTGAGGGTGGGGTAGAAACTTTTTGTTACTTTTTGTTACAATAAATAAACTCCAGAGCCTAGAAATTTATGCCTATTAAGGATGGCACTAACCAATCTAAGTGGATGGAAGCATTTTGGTTTAGGAGTTGAGGAACCAATCTGATTAGATGGAAACATCTATAAGAGTCTATTCATAAAAGCACGGAGCTCAGGTGTTAGAAATAACATGATAGTTTCACCGTATCTCGGAATCATCTTATTACTTCTGTTTTTATTTTTGCAAATTTTTATGTTGATGTCTGCTGGGGTGAAATAGAGTGATTGAGTTACTAAAAAAAAAAAAAAAAGACCAGACCAGACCAATTAGACCAATTAGAATAAATAACACTTGGATAGCAATATGTGTGTGTTCTCCCTGTCTCCGTCACCTAAACAAGCGTGGAATGCAGGATCCACGGGAATTACCATGTAATCTGCTGACAAGAAGCATGCGCTTGGATCCAAAAGATCTAATCATGTCGTTAACAAAAAAAAAAAAAAAAAAAGGTTTATTATAAAGTCGACCACTGGTTCCCTTGTATATGCCAGTTGTGTTGATATTAGTCAAGACCAGTATCTCAATTCATTAGGTCTTAGGTTCATCTTGGCATTGAAGTCCATTCGCAACCATCTACTTCTATATCCATCTTCTTAATCTATTCATGTAATTTGTTTGATTCCGGATATTGATGTCCATAGTGTGATTATCTGAGTAGAGCTCTGTCACTTATATATAAATTTTAGTATACTCGAGTGCAAACTTGTATACAGCAATTGGAATTTCGCATCAGGGTACTTCCTCCCGTAATCAATAAGTATGCCAACCAAGGAGGTTCTTTAGTGCATTCCAAGGTTCTGCGTAGATAGCTAGGGTCTGGAGTAAAGGTTTTGTGGGTACACCTCTGGTAAACCCTCCCGT
>JAJJMB010013914.1:4945-17126 GCA_023531105.1 Papaver atlanticum | reverse complement strand
TAACAAGCCATCATTTCTCTAGTTCTGACTTGATTTGAAGGTCTCATAATCTAAAGCTAGAGTTTCACAAAATTGGAAGGTTGTGGTACAATCTTTCTATTTGCAAAAATGAGGCAAAATATTTTTTGGATCTTTTTATAAGATACTATTCCTTTGACTGTAGGCTTTGTAATTAGCCACCATTTTTCTATTTCTGACCTGAATGGAAGATCTCATTCGCAAAAGTTAATTTATGCAAAAATTCAAAGGCCGCGGTACACGCTTCGTATCCTTAAAAATAAGGAAAAATATATTTTTGATAATTTTGTAAGATATTATTCTATTGACCATAAGCTTAGTAACAAACCATCATTTATCTAGTTCTGACTTGATTTGAAGGTCTCATTATCTAAAGCTAGATTTTCACAAAATGGGAAGGTGGTGGTACAAGCTTTGTATTTGCAAAAATGAGGCAAAATATTTTTTGGATGATTTTATAAGATAATATTCCTTTGACTGTAGGCTTTGTAATTAGCCACCATTTCTCTAGTTCTGACCTGAATGGAAGATCTCATTCGCAAAAGTTAATTTCTACAAAAATTCAAAGGCCACGGTACACGCTTCGTATCCTTAAAAATAAGGAAAAATATATTTTGGATAATTTTGTAAGATATTGTTCTATTGACTGTAAGATTAATAACAAGCCATCATTTCTCTAGTTCTGACTTGATTTTAAGTTCTCATTATCTAAAGCTAGATTTTCACAAAATGGGAAGGTGGGGGTACAAGCTTTATATTTGCAAAAATGAGGCAAAATATTTTTTGTATCATTTTATAAGATACTATTCCTTTGACAGTAAGCTTTGTAATTAGCCACCATTTCTCTAGTTCTGACCTGAATGGAAGATCTCATTCGCAAAAGTTAATTTCTACAAAAATTCAATGGCCACGTTACACGCTTCTTATCCTTAAAAATAAGGAAAAATATATTTTTGATAATTTATTAAGATATTGTTCCATTGACGATAAGCTTAGTAAAAAGCCATCATTTCTCTAGTTCTGACTTGATATGAAGGTCTCATTATCTAAAGCTAGATTTTCACAAAATTGGAAGGTGGTGGTACAAGCTTTGTATTTTCAAAAATGAGGCAATATATTTTTTGAATCATTTTATAAGATACTATTCCTTTGACTGTAAGCTTTGTAATTAGCTACCATTTCTCTAGTTCTTACCTGAATGGAAGATCTCATTCACAAAAGTGATTTTCTAGAAAAATTTAAAGGCCGCGGTACACGCTTTGTATCCTTAAAAATAAGGGAAAATATATTTTTGATAATTTTGTAAGATATTGTTCCATTGACTGTAAGCTGAGTAACAGGCCATCATTTCTCTAGTTCTGACTTGATTTGAAGGTCTCATTATCTAAAGCTAGATTTAAAAAAAATGCAAAGGTGGTGGTAAAATCTTGGTGTTTAAAAAAATGAGCAATAATATTTTTTGGATCATTTTATAAGATACTATTCCTTTGACTGTAAGATTTGTAATTAGCCACCATTTATCTAGTTCTGACCTGAATGGATGATCCCATTCGCAAAAGTGATTTTCTACAAAAAATAAAAGGCCGCGGTACACGTTTTGTATCCTTAAAAATAAGGCAAAATATATTTTGGACAATTTTCTGAGATATTGTTCCATTGACTGTAAGCTTAGTAACAAGCCATCATTTCTCTATTTCTGACTTGATTTGAAAGTCACATTATCTAAATATAGATTTTCACAAAATGCAAAGGTGGTGGTACAAGCTTTGTTTTTGAAAAAATGAGGCAAAATATTTTTTGGATCATTTTATAAGATACTATTCCTTTGACTGTAAGCTTTGTAATTAGACACCATTTCTCTAGTTCTGACATGAATGGAAGATCTCATTCGCATAAGTTATTTTCTACAAAAATTCAAAGGCCGCGGTACACGCTTTGTATCCTTAAAAATAAGGAAAAATATATTTTTGATAATTTTGTAAGATATTGTTCCATTGACCATAAGCTTAGTAACAATCCATCATTTCTCTAGTTCTGACTTGATTTGAAGGTCTCATTATCTAAAGCTAGATTTTCACAAAATGCAAAGGTGGTTGTACAAGCTTTGTATTTGCAAAAATGAGGCAAAATATAAGATACTATTCCATTGACTTTAAGCTTTGTAATTAGCCACCATTTCTCTAGTTCTAACCTGAATGGAATATCTCATTCGCAAAAGTGATTTTCTACAAAAAATCAAAGGCCGCGGTAGACGTTTTGTATCCTTGAAAATAAGGCAAAATATTTTTTGGACAATTTTGTAAGATATATTGTTCCATTGACTGTAACCTGAGTAACAAGCCATCATTTCTCTAGTTCTGACTTTACTTTAAGTTCTCATTATCTAAATATAGATTTTCACAAAATGGGAAGGTGGTGGTACAAGCTTTTTATTTGCAAAAATAAGGTAAAATATTTTTTTAATCATTTTATAAGATACTATTCCTTTGACTATAAGCTTTGTAATTAGCCACCATTTGTCTAGTTCTGACCTGAATGGAAGATCTCATTCTCAAAAGTGATTTTCTATAAAAGTTCAAAGGCCACCGTACACGCTTTGTATCCTTAAAAATAAGGCAAAATATATTTTGGATAATTTTGTAGGATATTATTCCATTGACTGTAAGCTTTGTAACAACCCATCATTTCTCTAGTTCTGACTTGATTTGAAGGTCTCATTATCAATAGCTTGTTTTCACAAAATGAAAAGGTAGTGGTACAAGTTTTGTATTTGAAAAATGAGGAAAAATATTTTTTGGATCATTTTATAAGATATTATTCCTTTGACTGTAAGCTTTGTAATTACCCACCATTTCTCTAGTTCTGACCTGAGTGGAAGATCTCATTCGCAAAAGTGATTTTCTACAAAAATTCAAAGGCCGCGGTACACGCGTTGTATCCTTAAAAATAAGGAAAAATATATTTTGGATAATTTTGTAAGATATTGTTCCATTGACTATAAGCTTGATAACAAGCCATCATTTCTCTAGTTCTTACTTGATTTGAAGGTCTCATTATCTAAAGCTAGATTTTCACAAAATGGGAAGGAGGCTGCACAAGCTTTGTATTTTCAAAAATGAGGGAAAATATTTTTTGTAGCGTTTTATAAGATACTATTCCTTTAACTTTAAGCTTTGTAATTAGCCACCATTTCTCTAGTTCTAACCTGAATGGAAGATCTAATTCGCAAAAGTGATTTTCTAAAAAAATTCCAAGGCCGCGGTACACGCTTTGTATCCTTAAAAATAAGAGAAAATATATTTTTGATAATTTTGTAAGATATTGTTCCATTGACTGTAAGCTGAGTAACTGGCCATCATTTCTCTAGTTGTGACTTGATTTGAAGGTCTCATTATCTAAAGCTAGATTTAAAAAAAATGCAAAGGTGATGGTAAAAGCTTTATGTTTAAAAAAATGAGGAATAATATTTTTTGGATCATTTTATAAGATATTATTCCTTTGACTGTTAGATTTGTAATTTGCCACAATTTATCTAGTTCTGACCTGAATGGAAGATCCCATTCGCAAAAGTGATTTTCTACAAAAAATAAAAGGCCGAGGTACACGTTTTGTATCCTTAAAAATAAGGCAAAATATATTTCGGACAATTTTCTAAGATATTGTTCCATTGACTGTAAGCTTAGTAACAAGCCATCATTTCTCTAGTTCTGACTTTATTTGAAAGTCTCATTATCTAAATATAGATTTTCAGAAAATTCAAAGGTGGTGGTACAAGCTTTGTTTTTGAAAAAATGAGGCAAAATATTTTTTGGATCAATTTATAAGATACTATTCCTTTGACTGTAAGCTTTGTAATTATCCACCATTTCTCTAGTTCTGACATGAATGGAAGATCTCATTCGCAAAAGTGATTTTCTACAAAAATTCAAAGGCCGCGGTACAAGCTTTGTATCCTTAAAAATAAGGAAAAATATATTTTGATAATTTTGTAAGATATTGTTCCATTGACCATAAGCTTTGTAATTAGCCATCATTTGTCTAGTTCTGACTTGATTTGAAGGTCTCATTATCTAAAGCTACATTTTCACAAAATGGAAAGGTGGTGGTACAAGTTTTGTATTTGCAAAAATGAGGAAAAATATTTTTTGTATCATTTTATAAAATACTATTCCTTTGACTGTAAGCTTTGTAATTAGCCACCATTTCTCTAGTTCTGACCTGAATGGAAGATCTCTTTTGCAAAAGTTAATTTCTATAAAAATTCAACGGCCGCGGCACACGCTTTGTATCCTTAAAAATAAGGCAAAATATATTTTTGATAATTTTATAAGATATTGTTCCATTGACTGTAAGCTTAGTAACAAGCAATCATTTCTCTAGTTGTGACTTGATTTGAAGGTCTTATTATCTAAAGCTAGATTTTCACAAAATTCAAAGGTGGTGGTAAAGCTTTGTGTTTAAAAAAATGAGGCAAAATATTTTTTGGATCATTTTATAAGATACTATTCCTTTGACTGTAAGCTTTGTAATTATCAACTATTTATCTAGTTCTTACCTGAATGGGAGATCTCATTCGCAAAAGTGATTTTCAACAAAAATTAAAAGACCGCGGTACACGTTTTGTATCCTTAAAAATAAGGCAAAATATATTTTGGACAATTTTTTAAGATATTGTTCCATTGACTGTAAGCTGAGTAACAACCCATCATTTCTCTAGTCATGACTTGATTTGAAGGTCTCATTATCAATAGCTTGTTTTCACAAAATGAAAAGGTGGTGGTTAAAGCTTTGTATTTGAAAAATGAGGCAAAATATTTTTTGTATCATTTTATAAGATATTATTCCTTTGACTGTAATCTTTGTAATTAGCCACCATTTTTCTAGATCTGACCTGAATGGAAAATCTCATTCGCAAAAGTGATTTTCTACAAAAATTCAAAGGCCGCGGTACACGCGTTGTCTCTTTAAAAATAAGGAAAAATATATTTTGGATTATTTTTTAAGATATTGTTCCATTGACTGTAAGCTTGATAACAAGCCATCATTTCTCTAGTTCTTACTTGATTTGAAGGTCTCATTATCTAAAGCTAAATTTTCACAAAATGGGAAGGTGGCTGTACAAGCTTTGTATTTTCAAAAATGAGGGAAAATATTTTTTGTATCATTTTATAAGATACTATTCCTTTGTCTTTAAGCTTTGTAATTAGCCACCATTTTTCTAGTTCTTACCTGAATGGAAGATTTAATTCGCAAAAGTGAATTTCTAAAAAAATTCCAAGGCCGCGGTACACGCTTTGTATCCTTAAAAATAAGGAAAAATATATTTTTGATAATTTTGTAAGATATTGGTCCATTGACTGTAAGCTGAGTAACAAGCCATCATTTCTCTAGTTCTGACTTGATTTGAAGGTCTCATTATCTAAAGCTTGATTTTAAAAAAATGCATAGGTGGTGGTAAAAGCTTTGTGTTTAAAAAAATGAGGAAAAATATTTTTTGGATCATTTTATAAGTATCTATTCCTTTGACTGTAAGATTTGTAATTAGCCACCATTTATCTAGTTCTGACCTGAATGGAAGATCTCATTCGCAAAAGGGATTTTCTACAAAAATTAAAAGGCCGCGGTACACGCTTTGTATCCTTAAAAATAAGGCAAAATATATTTTGGACAATTTTCTAAGATATTGTTCCATTGACTGTAAGCTTGATAACAAGCCATCATTTCTTTAGTTCTTACTTGATTTGAAGGTCTCATTATCTAAAGCTAGATTTTCACAAAATGGAAAGGTTGCTGTACAAGCTTTGTATTTTCAAAAATGAGGGAAAATATTTTTTGTATCATTTTATAAGATACTATTCCTTTGTCTTTAAGCTTTGTAATTAGCCACCATTTCTCTAGTTCTTACCTGAATTGAAGATCTAATTCGCAAAAGTGATTTTCTAAAAAAATTCCAAGGCCGCGGTACACGCTTTGTATCCTTAAAAATAAGGAAAAATATATTTTTGATAATTTTATAAGATATTGGTCCATTGACTGTGAGCTGAGTAACAAGCCATCATTTCTCTAGTTCTGACTTGATTTGAAGGTCTCATTATCTAAATCTTGATTTTAAAAAAATGCAAAGGTGGTGGTAAAAGCTTTGTGTTTAAAAAAATGAGGAAAAATATTTTTTGGATCATTTTATAAGATACTATTCCTTTGACTGTAAGATTTGTAATTAGCCACCATTTATCTAGTTCTGACCTGAATGGAAGATCTCATTCGCAAAAGTGATTTTCTACAAAAATTAAAAGGCCGCGGTACACGTTTTGTATCCTTAAAAATAAGGCAAAATATATTTTGGACAATTTTCTAAGATATTGTTCTATTGACTGTAAGCTTAGTAACAAGCCATCATTTTTCTAGTTCTGACTTGATTTAAAAGTCTCATTATCTAAATATAGATTTTCACAAAATGCAAAGGTGGTGGTACAAGCTTGGTTTTTGAAAAAATGAGGCAAAATATTTTTTGGATCATTTTATAAGATACTATTCCTTTGACTGTAAGCTTTGTGATTAGACACCATTTCTCTAGTTCTGACATGAATGGAAGATATCATTCGCAAAAGTTATTTTCTACAAAAATTCAAAGGCCGCGGTACACGCTTTGTATCCTTAAAAATAAGGCAAAATATATTTTTGATAATTTGGTAAGATATTGTTCCATTGACCATAATCTTAGTAACAATCCATCATTTCTCTAGTTATGACTTGATTTGAAGGTCTCATTATCTAAAGCTAGATTTTCACAAAATGCAAAGGTGGCTGTACAAGCTTTCTATTTGCAAAAATGAGGCAAAATATTTTTTGTATCATTTTACAAGATACTATTCCATTGATTTTAAGCTTTGTAATTAGCCACCATTTCTCTAGTTCTAACCTGAATGGAAGATCTCATTCGCAAAAGTGATTTTCTACAAAAAATCAAAGGCCGCGGTAGACGTTTTGTATCCTTAAAAATAAGGCAAAATATTTCTTGGACAATTTTTTAAGATATTGTTCCATTGATTGTAACCTTAGTAACAAGCCATCATTTCTCTAGTTCTTACTTGACTTGAAGTTCTCATTATCTAAATATAGATTTTCACAAAATGGGAAGGTGGTGGTACAAGCTTTTTATTTGCAATAATAAGGTAAAATATTTTTTGAATCATTTTATAAGATACTATTCCTTTGAATATAAGCTTTGTAATTAGCCACCATTTGTCTAGTTCTGACCTGAATGGAAGATCTAATTCGTAAAAGTGATTTTCTATAAAAATTCAAAGGCCGCCGTACACGCTTTGTATCTTTAAAAATAAGGCAAAATATATTTTTGATAATTTTGTAGGATATTATTAAATTGACTGTAAGCTTTGTAACAACCCATCATTTCTCTAGTTCTGACTTGATTTTAAGGTCTCATTATCTAAAGCTTGTGTTTCACAAAATGCAAAGGTGGTGGTACAAGCTTTGTATTTGAAAAATGAGGCAAAATATTTTATGGATCATTTTATAAGATATTATTTCTTTGACTGTAAGCTTTGTAATTAGCCACCATTTCTCTAGTTCTGACCTGAATGGAAGATCTCATTCGCCAAAGTGATTTTCTACAAAAATTCAAAGGCCGCGGTACACGCGTTGTATCCTTAAAAATAAGGAAAAATATATTTTGGATAATTTTGTAAGATATTGTTCCATTGACTTTAAGCTTGATAACAAGCCATCATTTCTCTAGTTCTTACTTGATTTGAAGGTCTCATTATCTAAAGATAGATTTTCACAAAATGGGAAGGTGGCTGTACAAGCTTTGTATTTTCAAAAATGAGGGAAAATATTTTTTGTAGCATGTTATAAGATACTATTCCTTTGACTTTAAGCTTTGTAATTAGCCACCATTTCTCTAGTTCTAACCTGAATGGAAGATCTAATTCGCAAAAGTGATTTTCTAAAAAAATTCCAAGGCCGCGGTACACGCTTTGTATCCTTAACAATAAGGGAAAATATATTTTTGATAATTTTTTAAGATATTGTTCCATTGACTGTAAGCTGAGTAACAAGCCATCATTTCTCTATTTCTGACATGATTTGAAGATCTCATTATCTAAAGCTAGATTTAAAAAAAATGCAAAGGTGGTGGTAAAAGCTTTGTTTTTAAAAAAATGAGGAATAATATTTTTTGGATCATTTTATAAGATACTATTCCTTTGACTGTAAGATTTGTAATTAGCCACCATTTATCTAGTTCTGACCTGAATGGAAGATCTCATTCGCAAAAGTGATTTTCTACAAAAATTAAAAGGCCGCGGTACACGTTTTGTATCCTTAAAAATAAGGCAAAATATATTTTGGACAATTTTCTAAGATATTGTTCCATTGACTGTAAGCTTAGTAACAAGCCATCATTTCTCTAGTTCTGACTTGATTTGAAAGTCTCATTATCTAAATATAGGTTTTCACAAAATGCAAAGGTGGTGGTACAAGCTTTGTTTTTGAAAAAATGAGGCAAATTTTTTTTTGGATCATTTTATAAGATACTATTCCTTTGCCTGTAAGCTTTGTAATTAGACACCATTTCTCTAGTTCTTACATGAATGGAAGATCTCATTCGCAAAAGTGATTTTCTACAAAAATTCAAAGGCCGCGGTACACGCTTTGTATACTTAAAAATAAGGCAAAATATATTTTTTATAATTTTGTAAGATATTGTTCCATTGACCATAAGCTTAGTAACAATCCATCATTTCTCTAGTTCTGACTTGATTTGATGGTCTCATTATCTAAAGCTAGATTTTCACAAAATGCAAAGGTGGCTGTACAAGCTTTGTATTTGCAAAAATGAGGCAAAATATTTTTTTGATCATTTTATAAGATACTATTCCTTTGACTGTAAGCTTTGTAATTAGCCACCATTTCTCTATTTCTAACCTGAATGGAAGATCTCATTCGCAAAAGTGATTTTCTACAAAAAATCAAAGGCCGCGGTAGACGTTTTGTATCCTTAAAAATAAGGAAAAATATTTTTTGGACAATTTTGTAAGATATTGTTCAATTGACTGTAACCTGAGTAACAAGCCATCATTTCTCTAGTTCTTTCTTGACTTGAAGTTCTCATTATCTAAATATAGATTTTCACAAAATGGGTAGGTGGTGGTACAAGCTTTTTATTTGCAAAAATAATGTAAAATATTTTTTGAATCATTTTATAAGATACTATTCCTTTGACTATAAGCTTTGTAATTAGCCACCATTTGTCTAGTTCTGACATGAATGGAAGATCTCATTCTTAAAAGTGATTTTCTATAAAAATTCAAAGGCCGCCGTACACGCTTTGTATCCTTAAAAATAAGGCAAAATATTTTTTGGATAATTTTGTAGGATATTATTCCATTGACTGTAAGCTTTGTAATAACCCATCATTTCTTTAGTTCTGACTTGATTTGAAGGTCTCATTATCTAAAGCTTGTGTTTCACAAAATGCAAAGGTGGTGGTACAAGCTTTGAATTTGAAAAATGAAGCAAAATATTTTTTGGATCATTTTATAAGATATTATTCTTTTGACTATAAGCTTTGTAATTAGCCACCATTTCTCTAGTTCTGACCTGAATGGAAGATCTCATTCGCAAAAGTGATTTTCTGCAAAAATTCAAAGGCCGCGGTACAAGCTTTGTATCCTTAAAAATAAGGCAAAATCTCTTTTTGATCATTTTTTTAAGATATTGTTCCATTGACTGTAAGCTTAGTAACAAGACATCATTTCTCTAGTTCTGACTTGATTTGAAGGTCTAATTATCTAAAGCTACATTTTCACAAAATGGAAAGGTGGTGGTACAAGCTTTGTATTTGCAAAAATGAGGAAAAATATTTTTTGTATCATTTTATAAGATACTATTCCTTTGAATTTAAGCTTTGTAATTAGCCACCATTTCTCTAGTTCTGACCTGAATTGAAGATCTCTTTTGCAAAAGTTAATTTCTACAAAAATTCAAAGGCCGCGGCACACGCTTTGTATCCTTTAAAATAAGGCAAAATATATTTTTGATAATTTTGTAAGATATTGTTCATTGACCATAAGCTTAGTAAAAAGCAATCATTTCTCTAGTTGTGACTTGATTTGAAGGTCTTATTATCTAAAGCTAGATTTTCACAAAATTCAAAGGTGGTGGTACAAGCTTTGTGTTTAAAAAAATGAGGCAAAATATTTTTTGTATCATTTTATAAGATACTATTCCTTTGACTGTAAGCTTTGTAATTAGCCACCATTTCTCTAGTTCTGACCTGAATGGGAGATCTCATTCGCAAAAGTTATTTTCAACAAAAATTAAATGGCCGCGGTACACGTTTTGTATCCTTAAAAATAAGGCAAAATATATTTTGGACAATTTTGTAAGATATTGTTCTATTGACTGTAAGCTGAGTAACAAGCCATCATTTCTCTAGTTCTGACTTGACTTGAAGTTCTCATTAGCTAAATATTGATTTTCACAAAATGGGAAGGTGGTGGTACAAGCTTTCTATTTGCAAAAATAAGGTAAAATATTTTTTGGATCATTTTATAAGATACTATTCCTTTGACTATAAGCTTTGTAATTAGCAACCATTTGTATAGTTCTGACTCGAATGGAAGATCTCATTCGCAAAAGTGATTTTCTATAAAAATTCAAAGGCCGCCGTACACGCTTTATATCCTTAAAAATAAGGCAAAATATATTTTGGATAATTTTGTAGGATATTATTCCATTGACTGTAATCTTTGTAACAACCCATCATTTTTCTAGTTCTGACTTGATTTTAAGGTCTCATTATCAATAGCTTGTTTTCACAAAATGAAAAGGTGGTGGTACAAGCTTTGTATTTGAAAAATGAGGCAAAATATTTTTTGGATCATTTTATAAGATATTATTCCTTTGACTGTAAGCTTTGTAATTAGCCACCATTTCTCTAGTTCTGACCTGAATGGAAGATCTCATTCGCAAAAGTTATTTTCTACAAAAATTCAAAGGCTGCGGTACACGCGTTGTATCCTTAAAATAAAGGAAAAATATATTTTGGATAATTTTTTAAGATATTGTTCCATTGACTGTAACCTTGATAACAAGCCATCATTTCTCTAGTTCTTACTTGATTTGAAGGTCTCAATATCAAAAGCTAGATTTTCACAAAATGGGAAGGTGGTTGTACAAGCTTTGTATTTTCAAAAATGAGGGAAAATATTTTTTGTATCATTTTATAAGATACTATTCTTTTGTCTTTAAGCTTTGCAATTAGCCACCATTTCTCTAGTTCTTACCTGAATGGAAGATCTAATTCGCAAAAGTGATTTTCTAAAAAAATTCCAAGGCCGCGGTACACGCTTTGTATCCTTAAAAATAAGGAAAAATATATTTTTGATAATTTTGTAAGATATCTATCCATTGACTGTAAGCTGAGTAACAAGCCATCATTTCTCTAGTTCTGACTTGATTTGAAGGTCTCATTATCTAAGGCTAGATTTTAAAAAAATGCAAAGGTGGTGGTAAAAGCTTTGTGTTTAAAAAAATGAGGAAAAATATTTTTTGGATCATTTTATAAGATACTATTCCTTTGACCGAAAGATTTGTAATTAGCCACCATTTATCTTGTTCTGACCTGAATGGAAGATCTCATTCGCAAAAGTGATTTTCTACAAAAATTAAAAGGCCGCGGTACACGTTTTGTATCCTTAAAAATAAGGCAAAATATATTTTGGACAATTTTCTAAGATATTGTTCCATTGACTGTAAGATTAGTAACAAGCCATCATTTCTCTAGTTCTGACTTGATTTGAAGGTCTCATTATCTAAAGCTAGATTTTCACAAAATGCAAAGGTGGTTGTACAAGCTTTGTATTTGCAAAAATGAGGCAAAATATTTTTTGTATCATTTTATAAGATACTATTCCATTGACTTTAAGCTTTGTAATTAGCCACCATTTCTCTAGTTCTAACCTGAATGGAAGATCTCATTCGCAAAAGTGATTTTCTACAAAAACTCAAAGTCCGCGGTAGACGTTTTGTATCCTTAAAAATAAGGCAAAATATTTTTTGGACAATTTTGTAAGATATTGTTCCATTGACTATAACCTGAGTAACAAGCCATCATTTCTCTAGTTCTGACTTGACTTGA
>JAJJMB010013909.1:0-12252 GCA_023531105.1 Papaver atlanticum | reverse complement strand
TAATAGATTTTTGAAGTAATAATTGTAAGCACGAAGCATGAAACATCAAAAGTATTAAAACCAAGCATGTCCCATCAAAACACTTCACAACTACTCAATAAAAACCAATTTTTCTTTTAAGTTCTATGCAAATAATCATGTAAAATAATTGCAATAAATAATTAAAATAGAACTATACCACTTTTTATGGAACAATGGCTTCCTCCGTCGCCTCGGCTAAGGGGTTTAGCTCCTCATATTAACCACTTGCTCAAAATACATCTTTGGTGTTCAAAAGTTGATTAAAAGAGTGAAAAGTGCTAAGCAGCGGATTCTGTAACTAATATAATTGTTACAGAACCTACTGTTACAGAAGAAACTGTTGCGAACTGAAGCTAACTGTTGGAAAAAATTGTTACAAAGGGTATAGAATTTGAAAGCTACGGTCACAGTTTCTGCGAATTTCTTTTTCCGCTGTTCTGTGTTCTTCGTCTTCTCCGGCAGCAGCAGCAGAAACCCGATCTTCTTCTAATGATTTTTCTGGCTTCTCTAAGGCTCTAAACTTTCCCCTAAGGTCTTGGTTCCCTTCCTAGGATTCGTACCAACTCTTTTATACATAATAGAGTAAGGAAAATTCGAGAATATCTTTGATTTTCTTCCTCCACAGCAAGTTACGATAATTCCCTTTTCTCAACTGCTACACGTCTCCTCAGTCAATCCAAGCTGTCCAAACTCTTCCTATGACAGAATCAAATCTCTAAGAAGAGTTTCCTTCCTCTTCTTCACGTTTGTTTCCATAAATAAACCAAGAAGTTTCCCAAAATAAACCGTGATATTTTTAACCTTTTTTCGCCTCCAATTCGAGTTCTAGCCACTTTGGATCCATTCCAACACCCTTACCTCGCCTGTTAGGTCCATAGGAACAAACCCAATCAAATTCAGCCCTTTAATCTCCATAAAAATCAATCAACAATCCAACCCTAAATTCTGCTGTGAAAAGAATTTTTTCCCGCCAGTTTCTGTTTTTGAAAATGTGAAGAAATGTGACCTATCCCTATCCAGTCCCGGTCTGTGCTTAGCAACGGCTTGGAAATGGGTTACCCCTTATCCAAAATGAGAGTCCGAATAGCAAATGTCCTCCCAGGTGCCTTCAACAACTTTTCGAGCCAATTTCGCCGCAAAAGCCTATTTCTCCAAAAACACCTACAAAGGGATAAAATACCAAAATTAGTACAAAAATGGGTTCTAACAATATACATAATAGAGATGAAAATAGACACATAAATGCGTCTATCAAATACCCCCAAACTTATTATTTGCTAGTCCCGAGCAAATTAAAACTACAAAATAAAATCCTAACTCACTGTCGCAGGCATCGTCGGTTGCACTTAGCATGTGCAACAAGCCTTTAAACCCCTAGGTGGCCCTAGTGGCTGAGTTATAGTCTCGGGAGGGTTTACCAGAGGTGTACCCACAAAACCTTTACTCCAGACCCTAGCTATCTACGCAGACCCTTGGAATGCACTAAAGAACCTCCTTGGTTGGCATACTTATTGATTACGGGAGGAAGTACCCTGATGCGAAATTCCAATTGCTGTATATGAGTTTGCACTCGAGTATACTAAAATTCATATATAAGTGACATAGCTCTACTCAGATAATCGCACTATGGACATCAATATCCGGAATCAAACAAATCACATGAATAGATTAAGAAGATGGATATAGAAATAGATGGTTGCGAATGGACTTCAATACCAAGATGAACCTATGACCTAGTGGATTGAGATACTGTCCTGGACTAATATCAACACAACTGGCATATACAAGGGAACCAGTGGTCGACAATCCTAAATCTACATCAACACAGCTGGCATATATAAGGGAACCAGTGGTCGACTTTATAATAAACCCTTATTTATTTGTATTTTTATTTTTTAACGACATGATTAGATCTTTTGGATCCAAGCGCATGCTTCTTGTCAGCAGACTACATGGTAATTCCCGTGGATCCTGCATTCCACGCTTGTTTAAGTGACGGAGACAGGGAGAACACACACATATTGTTATCCAAGTGTTAATACTTATTCCGATTGGTCTAATTGGTCTGGTCTTTTTTTTTATTTTATTTTTAGTATCTCAATCACTCTATTTCAACTCAGCAGACATCAACATAAAAATTTGCAAAAATAAAAACAGAAATAGTAAGATGATTCCGAGATACGGTGAAACTATCATGTTATTTCTAACACCTGAGCTCTGTGCCTTTATGAATAGAATCTTATAGACGTTTCCATCTAGTCATATTGGTCCCTCAACTCCTAAACCAAAATGCTTCCATCCACTTAGATTAGTTAGTGCCATCCTTAATAGGCATAAATTTCTAGGCTCTGGAGTTTATTTATTACAACAAAAAGGGACAAAAAGTTTCTACCCCACCCCCAAACTTAAATCTAACATTGACCTTAATGTTTCTAATTAAAGAACAGTACCAAAAGTATAAATAACATGAGGAATCAGTAAAGAGAGAAGTCGGAAAGATAGTACCTGGGTGAAGTGGAATCAAAAACCTACAAAAATAATATACAACATACAAATCGCCTCGATGGTCAATCAAGGTAAACAGGGTCCTCCAGAGGGACCTCCTCAACATCACCTGTAGGAAAAGGCTCTAAAAAGGGCTTCAATCTCTGACCGTTAACCTTTGAAGAACTACTACCGTCTGGTGTCTCAATTTCAATAACGCCATGAGGAAAAACAGTACGGACCACAAAAGGACCGGTCCACCGAGAGCGAAACTTCCCGGGGAATAAATGCAAACGAGTGTCATACAGAAGAACTTTTTGACCTGGAGAAAATGACTTTCGTAAAATATTCCTATCATGCACAAGTTTCATTTTGTTCTTATACTCCTTAGCACTATCGTATGCATCTCTACGAATCTCGTCCAACTCATTGAGCTGGAGCTTTCTGTGAGCTCCTGCCTTGTCAAGTGAAAAGTTTAGCTGCTTAATAGCCCAGTAGGATCTATGCTCTAACTATACAGGAAGGTGACATGCCTTTCCAAAAAATAAACGATAGGGTGACATCCCAATGGGTGTCTTAAACGCAGTACGATAAGCCCATAATGCATCAGTAAGCCTCGACGACCAGTCTTTCCTATTAGGATTAACTGTTTTCTCTAGAATACGCTTAATTTCCCTATTGGAAACCTCTACATGACCACTAGTCTGTGGGTGATATGGGGTATCTACTTTATGGGTAATACCATATTGTTTCATTAACAGAGCAAACGGTCTATTACAAAAGTGTGAACCTCCATCACTAATTATAGCTCGCGGCGTACCGAAACGTGTAAGTATATTTTCTTTCAAAAACTTGACTACGACCTTGTGGTCATTTGTTCTACACGGAACCGCCTCAACCCACTTAGACACATAGTCTACAGAGACAAGTATGTAAAGATAACCAAAAGAATTAGGAAATGGACCCATAAAATCAATGCCACACACATCAAAGACCTCAATCACTAAAATAGGGTTCAAAGGCATCATATTTCTACGGGAAATGGTTCCTAACCTCTGGCAACGCTCACAAGAAACACAATGACTATGGGAGTCTTTAAACAATGAAGGCCAGTAAAATCAACATTGCAATATCTTAGCAGCAGTCTTTTTAGCACTAAAATGACCCCCACATGCATGTTCATGACAAAAGGAGATAATACTGGACTGGTCACTCCCAGGTATACATCTCCTAATAATCTGGTCTGGAAAATACTTAAACAGATAAGGATCATCCCAAAATAAATGCTTAACCTCGGATAAAAACCTAGAACGATCTTGTTTACCCCAATGTTGAGGCATTCGACCAGTAACAAGATAATTCACTATATGTGCATACCAAGGTGATTGGGAAACAGAAAACAATTGTTCATCAGGAAAGCTATCCCTTATAGGAAGAGAATCATTAGAATGATCAACAACTAGCCTAGACAAGTGATCTGCTACTACATTTTCTGCATCCTTTTTGTCTCTAATGTCTAGAGAAAATTCTTGCAACAAGAGGATCCATCTAATCAATCTAGGTTTCGTATCCTTCTTAGACAAAAGGTATTTCAAAGCAGTATGATCGGTATAGATTACGACCTTAGAACCTAGTAGATAGGATCTAAACTTATCCAAGGAAAACACGATGGCTAACAGTTCCTTCTCGGTAGTTGTATAGTTCAGTTGGGCATCATTCAGAGTTTTGCTAGCATAGTAAATCACATGAAGTAATTTGTTTTCTCGCTGTCCTAACACATCGCCTATAGCATAATCTGAAACATCACACATAATCTCAAAGGGTAGGTTCCAGTTAGGTGCCTGGACTATGGGGGCGGTAGTAAGTAAACTCTTAAGCTTCTCAAAAGCCTCTAAACACGCATCATCAGAGACAAACTTAACATCTTTTGCAAGCAAAATGCAAAGAGGTCTAGAAATCAAGCTAAAATCCTTAATGAATCGATGATAAAATCCTGCATGCCTTAGGAATGACCTAATATCTTTTACGGTTTTTGGGACCTGTAAAGTCTTAATAAGATCAACTCTGGCTTTGTCTACCTCTATACCCTTAGAGGATACGATGTGCCCTAACACAATTCCTGATTTAACCATAAAATGGCATTTTTCCCAATTAAGCACTAAATTCTTTTCCTTACACCTAGTCAACACTAATGTCAAATGATGCAAGCACTCATCGAAAGATGAACCAAACACTGAAAAATCTTCCATAAAGACCTCTAAAAACCGTTCTACCATATCAGAAAATATGCTCATCATGCAACGCTGAAAGGTCGCAGGGGCATTACATAGCCCGAAAGGCATGCGTCTATACGCAAAGGTACCAAAGGGACAGGTAAAGGTGGTTTTCTCTTGGTCTTCTAGGGCAATAACAATATGATTATATCCGGAGTAGCCATCTAAAAAGCAATAATGACTATGTCCAGCTAATCGCTCTAGCATTTGGTCGATGAAAGGAAGGGGAAAGTGATCCTTCCTTGTCAACTTGTTCAATTTCCTATAGTCAATACATACACGCCATCCCGTGGTCACTCGGGTTGGGATTAACTCGTTATTATCATTCTGGACTACAGTGATACCTGATTTCTTGGGGACAACCTGAACGGGGATGACCCACTTAATGTCTGAAATTGGGTAGATAATACCCACATCTAACAACTTAAGCACCTCTTTTCGAACTACCTCTTTCATGTTAGGGTTCAGTCGACGTTGCATCTCCCTAGAAGGTTTGGAGTCTTCTGATAGACGCATTTATGTGTCTATTTTCATCTCTATTGTGTATATTTTTAGTACCCATTTTTGTACTAATGTTGGTATTTTATCCCTTTGTAGGTATTTTTGGGGAATAAACATTTTTGGGAAAATCGGCTCGAAAAGTTGTCTAAATGCACCTCAAGGGACAAGTGTTATACGGACTCCAGCAGCGGATAAGGGGCACCCATGGCTATGTGTAGCCCAAATTCATCTTTAGCACCCATCTTCATCATTTGAAAACAGATTTTGGCGGGAAAATTTTGTCAGAAAAACAGAATTTCTGTTTCGAATTTTGGATGATTTTTAAGGCGATTCTAAGGCTGATTTTCGTTGGGTTAACCCTATTAAGGATAAACAAGTATTGTATGAGCTGTAGAATCGATCAAACAGGGATAGAAATCCGTGTTGGAGCAAAACATGGAGAATTCATATTTTGAGTTGTTTTCGGTTTACAAAAGAGTTTTTGAAGAGTTTACGGAAAGATTGGAGTGTATGGAGTCCTTATTCAGCCCTGAGAGAGTTTAAGAGAGTTTGGAAACCAAGTTGACGCGTAAAAAGAAGATTAAAAATCCCGTAATTTGAGGAGAAAAAAACCGAGAATATTTATGGATTAACTCGAGAGATTTTGTGTTTAGTGGCTATATATAGGTTGATTCGAGTCATATTTGGATATACGAACAATTTGGGAGAGTTTGGAGAAGTTTAGAGCCTTAGAGAAGCGTAAAAAAATCAACTGGAGTCGATACAGAAACTTTTCTGCTGCTGCAAAGAAGAAGAACACGAAGAACATTAGACCCTCAGAGTTAGTCGCAGAGGCAGACTTATTTTCAGTGATAACGGGTTACGGTCGCATCTTCCTGCAGTCACCGAAGCCTTTCAGTAACAATTCCGACTTCTGATTTAGACCTTCAGCAACTGCAGAATCCGCTGTTTTAACACTTTTCTCCCTTTTAATCAACTTTTGAGCCATAAACATGTATTTTGAGATTATGATTAATATGAAGAGCTAAACCCCATTGCTGAGGCGATAGAGGAAGCTATTTTTCCAACAAAAAGTGGTATATTCTATTTTATTTATTTTATTTCAATTATTTTTATGATTATTTGCCTTGATTTATAATTGTTTGAATGATTTTTGTTAAGCAATTGTTATTTCTTTTGATAGAGCATGCTTAGCCATAGGTTCTTGATGCTTTATACTTTGGATTTACACTTGTTATTTTGAAAATCTATATGTTGCAATAGCTTAGAATCAAATTAAACGCAAAAATTGAATAAATATAAATACTAGATAAAATCACTTTGAACTTGGAAAAATAGTGGAATCTTAGCCTCAGTGTTCTTTTAATATTGATATCAACTTTGTCAGTGTTTGCTATAATTTTTAGTGATTTTTCTATTTAGTTTTGAATTTAAGTCTAAAGTTATCCTTCACAAGTTCGAGCAACGAACCTTTTTACCACTACAACTACAAAACACATCAAGTTTTTGGCGCCGCCGACGCGGACTTGTTTTTAGGGTTTTAGATTTATTTTTGTTATTTTTATTTATTTATTTATTTTTATTTTTTCTATTTTATGTTTTTGGGTATTTGTCTTTTGTCTACAGGTTTTGGAACGAAAAGAATTTGAGCCAGGGATAAAAGCTAAAAGAAAAGCAAAAGAAAGACAAAGAAATTTTATTTTATTTTTTAGATTTTATTTTTATTTTAGTTTTTATTTCGTTAGATTTTCTTTTAAGAAATTGTATTAGGATATCTTTTATTTTTGTAATTTTTTTTTTTTTTTTTTTTTATTTTGCACTTTATTTTTGAACTTTGGACTGTGAACTTTGGGACATTATTATTATTTTTATATACCCTACGGAAGGGTATCCTTAAATATATAAACTGTTTGCAGGGAAGGACGACGATTACGATATCGTCTCGGCCCCTCGGGTTCGCACATTGACACAGGAGTCAGTGGCCCGAGTCGACTACAACGGTTCTTCGCCCGTCTGGTACGGGAGGTAAACTTTTAAACACCCGTGAATCCCCTGTCAACGGGTTTACTGTCTTCCTTAAGGTGCATATATGCTGAGGAATTGAATACGGACATTTATTTTCCTAGTAAAGGGCAAGGCCTGGCCATACAAGATAAGGGTTCGGATTTCATCACCGTTCTCTTCTTGCCCGCCTTAGGAAAACAATACCGAACGCGAACATAAGCTTAAAATATTGACTAGAACGAGACCGATAGGGTAACGAGCTTATAGGAAAGTCGTTCAAAAGGATCGTATTGGGTATCTTGTTAGCCTAACTCAAAGTTCAGGAAGATTACTGTAAGTCGATTAGAGCCGCCTTGTAACCAAGGTAAACGTTGCCAAAGAGGTAGGGGTATCAAAGCTCATCTGAGCCGCCTTATACCCAGTTGCCTCTTGGAAGAGTAGAAGCTGGTCTAGAAACAATCTAAGTGGAGCCATCATGCTTTTTGTTTGCTAGAAATCAATAGGGTTGATTTGGTTGAGTCGTCCTTGTTTTGCGATTGCTTACCCTTCCAATTTAGGAAATTCGTGTGTATGCCTGAACGTAAGAGAGACGCCCTAGGTAGATTTGTTAAAGAAAAACCTAGCAGTTCAAAGCGTCTCGATTACCTTGACCTAGAAGGTCCGATTTTCGGAGAGTACTGTTTTGAACGTACTCCTTTTACTGAAGAGAGAATCCCCAATACTCCGATAGCACCAGAAATGGCTACTTTGAAAGCTCTGTTGAATCCGACTAGGACAACTCGTCCCTCGTGTATTAAGTTAGCTGACACAGAAGCCAATTATGAGCTTAGACCTGGGACCATACAGATGCTCCCAATCTTTTTAGGGAAAGAAAATGAAAACCCTTATTTCCATGTTAGGGATTTTGAAGAAATTTGCAGTACCTTAAGAATTAGAGGCTTAGATGATGATGCTTTCAAACTTAGGTTATTTCCCTTTTCCCTGAAAGATAAAGCCAAATCGTGGATGTATAGTTTGACTTCTGAGTCAATTGAAACATATGAACAACTTACATCTGCCTTTTTCAATAAGTTTTTCCCTAGGCATAAAACATCGTCTATTAGGACGCAAATCTGCACATTCTCACAACAAGAGGGAGAATCTTTGTATAGGTATTTGGAAAGGTTCAATGATTTGTTAACACAATGTCCTCACCATTGTTTAGAAAAGGTTAGGCTAGTTCAGATCCTTTATGAGGGTTTAGATTATTCCACAATATCCACGGTTGAAGCTCTGTGTCCAGGTGGGTTTGAGAACCAAACTGTTGATGCGGCGATGACATTTTTGAATGAAATCGCCAAAAAGACCCAACAATGGGAAAATAGTAGGGAACCCCAGAAAACAATTCTTCTAAGCAGAGGAAACGTTAATAGGGTAGAAAGAAGCTATGAATCAGATGCCAAGATAGCTGCGATAGCTAAAAGGTTAGAAGCTCTAGAAGTGGGTCACACTAGTGGTAGATTGGAGCCTTTTTGGGAAGGCCAGAATAATGAAGAGCAAGCCAATTCTCTTTATAATAACACTAGACTCGATAATCGTCAGAAATTTGACCCATATTCAGAAACCTATAATCCGGGGTGGAGAAACCATCCGAACCTTTCATGGTCTAAAGGCCAGAATCAAGGTCAGTTTAGTAATTCTAATTCTCCCCCAGGCTTTAGTTATGCTAAGAATCCTTCGGGACAGGCTCAATTTCAGAATCAGTCGGATAAGAAAACCCTAAGCCTAGAGGAGTCTCTCGTTTTGTTAACTCAGCAAACTGCAAAATTTCAGCAATCAGTAGAACAAAGGCTACAAGCTAGTAACAAGATAGGACAAGAAAATAGTCTGGCTATTTCCGAGTTAAAAACCCAGGTAGGTCTGATAAATGAGTCTTTGAGAGAAAAAGGTAGGTTTCCTAGTCAATCCCAACCCAACCCTAGAGGAGTTCATGAAGTAGGTACAAAATCATCGAATCAATTGAATGCTATTAGAACCCTTAGGAGTGGTAGAATTGTAGACAATGGAGTAACCATGCCTGATAGTGGACATACTGTAGTTCACCCCTCAGGAACACCCATAGTTGAGGAGACCGATAAAGTTTCTGATGATGTCAATTCGGTCCCTGAGAAGTCTGATTCTGTGCCTAGAGCCCCATTTCCCCAGCTATTAGTACCAACAAAGAAGGAATCGAACTTTAATGACATATTGGAGGTTTTTAAGCAAGTTACCATAAACCTTCCTTTATTAGATGCAATTAGGCAAATTCCTGCTTATGCCAAGTTCCTTAAGGATATGTGTACGCGAAAGCGAAAACTTAGCGTCCATAAGAAAGCCTTTTTAGCTAGTCACATAAGTTCAATCATTCAAAACACCACAACTCCAAAGTACAAAGACCCAGGTTCCCCTACCATTGCTTGTACAATAGGTAAATTCCGGGTAGAAAAAGCTTTACTTGACTTAGGAGCCAGTGTGAACTTACTGCCGTACCATGTGTATTTACAGCTAGGACTTGGTGAAATGAAACCTACTCAGATGACACTGCAGTTAGCTGATAGGTCCGTTAAAATTCCTCGAGGTGTTATCGAGGATGTTCTCATTGAGGTCGACAAGTTTATTTATCCAGTGGATTTTGTTGTGCTAGATACCCAACCTGTCCCCGACCCAGAGAACCAGATACCTGTGATTTTAGGTCGCCCATTTTTAGCTACGTCTAATGCGATCATTAATTGTCGAAATGGTGTGATGAATTTGTCTTTTGGTAATATGACTATGGAGATGAATATTTTCAATGTCAGTTAGCTACCTTATGAGCTAGATGACACATGTGTTGAAGAGGTGAACATGATAGAAGCCTTAATTCAGGAGTCATTACCAAACATTTTGACTGAAGACCCATTAGAAAGTTGTCTATCCCATTTTGGTTTAGATTTTGACGACGATAGCACTATTGAAGAAGTAAATGCCCTATTAGATTCTACCCCTGTGTTAGACACTCATAGATGGAAAGCTAGGTTCGAACAATTACCAGTTTCTGAGACTACCTTAATTCCTTCTTTAGAAGAGCATCCTAAGTTGGACCTTAAACTACTACCCGACACTCTAAAGTATGTGTTTTAGGCCCATCTGAGACGTTACCTGTGATTGTAGCTTCCGATTTGGATAGTGATCAGGAAAGTAGGCTAGCGAATGTACTTCAAGATAATAAGGAAGCTTTAGGGTGGACTATAGCAGACATTAAGGGTATAAGTCCTACTGTGTGTATGCATCAGATTCATTTAGAGGAAGATTCCAAACCTTCTAGGGAGATGCAACGTCGAATGAACCCTAACATGAAAGAGGTAGTTCGAAAAGAGGTGCTTAAGTTGTTAGATGCGGGTATTATTTACCCAATTTCGGACAGTAAGTGGGTCAGCCCCGTTCAGGTTGTCCCCAAGAAATCAGGTATCACTGTAGTCTAGAATGATAATAACGAGTTAATCCCAACCCGAGTGACCACGGGATGGCGTGTCTGTATTGATTTCTAGCAAACTCAGGCATACAAGAGTTTCCAAATTGGAAGGATGGGCAATCACAAATCAAAGACGACTCAACCAAATCAAACCTATTGATTTCTAGCAAACAAAAAGCATGATGGCTCCACTTAGATTGTTTCTAGACCAGCTTCTACTCTTCCAAGAGGCAACTGGGTATAATTTTAGCAAACCTCGTAGGACGATCCGAATAAAGTAAGTCGAAGAGAAGTAGGAGAAGCTCAGAGGAGCTTTGATACCCCCTCCTCTTTGGCAACGCTTCCCTGGGTTACAAGGCGGCTCTAATCGACTTACAGTAATCTTCCTGAACTTTGAGTTAGGCTAACAAGATACCCAATACGATCCTTTTGAACGACTTTCCTACAATCTCGTTACCCTATCGGTCTCGTTCTAGTAAAAAATTTAAGCTTGGGTTCGCGTTCGGTATCGTTTTCCTAAGGCGGGCAAGAAGAGAACGGTGATGAAATCCGAATCCTTATCTTGTATGGTCAGGCCTTGCCCTTTACTAGAAAAATAACTGTCCGTATTCAGATCCTCAACAGATATGCACCTTAAGGAATACAGTAACTCGCTGACAGGGGATTCGCGAGTGTTCAGAATCTTACCTCACGTTCCATACGGGGGATGAATCGGTTGTAGTCGACTCGGGCCACTGACTCCTGTGTCAGTGTACGAACCCAAGGTGCATAGACAATATCGTAATTGTCCTCCTTCTCTGCAAACAGTTTTATAATTAAAGGTACCCTTCCGTAGGGTATAATAAAAAATAAAAAATGTCCAGAGTCCAAAAGTCCAAAAAAAAGAAAAGAAAAATTACAAAATAATAAAGAAACCCTAATACAAATTTTTTTCTTCTAAAATAAACAAAACCTTAAATAAAAATAAAATAAAATAAACTAAAGAGAATAACTAAAATAAAATTGTCTTCTTTTCCGTTCTTTTCGCTTTAATCTTTAGCTCCAAGTCTTTACGACATCACCAAACTCCTTGGCTCAATTTTTTCTTTATGTTCCAAAACCTGTAGGCAAAAGATAAATACCCAAAAACAATAAATAGAACAAAATCTAAAACCCTAAAAACAAGTCCGCGTCGGCGGCGCCAAAAATTGATGTGAATTTTAAGTTGTTGTAAAAAGTAATAAGTAGAGTTCGTTCAACTCGGGCTTGTGAAGGATTTTCGAAAATTAAATAAAGTTGTTTCAACAATAATAAGAAAATACCGAGACTCTGGATTCCACCATTGACCAATTAAGTGATAAATTCTAATCAATATTCATGCAATTTTTTCTTTTAAAGTGATTCTAATATTTTTCCTTTAATAGATTTTTGAAGTAATAATTGTAAGCACGAAGCATGAAACATCAAAAGTATTAAAACCAAGCATGTCCCATCAAAACACTTCACAACTACTCAATAAAA
>JAJJMB010013883.1:0-13835 GCA_023531105.1 Papaver atlanticum | reverse complement strand
AGTGTTATCTTGGTGGGTTTCAATTCACCAAGTCCCAGTTGTAAGTACACATGGTACAGAAGTAAGTTCACACTAGCTCCTAAGTCAAGTAAAGCTTTTTCTACCATGTGTTTTCCTATCGTGCAAGCAATGGTAGGGGCACCTGGGTCTTTATACTTAGGAGTTGTGGTGTTCTGAATGATCGAACTTACATGACAGGCTAAAAAGGATTTTTTAGGGACACTAAGCTTTCGCTTTCGCGTACACATATCCTTGAGGAACTTGGCATAAGCCGGAAGTTGCCTAATTGCTTCTAGTAACGGAAGGTTTATGGTAACTTTCTTAAAAACCTCCATAATGTCATTAAAGTTGGATTCATTCTTTGTTGGTACTAGTAGCTGTGGAAATGGGGCTCTAGGAATAAAATAGGGCTTCTCAGGAACCGAATTGACATCATCAGAGATTTTATCAGTCTCCTCAGCTATGGATGGTCCTGAGGGGTGAACTACAGTTTTCTCACTTTCGGGCATGTTTACCTTATTGTCTACAACTCTACCACTCCTAAGGGTTCTAATAGCATTCAATTGATTCGATGGTTTTGTACCTACTTCATGAACTCCTCTAGGGTTGGGTTGGGTTTGACTAGGAAACCTACCTTTTTCTCTCAAAGACTCATTTATCAAACTAACCTGGGTTTTTAACTCGGAAATAGCCTGAGAATTATCTTGGACCATCTTTTTATTTTCATCTAAACCTTGTATCATCGATTGATGAAACATTGCAGTTTGTTGGGTTAACAAAGCGAAAGATTCCTCTAGACTCAAAATTTTCTTATCAGACTGATTCTGAAACTGAGCTGATCCTGAAGGATTCTTAGTATAGCCAAAACTTGGAGGAGCATTCGAATTACTAAACTGACCTTGACTCTGGCCCTTAGACCATGAAAGGTTCGGATGGTTTCTCCACCCAGGATTATAGGTTTCTGAATATGGGTCAAATTTCTGACGATTATCAAGTCTAGTGTTATTATAAAGAGCATTGGCTTGCTCTTCATTATTATGGCCTTCCCAAAAAGGCTCCAATCTACCACTAGTGTGACCCATTTCTAAAGCTTCTAACCTTTTAGCTATCGCTGCAATCTTGGCATCTGATTCATAGCCTCCTTCTACCCTATTAACGTTTCCTCTGCTCAAAAGAATTGTTTCCGGGGTTCCCTACTATTTTCCCATTGTTGGGTCTTTTCGGCGGCTTCATTCAAAAATGCCATTGCCGCATCAACAGTTTGGTTCTCAAACCCACCTGTACACAAAGCTTCAACCGTGGATATTGTGGAATAATCTAAACCCTCATAAAGGATCTGAACTAGCCTAACCTTTTCTAAACCATGGTGAGGACATTGTGTTAACAAATCATTGAACATTTCCAAATACCTATACAAAGATTCTCCCTCTTGCTGTGAGAATGTGCAGATTTGCGTCCTAATAGACGATGTTTTGTGCCTAGGGAAAAACTTATTGAAAAAGGCAGATGTAAGTTGTTCATATGTTTCTATTGACTCAGCAGTCAAACTAAACAGCCACGATTTGTCTTTATCTTTCATGGAAAAAGGAAATAACCTAAGTTTCAAAGCATCATCATCTAAGCCTCTAATTCTTAGGGTACTGCAAATTTCTTCAAAATCCCTAACATGGAAATAGGGGTTTTCATTTTCTTTCCCTAAAAAGATTGGGAGCATCTGTATGGTCCCAGGTTTAAGTTCATAGGTGGCTTCTGTGTCAGCTAACTTAATACACGAGGGACGAGTGGTCCTAGTCGGATTTAATAAAGCTTTCAAAGTAGCCATTTCTGGAACTATCGGAGTATTAGGAATTCTCTCTTCAGGAGAATGTTCAACACAGGACTCTCCAAAATTTGGACCTTCTAGATTAAGGTAATCGAGACGCTTAGAGCTGCTAGGTTTTTCTTTTACAAATCTACCTAGGGCGTCTCTTTTACGTTCAGGCATACACAAGATTTTCCTAAAATTGGAAGGACAAGCAATCACAAATCAAGGACGACTCAACCAAATCAACCCTATTGATTTCTAGCAAACAAAAAGCATGATGGCTCCACTTAGATTGTTTCTAGACCAGCTTCTACTCTTCCAAGAAGCAATTGGGTACAATTTTAGCAAACCTTGTAGGACTATCCGAATAAAGTAAGTCGAAGAGAAGTAGGAGAAGCTCAGAGGAGCTTTGATACCCCCACCTCTTTGGCAACGCTTCCTTGGGTTACAAGGCGGCTCTAATCGACTTACAGTAATCTTCCTGAACTTTGAGTTAGGCTAACAAAATACCCAATACGATCCTTTTGAACGACTTTCCTATAAGCTCGTTACCCTATCGGTCTCGTTCTAGTCAATATTTTAAGCTTAGGTTCGCGTTCGGTATCGTTTTCCTAAGGCGGGCAAGAAGAGAACGGTGATGAAATCCGAACCCTTATCTTGTATGGCCAGGCCTTGCCCTTTACTAGAAAATTAAATGTCCGTATTCAGGTCCTCAGCAGATATGCACCTTAAGGAATACAGTAACTCGCTGACAGGAGATTCGCGAGTGTTCAGAACCTTACCTCCCGTTCCAGACGGGCGAAGAATCGGTTGTAGTCGACTCGGGCCACTGACTCCTGTGTCAGTGTACGAACCCAAGGTGCAGAGACAATATCGTAATTGTCCTCCTTCTCTGCAAACAGTTTAATATTTAAAGATACCCTTCCGTAGGGTATATAAAAAATAAAAATAATGTCCAATGTCCCCAAAAAGTCCAAAAAAAAAAAAAAAATTACAAAATAATAAAGAAACCCTAATACAATTTTTTTTTTTTTTTTTTTAGAAAATAAAATAAAATAAAATAAACAAAACCCTAAAAAAAATAACTAAAATAAAGTTGTCTTCTTTTCCGTTCTTTTCGCTTTAATCTTTTGCTCCAAGTCTTTACGAAATCACCAAACTCCTTGGCTCAATTTTTTTTCTTTACGTTCCAAAACCTGTAGACAAAAGACAAATACCCAAAAACGTAAAATAGGACAAAAATAAATAAAAATAAAAATAAATCTAAAACCCTAAAAACAAGTCCGCGTCGGCGGCGCCAAAAACTGATGTGCGTTTTAATTGTAGTGAAAGTGGTGGTAATAGGATTCGATTCTCGAACTTGTGAAGGATTCTTTTAGACTCAAATTAACTAAAATAAAATTGTATCAAATTATAAAAAAGACACCGAGACTTTGGATTCCACCATTGACCAATTATTTGATAAATTCTAATCAATATTCATGCAATATTTTTCTTTAAGTTGACTCTAATATTTGCCTCTAATATGGTTCTTGAAGTAATAATTGTAAGCACGAAGCATGAAACATCAAAAGTATTAAAACTAAGCATGTCCCATCAAAACACTTCACAACTACTCAATAAAAACCAATTTTTCTTTTAAGTTCTATGCAAATAATCATGTAAAATAATTGCAATAAATAATTAAAATAGAACTATAACACTTTTCATGGAACAATGGCTTCCTCCGTCGCCTCGGCTAAGGGGTTTAGCTCTTCATATTAACCACTTGCTCAAAATAAATATTTGGTGTTCAAAAGTTGATTAAAAGAGTGAAAAGTGCTAAGCAGCGGATTCTGTAACTAATATAATTGTTACAGAACCTACTGTTACAGAAGAAACTGTTGCGAACTGAAGCTAACTGTTGTAAAAATTGTTACAAAGGGTATAGAATTTGAAAGCTACGGTCACAGTTTCTGCGACTTTATTTTTCTGCTGTTCTGTGTTCTTCGTCTTCTCTGGCAGCAGCAGAAACCCGATCTTCTTCTAATGATTTTTATGGCTTCTCTAAGGCTCTAAACTTTCCCCTAAGGTCTTCATCCCCTTTTATGACTCGAATCAACCTATATATAGCCACCAGACCCAAAATCTCTCGAGTTAATCCACAAATATTCTCGTTTTTCTTTTCTCCGCAAGTTACGGGATTTTTCTTCCCTGTTTAATCTTCTCTACGCGTCAACTTGGTTTTCCAAACTCTCCAGTAGACTGAATAAGGACTCAATACATTGCAATCTTAGCGTAGAATCCTCCCATACTTCTTTTATAAACCGAAAACATCTGAAAATATAAATACTCCCTGTCGAAGATATATCACATGTAAAACTCCTCTTTTCTCGATTCAATTAGCGTTACCAACCCTGTTTTGTCGTACAAGATTGATCCCTATCCAAAACTGTGAAGAAATCCCGAGAAAAACTCGTTGAAATCAAACCAGGAAAGTTCACAGGAAGCTGTAAACATTTTCCCGCCTTTTTTCTGTTTTGAAATTTTGAGAAGAAAGTGACCTCCCCCTATCCAGTCCTGGTCTGTGTTTAGTAGCTGCTTGGAAATGGGTTACCCCTTATCCAAAGTGAGAGTCCGAATAGAAAATGTCCTCCCAGGTGCCTTTAACAACTTTTCGAGCCAATTTTGCCGCAAAAGCCTATTTCTCCAAAAACACCTACAAAGGGATAAAATACCAAGATTAGTACAAAAATGGGTACTAACACTATACACAATAGAGATGAAAATAGACACATAAATGCGTCTATCAGTTTTGTGGGCACACCTTTCTGTAAACCCTCACGAGATAGCACTCGTCCTTTAGGGTCGCCTAAAGGTTTAAAGGCTTGGTACTTATGAAATAATTGTAACCGCGATGACTGAGAAATTGATCCCCGGTTTAGTAAAACTATATTATGGGTACTTATATATTTTTTTGTGGTACAATTATTGTATTGTCATTCCATAAGTCTGGATTATCTACGGCGAAGACAAGACCATTGCATAACTTATTTTATTTTGTTTTAAAAAAATTATTTATTTCAGTGACTTACAAGTCACTTTATCCTTGCTAGGTCATTCAGTCAATTGAAAGACATGACGATCATTTAACAGTGCATTTAAGCCCTATAAATTCAGTTGTACATACGACAATCAACACACACCAAACAATATATTTTATTCTCCTACAAATTGCATCTCCTCAACAAATATCTTCATCCTCTTGTATTAGCATTTCTGTAAGTATTTCAAAAGAATCCATAATGCCTTTGTATACCACAGAAGAAGATATTGCCATAATAAATGCTTGGATAAATGTTGTTACTCTCCCGGAGGTTCGTCGTCGTTTCGTGCCGGCTACTAGAGTTTGGAGACAAGTTTTCGATAACTATAGAGATGTATTTATAAACGTTCATCGAAGAACAGAAGCAAATATAAAGAGTAGGGTTGCTGTAATAAAAAAAGGAGTGAGCGAATACATACGCATCCAAAAAAATATTTATGAGCAGCATAATAGATCTCCTTTATTGACCGTTGAAAGACTTGTAAGTGTATCTTGTCCATGTATCCACTTCATATCCTTTTTGGTTTCTTAACTTACCTAAATTTTTTTAATTATAGGAAACTCTTGTGACTACCATGTACGCTATAAATACCAGGAGAGAGTTCAAGTATTACGACTGCTACGTTATCTTGAAAAATATATTTCCGGAATTATGCGTGGTACAACCACCACAGAATCCCCCTCAAAATGGTGATGAAGGTTAGCCGTTCTATGAATGCATTATAGGTTTTGTGGGTACATCTCTGGCAAACCCTCCCGAGACTACACTCGGCCGTTAGGGACACCGACCGGTTTAAAGGCTTGCTGCACCGGCTAAGTGCAGTCGTGTTGCCTGCGACAGTGAGTTAGGTTTATTTTTATGTAATTATGATGTATTGCACTACGTCATAAAGGTATTTTAATAAAATGATTGTATTTATGCAAATTTGTCACTTATCGACAAACCAATTCCACCACCGAATTTATGTGGGCTCACAACATAAAGGAAAAACACTCAACACAAGATTGAAAAAGTATAGTGTGTAACAGGAGTCTATGGGATATGCACTTTTCAATAAACATCAATGACCAATGACAGTGAGTTTTCAATACCGTCCCAGTGAGTTGTCCACCAATAGCAGTGATACTTCAAATCACTCCTATGACATTAAATAGTCTATAGATGCTTTTGGTTTATTATGAATCACGTGGAGTGAAATACAAAACTTAGTTTTTAATTAATTTTAAAATGTGGATGCTTGGCTATAAATAGGCATAAAATTGGAAAAATTCTACAACCAATCTCCATCTTACCAATCTCAATCTTCTTCTTTTTATTATCTTTCCTACTTTTTTTTGGGTTCAAACATGGTTAGGTTCTCTCCGGAGGAAGATGAGGCTCTTATTAGGGCTTACTGTTCTGTTTCAAATCCTCAAACTCAACAAAGAAACCAGAATGCTGGCTTGTTTTGGGAGATGGTGCTGCGAGAGTTTACTGACATAATAGGAAATATTAATAGTCGGACTAACAAAACAATATCTTGTAGTGTGTCCATAATTAAAAATGAGGTTAAGATATTCATAGCACTACAAATACCACTATATCGTAATGTTCCTGCTAGATGGAATGAAGCGAGAATTGTAAGTTAATCCGCTGAAAAAGTATATATCATATTTAAAAGAGAAATATCTTTTTAAAAAATATATGTTGATATGTGTGTATTTATTGCAGGAGGGTCATGCGAGGGAGTTATACTTGCAACAAAAAGGAACATAATTTAAGTTCTATAATTGCTACCTTAGTTTGAGACAACAATTTACTCATCTGAACCCACAGCTGTTAGCACTTGAGAACCATGATGGCGGTGAGGAGTAATTCCCACAATTATTTGGTTTTGTGGGGCACACCACTCTGACAAACCCTCACGAGACTATAACTTGTCCGTCCACGAAACGGTTTAAAGGCTTGCTGCACATGCTAAGTGCAGTCGCGTTTCCTACGACAGTGAGTTATGTGTAAGTTTTTGTACTAAGAATTTGTAATAAGTGAACTACATTGTTACTATATCTAAATAAAATACGATTATGTTGATGCCTCTTTATGCAGACCCCCCCTGACCCATTTTGAGTTTTCAAAATATCGTGTTGTCAAGTCTTGCCTCGTCTATCAATGTCTAGAACAAGTGGATGGTAGTATCTTATCACGCAAGTGGATGGTAGTACCTAACTTTTATCTGCTTATAAAAACCAAAACTCGTCGACAATGAGATTCACAGTTGCTTCAGATAACCAAAAGCCTAACCAATTTTTTTTTATTTCCAGACATATTAATCATCCTCATATGGCCGATACTGACCCCTGGGAAGGTTTTGATGAAGACGAGCTTGCAGCGGTTTTAGATAGTTACTCGGAGGTTAGCCAACAAAGTTCGACCCAGTTCTCAACAAACACACCGGTTGCGACAAACACATCAAACCCATATGATAACCGCAATAAATCGGTTGTCGTTGATCTCACCCCATGTCCAATAGTAAAACAATCTGAGCGTTTAATCCCTAACTCCCGTGGTGCCTCAAATAGCCGAAAAAAATTCCTGGTCCGGCCGGAGAGCACAGAGAGTTAGAAGATCTCAGACATAGAAGGAGAGTAATGGGAGAGGAAGATGTATCTACACAAGCCCTGCAACAATTGGCGAGGGATGAAACTGGAGGAGTTAACGATATTCATTTCCAAAGTAACCCTTGGTTTCTTGCACAACAATTTTATGGAGAGGGGAGGACCGCTTTGGGATTTATAAAACCAATAAACCAAAGTATCGAAAGGTTGGTTGTACTGGTCGAGGAGCAAAGAAAGGTTCTTGATGACTATGTTTTGAAAGTGAAGGTGATTTACTTAGTAAATCATTTAAATTTCATGATCAATTATTCAAACCCATTACCCATTGTTGGATTTTTTATATTCTTGCAGGATCCTGGTGGAAAAATGGCAGCAAACGTCCATCGCAAAGTGGTTGAACATCCTGAGTATGGAAAGAATATTAGGGTGGGAGCGGTATTAGTTTTGAAGAAAGTGGTAATATTTTCTCCCAGCAAAAAAAACCATTACATAAACATAATGCTCCCCAATATCGAAAAGGTTTGTTTAAAATATATGATCAAATGTGATTTCAAAAGCATATATGAAATAAAATTATTAACTTGATGTTTGTTCTACAGGTGATCCCTTCGAATGCTGGTGTTATTGCGATGGGTCATCGACAACAGTAGCACCGTCGATACATACCAAATCCGTTTTATGGCCTCACCAATGTTAGCACCGTTTTAATTGTCCTACGTTGTTCATCTAATGAATAAATTAAACTTATTTAAGCATCATTGTTACTTATATTTACTGCTAATTGATTTTAATCCCACCTATCAACTTAAACATACAATCACTTTAAACATTACCTTCGTTGGAACTATAACATACAACCACACTAATCATCATATTCATCCGTACATTGTTATTAGCCCGTATAACAAGCCTTCAAACCAAGTGAGGGTTTTCAGTTAGGTGTAAACATAAACTTCGGATCTTAATAAATTTAAACTAAAACATACAACCTCACATGAAACGTTACACTATAAACATAAACATCATAAACAGTACATAAACATAAAACATAAACATTACATCATAAACTAGTATTGACCAAACTAAAACACAGGATTAAACAATACATCATAAACACAAAATAACTTCCCAGAGAAATTATTGACCAACATAAAATAGACTTACTCAGCCCATTCCACCAACTGACACCCAGGACATTTCCAGAAATGTTCACCGAAGGTGTTCTTATCTTTAGAATGATGCAGTTTCATAACAAAATTACAATCAGGGATTGGGCATGCCGCCACCTTTTCGTGTTCAACCTTAATTATCCCTTTGTCTTTGAAGTTTTTGCAGAGTTCATTTACCTTTCTATCATCTTTGGCCTTGATTGCATCTTCCAACCACTGTGCTTTTTCACGACAATTATCGAATTGGCAACGCAAGTACCTGCTCTGTCCCCGTTCCGTTTCGAGTAACATTTTGATGCCCGTACAACCTCTCTGTGGGCACTTGGAATACATCCAAGGGAACTGCATGGCAGAATGGTCATCAAGAAAACATAGTGGACAAATTTGGTTTGCTTCAACGCATACTATCTGTCTTCCTTTGCGGCTAGAATTCATTTGTAACTGGGTATATTTCAAGAATGGTTTTATGCTTCAAGGTAGGTGTTTCTTTGAATGGTTAATGGATTGTATTTGTAGAAAAAATTATTGTTATTTATAAGAGAATCCCCATTGTTGATAAGGATAAAGAGATATCTATCTCAATGAAATATCAATAACAGTGCGTTGATGATGATAAGAATCTGAGGCTAACGGTGCGTCTGAGTGTAACCAGTATCGGTAAAACAACACTAAAATTGTAAATGAGTGTATTTGGAGTGTAAACAAAAAAAGGTCAAGGAACGGTTAATTGTTAACTGTTCTAAGAAAGGAAAAACGGTTAACGATTAGCCATTCCTTTGGAACGGACAATCATTGTCCGTTATTTTAAAGTAGAACGGTTAATGATTAACCATTTTCAACTTTTTCAAAACGGCTAATGGCTAGCCGTTTCCGGAGTCTTCCCGCTGGGATTCCCAAACACTAGGGAAGCCTTGCGGGAAGAGGCACATTTGGCCACGGTTTTCTTGGTTGGGAAGGGGTTGGGCATGCCCATAAGACCCAGTCTAAGTATTATTATCGGCTTTTAGTATTTTTTTTTTTTTATTTTTTTGAAAATATAAATAATTGTAAGAATCATGTAACTTCTTCTTCTTTTACATGTAAATATTACTTATAAGAATTTACAAGAAGTTAACCAGAAGTCTAGCCACTAGCTGGGCACCGACCCCTTTTTGAATGACTAATCTTATTCTATGGAAAAGGAAATTTCAAATTTTGACGTTGGTATCGTGGCTAGCAATATAGTACTTCATTCTCTTCAAAAAGTCTATAATATCGTCTCCGAGTTCACCCAACATTGAAAAAGCTAAGGCTGCGAAACCATATCCATGAGACCTGCATTTATCAAAATACTTGGTACGTTTCCGAGCTACAGCATTGGACACAACAAGCCTTGGTGTAATTGCATGCAAACCACCACCTGCAAAAGGAGAAACCACAGTAACATCGAAACACACATCAAGACCATTATCCCAATTATATACTAAAATATCTGCTGGCCTGAGTTCCCCACCATCGTGCGAAAGGAAACCTAGAGCGACTTCCTTTCTCGCTGGTATTCCTGCACGAAAACACATATCAGCTAGTGCATCTCGAGCGAGATCATGTCAAAATTTAATACCAACATCATGTGAACAATGTAAGGCATAATCCCCATAGATATCCATCTCTTTATGGCAACAAGGACATCGGCTTCCTTCTAAGAAAAGGGGGATACCTAGCCTGTAACAAAGGACTGAACGAAATTGACGAGGCCCAATCTTTTGGTTTAACCCATCTACAGGGACAACTAGCAAATAGTCTTGAGCGTGCTGGATTATGTTGCACTACCAGAGGATTGTATCACGTTGAGACATGGGGTATCGAGTTAACATCTCCTTCTTAACCGCATCGAAGTATGGGACCGCCAGAGATCTCATTGGAAGGGGGGCAGTATCATCAATGCAAGGTGTAGAAGGATTCATGCCATATACCTGTATGTAGCAATCCACAGCCTGTTGATAACCAATGCTACAACCACTGATATTGGAGTTACACAGAATTGTGTTTTGTAACAACTGAGTTTGCATACAGGAAGCCAAGTAGCAGTAGTGTTTAGTATCCGACATGGTGTAGATACATAAACCTCCGTCTTTGATAGGCAAGGAGAAAAGACGTTGCTGCAATGGACCGAAACCAGGCCCATCTCCAGTGATTAAATGCTGCAAGAACTGGAATAAATATCTGTCAAAGGTACCTTCAACCTTTTTAGAGATGCCGGTACTGTGGTACGCATGGTGAAGTATAAGCGAGAGACCCTAGCGCAATTACGGAGGAGCAGTAGTTCAATCTGAGGGTCTTCTAGTTTTTGAATGGAGTCCATTAAACGGAAAGTACGTTGAACATGATCCATCACCAAGTTATTGCAGAACTCTTGATCAAAACTAACTGGACCACCAAGCAGTTTGACTTTTTTTTTTGGCCTACAAATGTTCGCAAGAAAAACACCCATCTGCAAGCTACGACTGTCAATGTTAGGCCAAAAAGCTTCTGTTTTGGTTACATTGAGATTGAGTCCAAGTGTTGGGCCTACAGTCTCGATGATGTTGAGAGCCTTGGAAACCATCAAGGTGTCTCCAATGATGGTGCCGTCATCCAGGTACCAAGCATGCAGGCCAAGTTCACACTATTCACTAATCTGTAGCACAAGAGGGTGCAAGGTCAGGGCGAAAAGGAGTGGGCCAAGAGGGTCTCCTTGCTGAACACCTTGTGTAGAAGACAAGATCGATGTTTAATAGTATAACCTGGCTGGAGAAGCATAACAAAATTCGACCCAAGGGTAAATGGAAGGGCACATATGCCTTACTTCAGTAACATGGCTGTGCGATCAACTAGATTAAAGGCATTGCGAAAGTCGACTAACAACATAGTCATTGATGTTTAGATTGCAGCAGTCGATTGACAGAATGTAAAATAGCCTCACCCCCACAAGGAATTCCAACTCCAAATTGCAAATCACCTAAGTAATCACCCATAGCACTGCCAACAGTTGTAGCTGCCACTTTAGATACCAACCGTCTCCAAATAGTACCCACAACAATGAGTCTTACACCCCCACCAGGTTTGAGTAATGGGGTGAGGGGGGGCACTGGCTATGTATTCACCTAAGGAAGTAGGGCATTTCCCTGCCAGGAGAAGATTGACAATACCTGTGATAGAAGAGAGAAGTTCATCTGCAATAGCAGCCGCAGAATCACTTAGGGCATCCAATAAGTGTTGTGCACGTAATCCATCTCGTCCACATGACGTCCCTTTGGGGAAACTCTTAATCCTCCAAAGAACGATTTCGTTAGTGACACGGACAGCTGCTGTCGCGACTACCTGGGAGGGTAAGTCAGGTGGAGGTGCTTGTGGATGCTTGGTTTGCAGATTTGTGAGGGTTGCTGCAGTTGGAGGTTCTATGCCACTGGATGTGAAGACACGGATAGTCGCTGTGTACTGTCAATTACGCACTTTCCTACGACAAAGGCGCATGTTAACGTCATATTGTTTATGAGACTTGGCCTGAGGTCTGTCAGGTTGAAGAGTTTCACATTCAGTCAAGATTTGGTGCACTAATCTAATACAGCCATCTGTTTCACGCCACTGAGATAATGCTTGGTTGATAAATGAGGCCTGTAGTTTTTTCCGTGTGCCTGACCGCACTACATTTAGGGATGTAATTGCGTAGGACACAAGTGGGAAAAAGAAGCAGTTGGATCCATAGGGTTATATCCCTAGGACTAAGTAAGATTTTGTCAAGGCATTGTTTAAAAGCTTTGGCAAAGTTTAGCTTACACTTTGAAGGGATATTGCAGACAGTTTGAATATGAGATTGAAAAACATTGTCGAGCAACTCCAAAGAAAGGCAAGCGGGTAATTTTTCTTCATCTGTTGCATTGTTGATTCCTTCATCGACAACCACCAGGTCTGCAGGCTTGGGGATCCCATGTATGAAGAAATCAACACCTCTGCCATTGAAGGGGCTTGGTGTTATATCCCCAATGTATTGTTTACAAGGTTTCCTCCATGCCTGCAAATGCATACATTCTGCACAGAGCCACGTTTTCATATCAAGTAAAACATCCTCCCAGGCTTTGAAGACATTAGCATTACTACGAATTCTCTCCCTACGAATTTCTCTTATTCTTCTGATTTTATTTATTTTTCATTTCGTATTATTAAATATAAATATTTTGGGTGCAATTTCCAAATATCGTATATTATCCTCCGACCACTAAAATATCTCACAAGTCACACCTCGTGTTCTCTCTCTCTTTCAGAATCCTTTTTCAAAATGAGAACCAACCCAGATCTGCAAAGATTTCAGTTGAAAAAACGAAATCAAAACCTTTATTTCTTAACAAAACCTTCATTTTATGCAAAACCCTTATACCAAATACCGATCTATCCACTTAGAACTTAAAGTTTTTGTAACCCTAGAAATTGATTTTATTCCTAAATCCAAAATCCAAATCATCATAGTTGATTTCGCAACAGCTTGTTGATTATAATCGGGTATAAACAATCAACTACTACTACGATCCATAATTTGATTTTGTAGGTTATTTTGTTGTTTGATTTTGACCCAACTCTCACAGGGTTAGGGGTTTTATTTTGTACAGATTTTGGTTTATGTATTTTCGTATTATGTAGTTTTAAAGCATCGGGTGTGTTTTGATTTTCAGTTTTATGATCTGTTGTTGTTGTTGAAGTGAATGATTCCATACAGAGTTGGTTTTTGGTTTGTGGCTTTGAGCTCATCAGATTGTGAGAAGAAAATAGAGAATAAGATTGTGCTGTTTCTGTTAATCGAGAGATGAACAAGAAGCTAGGGTTAGTCGATTGTGGTCTGAGAGTGATTTAGGGTTTCTGAGATGAAGAAAGGCATGAAAGGTTTGCTGCAGATGATGTTGAATATTTGAAGTGATTGAAGTTAATTGATGTTTAAGAAGATGGGTCGTCGAATCGAACAGAAGTTGAAATTCAAGGGTTTCATGGCTGAACTGAAGGAAATGGAAGGAGCTCCGAAATGGGGGTTTGTTGCTGATGTTCTGTGATAGTTGGTTGATGGTGCAGATCTGTTGAAATGGTTGAAGCTAGGTTTGTAGTGATGCAGTGTTGTGATGGAAGGAGGGAGCTTAAATAGGTAGAAGTGACTTGAGTCTGTAAGGGGTTTTGAACT
>JAJJMB010013871.1:0-14704 GCA_023531105.1 Papaver atlanticum | reverse complement strand
AAAAAAGAAAATCTCTCTTGAAAAAGCGGGGGTACAACAACCACACCTAATATTTCGTTCGGCAATCTGTATGGACTAACTCCAATATAATTCCAAGAGAATCAACTAGACAGTCAGACTCAATCAAAGAACGATATCCAAGAGTTACATATCTTTCTCAAATTAATCAACAAATAAACAGGATAGAATCCGTGAACTCATTGGTATGAGAATAACTTGAACGGTACCAAAGACCAATGTTCAAGTGTCAATCAATTTATATCAACAACCAAAGGTTGGATTTACCAATTGATTGAGCTACGCACAACCTATGATATTTCAATTATAAAAAAAAATATAATACGGAAAAGAAATAACACAGACACCAGAAGTTTTGTTAACGAGAAACCGCAAATGCAGAAAAACCCCGGGACCTAGTCCAGATTTGAACACCACACTGTATTAAGCCACTACATACACTAGCATACTATAAGTTAACTTCGGTCTGGAATGTAGTTGAACCCTAACCAAGTCTCACACCGACTAAGGTACAATGGCGTTCCTTATGCCTCTGAATCCCAGCAGGACTTTATGCACTTGATTCCCTTAGCTGATCTCACTCACAACTAAGAGTTGCTACAACCCAAAGTCGAAGACTTATAAACAAATATGTTTTCCACAGATAAGTCTATTCTGATAGATAAATATGTCTCCCACAGAAGTACCTATGAAGTTTTGTTCCGTCTTTTGATAAATCAAGGTGAACATGAACCAATTGATAATCCGGTCTTATACTCCCGATGAGCAGCCTAGAAATATCAATCACCTCACAATAACTTAACTATATGGTAGTAGAAGAAGTTATTGTGGAACCACAAAGTCTGAGACGAAGAACTTTGTGATTACTTTATATATCTTACCTATCGGAGATTAAATCTCGAGCAAATGTTAGAGAAGATAGTACTCAATACGATAGAAAAAGTAAGATCAGAACACGCAACTACAAATAAAATAGTTGCGTCGGGCTTCAGAATCCCTATGAAGTCTTTCAGTCGTTAACCTATAATGGTTTTAGGAAAAACCTAGGTTAAAGGAGAATCGACTCTAGTCGCAACTAGTATCACACATAAGTGTGGGGATTAGGTTTTCCAGTTGCTAGAGTTTTCCCTTATATAGTCTTTCAAATCAGGGTTGCTAACACTCAAAGCTAGGTTAGCTTAGAAACAAAGCATTCAATATTCATCGTTAGTTGAAAACCTGATTTAAGATTCAAGTTAAGTTTTCTTAAAACCAAAGAAATATCTCTCCACCGTTAGATGGTCTTAGCTTGTTACCCACAAATGAAATATGCCTTCATTTAGATATGGGTAACTGTACCTAAATGTGTATATTAAATTGGCTCATCAATAGTTAACAGAAGTTAGCCATATGAACACTTTTGTCTTAACCACATTCATCTAACACTTTTAGATCAAATATGATGATCAATCAATCATAAAAGATAATCAAATGAATCTAATTGTGTTACTCATAGAGTTGTTCAATTATATATATCTCATAGAAGTATATAAGAAACAATTGAAGCAAAATCGGATTGATTCAAGAGAATCAATTCATGAACATTAAGCTATGGTTTGCAAAGATTGCATTCCTTAATTTATAAATGTATTTGTTCATGAGTATGAAAACATACTAAACCGATTTTAGAACTTTTACTACTAAGTTTGCAAACGGGTACGCAAACTTAAGTTACGGACTTTGGTCTTGTCCAGCAGTTTTCAAACCGGTATGCAAACTGCTGTCCCGGATAGTAACTCAGGTAGAACCGTTCGCATGCTGGTATGCAAACTAGGTTTCCGAACCTGAATCATACCACAACAGTTTGCATACTGGTATGCATACTGTGATGTATCCAGACAAAGGTTAATTGTTCTGAACTCCCATTTCAATTATTAAAACATCCTTAGAAGACGACAATAACTGTCTCACACAAACTATTAGCTTATAAGTAATTTTTCAAGTGATCGAATGATCAATACGAAACATTCCGAGTCTACATCAAATGACTGTCTCACACAAATCATGTTAGATGTTCCAAGGCAATTTTCACATGATCATATTTTGACTTATTATTTAGTTTCCAACAAATAAATTGTTTCCAACTAAACTTTTCAAGAATAATGATGAACGTAGCTAAAGCAAAAAGCTTCCAACAGATATTTTAAGAAATATATAAGTGAGTTAAACTCAGTTCGAAATATCAAATGTGTATAATATAAAAGTCTATATAGCTATATAACTTAGTTTCAATAGGAGATTGAATAGAATAGACTTCTGAGTGATAGATAAGTTTTAGTCTCCACATACCTTTTGTTGATGAAGTTCCTCCAATATCTCCTCAGTAGATCTTCGTCTTCAATCGACGAACGCCGTGAAGTCTAAAGCTCAACTACACATTCTATCCTAATCCGAGACATAGCTATAAGCAGACTAGAAATCAAGACTTATAGTTTTGATCACCTAAACTTGACAAACAAGCTTGAGATAGCAACGCTTGCGAGTTCGACCGAGCAGTGCTCTAACAATCTCCCCCTTTGTAAATTTTAGTGACAAAACTATCAATACATATGGATTACAAAATAAATAAACTTTGTAGCTTCTCATCCAACATGCTTGATTTCCTTGGTTCTTCAACATTCCTTGAATTCTTCGCCACTCCAAGTACTTCAGTGATTCTGAACGTGTTCAACTCAGCATCATTGTTGTTGAAGATCCGTAGCCATAACAATAAGAAAACAGTTGTTCTTAATTATTGTTATACAGTGTCATAGAATTATTACACAACATCAAAGTTCAATTGTATCACAACTTTGACAATAATACTACGGTGATATGTATCACTCCCCCTTAGTCAATACTTCATCACACAATGAAAACCACTCCCCCTTACATAATGATCCGTAAACCATATGTATGTAGTGTCTGAAAAGACGAGGGTACCCAAATATACCTCAATCTAAAACTTTTCCACCTATAAGTCCTTTCTCCGAAAGTGATTGTCTATAGATCGAATCGAGATAATACAACTAATCGGTTCACACTTCGTGTGATCGTCTATGGATACGAGATCGAGACAATACGACAACAGGATAACTTGCGTGATTGACTATGGATACAAGATCGAGACAATACAACAGTATGTTTACTTGATAAATGGTTCGGACTTAACCAAACACAATAGGATTACTATCAAGTAAATAGGAATTAACGTTTGTGTATTTTACTTCTAATTATAATAAAACAATTATAATTGCGGAAATAGAAAAGTAAAAGACACAACAAGATTTTGTTAACGAGGAAACCGCAAATGCATAAAAACCCCGGGACCTTGTCCGGAATTGAATACTCTCAGGATTAAGCTGCTATACAAAATCAAACCAACTTCGTATAGTTGAGACCAAGCAACTAAACCTATAGTTCACCTAGTTCCATCTATATCCCTGCGCCTCCAACTTGTTAATAAGTCACGCACTTGGAACAATTCATTTGGTTCGTATTCCAAACAGTAAAGGAACAACAAATCTGTTCGGTAACAACTCTTTTCAATCAAGTGATATGAGTTCGACAAAAGGCTCTTCCATTTATCCCAATAAACTCCTTTGTCAGGTCCTTAGATTTATACAATAACAACTACCAAAGTAATTGTCAAGATTTTGCAATCAATACTTTGAATCACAAAGAATTGTATTGATGCCGATCTACTCAACTAATCAATCCAATCTATCACAATGATAAACCGAGTATAGTTGGATCCTCTTTACACGAAACAAGTATTGTGCACACCAAAGATTATGAACCCAAATCAGAAATCTTCTTCATCTTCGAATCTTCTTAGATCTTTAATAAACACCTGCACACAATCAACTTGAATCTCTTGTGATCAATCACGCATAGAACGGAATCTGTTAACAACGGATTATCACAAGACGTCTTTAGATCTACAAACAGTCTAAAGATCCCCGTCGAAACTTCGATCTATTTTGAGTGAATCTTATATCAGAAGAGAAGATTCTCAAGCATAAAAAAACTAGATGCAATCAAAGTTCAACAACCATTAGTCAATCAAATCAATCGAAAACTAATAATAAACCGTAATTATCTAGTTTCCCATCAACGGTACTAATAGAGCTTCTCAATCCCAAAGAAGTCTTTAAACTGAGCGGCCGTAAGATATTTCGCCTAATTAGGTTACTTTCCTCTCCGAATAGGCGGCTGCACTAGTAACAACACAACAAGGTAGTTTTGCTGGCTCTGAGGATTAGTTTGCTCGAAATGCAAACTTTGATATTTATAGACCAATGAAGTTTGGACACCAAGGAATTTCCAAAACCGAAAATATTCTCAAGATATGCAATATATTCCAAATTATGTTTCCATAATTCCTGGAAATGCTTTGTCCAAATGTTGACCGAAATCTCACTAGAAAATCTCCAATTAGTAAATGCACATTACTAATTTTTATTTTCCAAATATAAAATTAAAAACCTTAATTAAAAGATTCTCAGTTTATTTTCGATCCGGGATTCTCCTTTAGCTATTAAGGAATATCTTTGAACAATAAAAGATAAGCGTTACTGCACATATTCAAAGTATGTCGACATCTTTACTTTGTAAGTCCTCTTTCATACTTAAAATCTTGGAATCGATTTGCCACACTTCCAAACAAGTTTAGAATTGGTTCCTCTGACTTCCAAGAACTACGTGATTGATTATCCTATCAAATTACCAAACATGGGTTTCACGATTCTACCAAAACAAGTTTCGGTTCTACCTCCATGTGGGTACTAGAATTAGTCACGCTAGTTACCAAAACTTGGTTGACTAGGTACTAGGATCGGTTCCCACATATATATGGTATGTAACTTGTATTTGTTGCACATGTCCATATGATCGGTTCCCAATATCTAAAAACGTGTTGCACATGTTCATAGGATTGGTTCCCAATATCTAAAAACTTGCTGCACCTCTTACAAGTATCGATTCCCCTTTTGTGATCGGTTGCACCTCTTACTAGGATCGGTTCCCCTTTGCCTAGAGTTGGTCATACCAATTACAACAAATCGATCATACTATCTCAGGTGATTACTTAAGATCGGTTTCACTAATAAAAGTCATACCAATACAAAAGTCAGGCCTTGTGAATAGTTTTACCAAGAACATAAGAAAGTCATGAGCGGTTATACTAATCACACATATTGGTAGTTCAAAAGATATGCAATGAATAACAATACCAATAAGCCTAGCGATTTTCCTTTCGATTCACAAAACAAGTTCATGAATTTACTTCTTTTAAACGAATGTAAAACATTGTTTCCTAGGATGAAATATTCACCTCATACCCATACATAATCACAATAGCATTCAAACGATTATGTCGATGTCTTATATACGAAGTTCAAAAGATAAGCGTTATACTTCGTATTGTATTCCTTAATACTACGTCTAACTAGAGTATAATCATTCATAGCTTCGCAGTTTTGTTTTCAATATGCACGACTTGAAAGATACGTTAGGTAATGAAACAGTTCAAGTCAAATATTACTAACCTCAAGTGGAAGGACGATGTCGTCGTTGTAGATCCTTACTTCTTCACATTCTTTAAGTCTTCACGTAATACTTGTAATGTCTCATATCCTAATACTTTCAAGCGACTATTTAAATGAGTTTTGATTCACTAAAATATAACAACCAAACTTGACATACCAACGCTTGGTGGGTTCAACCGAGCTATGCTCTAACAGTGTGATTTGCAAAATAATTCTCCCCTTTTTTGTCAATATAAATTGGCAAAGGTACGAAACTAGCGGGATCATAATGAAATTCTCAAAGAGATAATTCAAGACTAAAAGAGAACATATCAACTTGGTTTCGATGATTTCATATAGTCGAAACTTAGTGTATTCATCAAGGAGTTTATAAAGATACAAGATAAGTCCTACAATATTCCACAGCCGCACTCCCCACAAAGATTTGGCAATTAAGCACAAGTTCATTTAAGAACTCTCCCCATAAAATGTCATTCCCGAAAGAACAACAAGAGCGACCTTACTTTTACGAGAAAAGAAGGATTTCTTTGGACATTAACAAATCACATGAAGCATGAATTTTTATCCAAAAAACTCAAATCAATTAATCACAAGAGGACCTTATAGATTAATTTAGTTGGAAATGCCCAAACTTACGGAGCCATACAGTACTTTCACATAGAAGTGGATCATGGAAAGATCAATACTACTGAATATTCAAAAGTTCAATCTATCTTTTATCAATATTTGCATAAAGACACAATAGACTTAACTTTTGACATATATGAGATAATCATAGTTCATGGACGTAAACACACATATCCCATAAAATATTTTATCAATATATAAAATCAATAAATATTAATACTGCAAAATCATCTTCCAAATAACTTAGAATTTAAATAAATAAATCTAAAACATTGCAAGATGAAAATTGTTGGCAATAGCTATGTGTAATCACAATATTTGTTATTCCAAACCCTAGTTATCCTTCTTAAAACACAAGAATAAATTCTTATAAGAAGTTTCCTAGACATTAAGATTCTTGAAAAATTCTGTATCGTCCCCGAACTCCTTGTCGTCAACAGACATTGGAACATAAGGTTTGTGAAGGAAGGAGTCAATTCCAACAAACCTTATTGATTGATGCCGAACTAGGGCCTTCTGAATTTCAAGAGTTATTAGAACAATAACCTTTATTTGTTGAATCTCCATCCTTGTTTCTTTCAACTCTTCAAGAACACCAGAAAACTTCTGAAGATTTGAGGGGTTATCCCTTGGTTTCTTCATATTCTTCCTTTTTCTCTTCAAAGTTGTAGAGGAAAGAGATCTATCTTTTTCCTTCATGGTTGATAGCTTAACAATCATATTAACATCTTTTCTATCAGAAGATATGATGCTTGGAGTCTCCATTCAAATATGGAATTGTGAGAGAAATACACAAAACTAGCTCCACAAGCAATCTTTTGAAAAAAACAGTTTTTCGGGGAAGGATAAAGGAATGTAGGGTTACAGAACCTATATACAGAGTAAGTAGGATTCACGTACAAACAACTCTCAACCCTAAAAAAGGTAGAATTGTCGATTTTAACCCTATTTTAATGATCAAACAGGGAAAACCTTTTCAATACCAATTTAGGATATGAAAAGATCAACAGAATTCCAGAAAACAAAAAGAAAAAAATACGCAAAAAAAATCTTTTCCTAAAACCCAATTTGCATAACTCTTGTCTCTTTAAATTCAGGCATATGACACAAGATGCGTTTTTCAATACAATTAAGCTATGTTGGGGTGAACAATAATTTGTCCACCATACGATCCTTGTACGGAATCAAGCTATGTTGGGGTGAATTCTTTGTACCCTTTTGCATAGATTGTTTAGACCTAGTTCTTTTCTGTAGAGGTCTATTTTTTTCTTAGAAATTAAATTCTTTGGAAATTTACATACTTCGATGTATTCGACTTCAGAAAAAGTTTGAGCTTGTCTGCTAGTCGATTTGCTCTCCGTTGAAGTTTATTGACATATCTTATTTTATGTTTGTACTTGAAACAATTTGAGAGTACATGACCCTTAATAGTACAATAAGAACATGTCAATGTGGAGGACGGTTCAGGCACCATAGCCGAGCATGCTGTTAAACAAATTGAGGTACCTGAAACATGTGAGATAGAATTTTCAGTAGACAGGGAAAAATCCATTTTATCCTCCAAAGCGGTCGAAGAAGTTTCTCCAGGAAGAATATCAAGATTGATGTACGTATTGCTACAATTATCAAAATTAATATTTTCGCCAAGGAGTCAACACTTGATTTTTCATCTTCATTTGAATCATAGTGATCAGACATTTCATCAAGAGTTGCAGCAAGACCTTTGTTTCCAGTGTATTTTCTACGATTTGGACACTCATTAGCAAAATGACCAAAACCTTTACACTTGAAGCACTGTGGCATATCCTCATCATCAGTGTCGACAATGTCCCTATTTTTAGGAGGAACACGATCATGAGGTTTAACTGATGACCCGGGTTTATCTCTGATGAACCGTTTACTTCTCTTCAAAAGAATATCTCTAAACTGTCTTGTGATCAGTGAGAATGAGTTGTCAAGATCTTCATCTGATGAATCAGTCTCAATAGGATCAACCACAGAGTTGCCAACACTTTTACTTTTATCAAGTAATTTAGTGTTATTTTGTGCTTTGAAAGCAATATCCTTTCAAGATTTGGATATATACTCATGATCAAAGATCTTTAACTTCCCAACAAGAGTATTTCTGGAAAGTGTTTCAAGGTTATTTCCCTCAACGATGGCATGTTTCTTAGAATCATATCTAGCTAGCAAAGATCTGAGAATTTTCATCACAGTGTCATTTTCAGGAATAGTCTTTCCCAATGCAAAAGAAGCATTAACAATTTCAGACACTTTGTGATTAAACTCATCAAATGAATCTTCATCTTCCATACGAAGGTTTTCCCAATCAGAATTTAGGTTTTGAAGTCTAGCTTCCTTTTTAGAGGTATTCCATTAAAATACGATTTTTAAGATATCCCAAGCATCTTTAGACTTATTGCATGTAGTCACATGGTGCTGAAAATCTAGGGTAATGACATGGATGATTGCATTTAAACCGTCATAATTTTTCTTTGCAGTAAGAATCTTGTCAGGTTCATACACACCGATATCCTTTGGAGCAGTTACACCGTTTACTGTAACCATTGGGGGATTATAGCCGTTAACAACACGAACCCATGATTGAATATCACGCGCTTGAAGAAAGGCACGCATAAAAAATTTCCACCATAGGTAATTCGAGCCATCGAAGACTGGCGGTACGTTTATAGAGATAACACTTCTGTCCATAGAGTCATAATGCTACAAACAAAGACTTATGGGGTCTTAGCGTGTTTTCCTGCTCTAATACCAATTAAAAAAGCGGGGGTACAACAACCACACCCTATATTTCGTTCGGCAATCAGTATGGACTAACTCAAATATAATTCCAAGAGAATCAACTAGAAATTCAGACTCAATCAAAAAAAGATATCCAAGAGTTATATCTCTTTCTTGAATCAATCAGCAAATCAACAGGATAGAATCTGTGAACTCATTGGTATGAGAATAACTTGAACGGTACTAAAGACCAATGTTCAAGTGTCAATCAATTTATATCAACAACCAAAGGTTGGATTTACCAATTGATTGAACTACGCAACCTGTGATATTTCAATTATATAAACAAATATAATACAGAAAAGAAATAACAAAGACACCATAAGTTTTGTTAACGAGGAAACCGCAAATGCAGAAAAACCCCAGGACCTAGTTAAGATTTGAACACCACATTGTATTAAGCCGCTACATACACTAGCCTACTACAAGTTAACTTCGGACTAGAATGTAGTTGAGCCCTAACCAAGTCTCACACCGATTAAGGTACAGTCGCGTTCCTTACGCCTCTGAATCCCAGTAGGACTCTACGCACTTGATTCCCTTAGCTGATCTCACCCACAACTAAGAGTTGCTACGACCCTAAATTCGAAGACTTATAAACAAATCTGTTTCCAACAGATAAGTCTATTCTGATAGATAAATCTGTCTCCCATAGAAGTACCTATGAAGTTTTGTTCCGTCTTTTGATAAATCAAGGTGAACATGAACCAATTGATAATCCGGTAATATATTCCCAAAGAACATCCTAGAAATATCGATCACCTCACAATAACTTAACTATATGGTAGTAGAAGAAGTTATTGTGGAATCATAAAAAATGAGACGAAGAGCTTTGTGATTACTTTTTATATCTTACCTATCAGAGATAAATCTCGAGCAAATCATAGAGAAGATAGTGCTAAATACGATAGAACAAGTAAGATCAGAACACGCAACTACAAAGAAAATAGTTGGGTCTGGCTTCAGAATCCCAGTGAAGTCTTTAAGTCGTTAACCAATAATGGTTTTAGGAAAAACCTAGGTTAAAGGAGAATCGACTCTAGTCGCAACTAGTATCACACAGAAGTGTGGGGATTAGGTTTTCCAGTTTCTAGAGTTTTCCCTTATATAGTCTTTAAAATCAGGGTTGCTAACACTAAAAGCTACGTTAGCTTAGAAACAAAGCATTCAATATTCACCGTTAGTTCAAAACTTAATTTAAGATTCAAGCTAAGTTTGCTTAAAACCAAAGCAATATCTCTCCACCGTTAGATGGTCTTAGCTTTTTACATACAAATGAAATATACCTTCATTTAGAAATGGGTAATAGTACCTAAACGTGTATATTGAATTGGCTCATTAATAGTTAATCGAAGTTAGCCATATGAACACTTTTGTCTTAACCATATTTATATAAGACTTCTAGATCAAATATGATGATCAATCAATCATGAAAGATAATCGAATGAATCTAATTGTGTTACTCATAGAGTTGTTCAATTGTATATATCTCATAGAAGTATACAAGAAACAATTGAAGCAAAATCGGATTGATTCAAGAGAATCAATTCATGAACATTAAGCTATGGTTTGCAAAGATTGCATTCCTTAATTTATAAATGTATTTGTTCATGAGTATGAAAACATACTTAACCGATTTTAAACTTTAACCACTAAGTTCTCAAACGGGTACGCAAACTTAAGTTCTGAACTTTGGTCTTGTCTAGCAGTTTTCAAACCGGTATGCATACTGCTTGATACATGTGTATCTTCCTCTCTTTGGGAACTAGTGATTCTCAAGACGGATTGAAAATAGAATTATAATTATGAGGGATTACGGATTTAAGGCAGTATTCCAATACAAGGAAAATAGATTCCTAGGAGGTTTGGGAAACCAAACCAAAGTAAGAAAGTATACCTTGATAAGAAAATACTTCCTAGACAAGGTAATATACCTAGATAAGGAAATATACCTAGAAAAGGAATTATTCCTAGATAAGGAATTAGTCCTAGATATGGAATTATTCCTAGATAAGGAAATAGATTCCTAGAAGGTTTTGGAAACCATTAAAGCTATATAGAGATATTTAGCTCATAGCTGAGAACATCTAGAGAGTGTGGTTTGACACCTAGAAAATGAGGTTAAACGCACTGTTAGAGCACTGTTCGATCGAACTCGCGAGCGTAGCAATCTCAAGCTTGTTTGTCAATGTTAGTGATCAAAACTATAAGTCTTGATTTCTAGTCTACTTATAGCGATGTCTCGGACTAGGATAGATTGTGTAGTTGAGCATTAGACTTCACGGCGTTCATCATTTGAAGACGAAGAACTACTAAAGAGAGCTTGTAGAACTTCATAAACAAAAGTTATGTGGAGACTGAAACTCATCTATCACTTGGGAAGTCTATTTATGCTCTATCTCCTATATTGAGACAAAAGTCGTATTGCTATACAGTATTCGATTATGCACATTTGAGATTTCGAGCTTAGTTTAACTCGCTTACATATTTCTCGAAATATGTGTTGGTAATCTTTCATTTCGACCAACTTCATCTTATATTCTTGACGAAAGTCAAAAGATGATCATGTGAAAATCGTCGAGTAATATCTTACATGATTTGTGTGATACAATCATTTGGTGTAGACTTGGAATGTTTCGTAATGATTATTTTAGTAACTTTAAAATTGCTTTGATGCTAATAGTTCGTGAAAACAACTATTGTCATCCTCTAAGAATGTTTCAATGATTTAAATAGAGTTTAGAACACTTAACCATTATTGGATTATGAACATAGTATGTGTTCTTGCATATATGTAATCCATGTCCGGGAACCATAGTATGCATACCCGTATGCGTACCTGTTGGTTTGTGAAAGTACGGGTACCTAAATACACATACAGGTACGCGTACTGGCGTAAGGTTTGGGTCCGGGAATTTCTGCTGAGTTTGGAGGTATGCGTACCCGTTCGCATACTGGCGAACCCAAACTTGGTCCGGCTACTTAAGGATTCGTACCCGTTTGCATACTTGAGTGGATAAAGTTCTAGAATCGGTTGTGCCATGAACTAATACATTTATATATAATAAGGAATACAATCTTTTGCGAACCGTGGCTATAATGTTCATGAATTGATTCGAGTGAATCAAACCGATTTTGTTTTAATTGTGTTCTTGTATACTTCTTTGAGAATATAGCAATTGAACAACTCTATAACTAGTTTCATTTGAGTCATTTGAACAAGTTGTGGTTAAGATGAATAAGGTAGATATGAAAGTGTTCATATCGCTAACTTCAGTTAACTACTGTTGAGCCAACCTAGTGTACACGTTTAGATACGGTTACTCAAACCTAAATGAATGTACATTTCATTTGTGTATATCAAGTTAAGTTCGATCTAACGGTTAAAAGATATTTGCTTGAGTCTAATAAGGTTTTCATCTAACGGTGAATATTTAATGCTTTGTTACCAAGGTAACTTAGATTGCAAACCCTGATTTGAAAACTATATAAGAGAGAACTCTAACAACTGGGAAACCTAATCCCCACACCTTCTGTATGATACTAGTTGCGACTAGAGTCGATTCTCCTTTAACCTTAAGTTTTCTACAAAACCATGTAGATTAACAACTTGAAGACTTCATTGGGATTGTGAAGCCAGACCCAACTATTTTCTCTGTAGTTTCGTTTTCTGATCTTACTTCTACTATCGTGATTGAGTATTATCTTTGCTAAGATTTTCTTAAGATTTATCTCTGATAGGTAAGATAAAAAGTAGTCACAAACATCTTCGTCTCATCATTTGTGATTCCATAATATCTTATTCGCTTCCATACGATTAATATTATTGTGAGGTGATTGATAATACTAAGCTGTTCTTCGGGAATATAAGTCTGGTTTATCAATTGGTTCTTGTGCACCTTGATTTATGAAAAGACGAAACAAAAATCATAGGTATTTCCGTGGGAGAAAAATTTATCTATTCCATAGACTTTTCTGTGTGAGACAGATTTGTTTATCAAGTCTTCGACTTTGGGTCGTAGCAACTCTTAGTTGTGGGTGAGATCAGCTAAGGAAATAGAGTGCGTAGAATCCTGTTGGGTTTCAGAGACGTAAGGAGCGCAACTGTACCTTGATCAGTGTGAGATTGCTTAGGGCTCAACTACATTCCAGTCTGAAGTTCATTGGTAGTGGGCTAGTGTCTTTAGCGGATTAATACAGTGTCGTGTTCAAAGATGAACTAGGTCCCGGGGTTTTTCTGCATTTGCGGTTTCCTCGTTAACAAAATTTATGGTGTCTGTGTTATTTCTTTTCCGCATTATATTTTGTTATATAATAGAAATATCACAGATTGTGCATTAAGTTCAATCAGTTCTTGAATCCGACCTTTGGGTTGTTGATTGAAATGATTGACACTTGGATATTGGTTTGTGATACCATCCAAGTTATTTCTATTATTCAATCGGGCTCGCAAATTCCTATTTGTTTGATTGCAGATTGAATTGAGAAATAGAGATATAACTCTTTGATATACTTTTTTTATAGATTGAGTCTGACTGTCTAGTTGATTCTCTTGAAAGTATATTGGGGTTTGTCCATTCAGATTGCCGAACGAAATATTGGGTGTGGTTGTTAGACCCCCGCTTTTTTCAATTGGTATCAGAGCAGGCAAACACGTTTAAGACCTTATAAGTCTGTGTTTGTAGCGATCTGAATATGGATAGAAGTGCTATCTCTATAAACATACCACCAGTCTTCGATGGATCGAATTACTTATGGTTGAAAAATGCTATGCGTTCCTTTCTTCAAGCGCGTGATTTTCAATCATGGGTTTATGTTGTTAATGGATATAATCCTCCGGTTGTTGCAGAAGGCGATGCAACTGTTCCAAAGGATATTGGTGCATATGAACCTGCCGAGATTCGCGCTGCAAAGAAAAATTCTGACGGGTTAAATGCTATCATCCATGCCATTACCCCATATCTTCAGCACCATGTGACTACGTGCACTCGGTCTAAAGATGCTTGGGATATCTTAGAAACCGTATTTGAAGGGAATACATGTGAAAAGGAAGTTAGGCTTCAAAACCTAATTCTGATTGGGAAAACCTTCGTATGGAAGATGAAGATTCATTTGATGAGTTTAATCACAAAGTGTCTGAAATTGTTAATGCATCTTTTGCGTTGGGTAAGACTATTCCTGAAAAGGACATTGTGATGAAAATTCTCAGATCGCTGCCATATAGATACGATTCTAAGAAGCATGCCATCGTTGAGGGAAATAACCTTAATACTCTTTCCAGAAATACTCTGGTTGGGAAGCTAAAGATCTTTGATCATGAGCATGTATCCAAAACTGGAAAGGATATTGCTTTCAAAGCACTAAAGAACACTAAATAACTTGATAAAAGTAAAAGTATTTGCGTCACTGAAGATGATCTTTCTGAAGATGATTCATCAGATGAAGATCTTGACAAGTCAGTCTCGTTGATCACAAGACAGTTTAGAGATCTTCTTTTGAAGAGAAGTAAACGATTCACCAGAGACAAACCTAGGTCATCAGTTAAACCTCATAATCGTGTTCCTCCTAAAAACAGGGATATTGACAAAACTGATGACGAGGATATTCCACAGTGCTTTAAGTGTAACGTATTTGGTCATTTTTCAAATGAGTGTCCGAATCGCAGAAAATACACTGGGAACAAAGGTCTT
>JAJJMB010013866.1:15738-30752 GCA_023531105.1 Papaver atlanticum | reverse complement strand
TCACTACTTTGTAGAATTTTAATTGTTTGCATAATTTTTCCTAATTAGTTGTGATTCAATTAGATAGGTTATGCTTTGGTTAGATAATCTATGTTTAAGGGATACAATTAATGTTTGAGAATATGCTTGATAATTTGTGAATTAAGAAAAAGAGATTTTAAAAATAATTAGAGTTTTGGAATTTTTTGCATCATTTATTCATGTGTAATAGTGGAATCTAGTGTCTTGGTTATTTTCACTCTAAAAAAAAACAAATTTGGATTTAAATTTTCTCTACTTTTAGTTAAATAAATCTAAATTCAATTGCTTTCACAAGTCTTACGAACCTCATTCTTACCACTATCAAAATTACATCATATTCCCATAAAACTACTCGACCGTACTTGCTATGAGAAATTATCAACAAATTCAACCCAACTGGGCTTAACTCTGCATAATTCAATCGAAAATCACTAGATCATAGTCGCTATGACTGAATATACTCGCTACGGCTTGTTTGTATCCATGAATTTCCAAATACCTCAATCAAATTGTCCACAATCATCCAAGAAGATTACTCGACCGTACTTGCTATGACCAATTCTCAACAAATTTGATCCAACTATTCACAATTTTGCATAAACCGAAAATCACTAAATCATAGTCATTATGACTCAATATACTCCTTATGGCCGGTTTATCCATATGTATTTCCATAATACTTCGATCAAACTGTCCCCACTATTCCCATAAGACTACTCGACCATACTTGCTATGACCAATTATCAATAAATTCAACCCAACTGTGCTTAACTTTGCTTAATTCAATCGAAAATCACTAGATCATAGTCGATATGACTAAGTATACTCGTTACGGCTGGTTTGTATCCATGAATTTCCAAATACTTCAATCAAATTGTCCACAATCTTCCAAGAAGATTACTCGACCGTACTTGTTATGACCAATTCTCAACAAATTTGATCCAATTATTCACAATTTTGCATAAATCGAAAATCACTAGATCATAGTCATTATGACTCAATATACTCGTTATGGCCGGTTTATCCATATGTATCTCCATAATACTTCAATAAAATTGTCCCAATATTCCCATAAGACTACTCGACCGTACTTGCTATGAGAAATTATCAACAAATTCAACCCAACTGGGCTTAACTCTGCATAATTCAATCGAAAATCACTAGGTCATAGTCGCTATGACTGAATATACTCGTTATGGCTGGTACATATCCATGTATTTCCAAATACTTCAATCAAATTGTCCACAATCTTCCAAGAAGATTACTCGACCGTACTTTCTATGACCAATTTTTAACAAATTTAATCCAACTAGTTACAATTTTGCATAAATCAAAAATCACTAGATCATAGTAATTATGACTCAATATACTCGTTATGCAGGGTTTATCCATACGTATCTCCATAATACTTCAATCAAATCGTCCCCAATATTCCATAAGACTACTTGACCATACTTGCTATGACAAATTATCAACAAATTCAACCCAACTGGGCTTAACTTTGCATAATTCAATCGAAAATCACTAGATCATAGTCGTTATGATTGAATATACTCGTTATGGCCGGTTTATCCATATGTATTTCCATAATACTTCAATCAAATTGTCCACAATCTTCCAAGAAGATTACTCGACCGTACTTGCTTTGACCAATTCTCAACAAATTTGATCCAACTATTCACAATTTTGCATAAATCGAAAATCACTAATGCATAATCATTGTAACTCGATTTTCCCCGAACATCACTTACTCAATTATTTTTCCTAATTATCCATAAAATTCAATGCAATTTAAATTTATTTCAATACATATTTTTTTCTAAGATACATTTTTTTTTATTTGAATCAATTTTATTTTGCTCCATCAAAATGTCTAGGTCATATTTTATTTATTAATATTTTTAAATCAGAATCAGATGGTTTAACCCCACCAGTCCAGCCCATGCCCTTCTGTTTTTTAACTTTTAATTTTGTTATTTCCACATACATCGAATATGATGTACTAAGTAATATTAACGGTGATCATAGCTACCATTATCCCAACCAATAGTCAGATCCATAGAAAATAACCTATTATCTTACTCTCTGTAACACCTCAAAATTCTTTTCCTTTTATCTTTCCTCCTCAACCAAAGTTACAGAGCAGAGGGAATCAGAGATAACTAAGCCGAAGAGGAGAAAGTTCGTGGCTAAAATTTGGGAAAGTTTGAGATTTGTTATAGAAAAAAGGGGAATCAGGTTTCTAAATTTTGGAAATATTTTTAGCTCTACCGTAGGATCAGAATCAAATGTTGTTTTCTTAGAAGATTTTTTCCAAAAGAAAAAATCGAAGAACAAACTCAATCTTTTTTTCAGTTAACCCTACATAATTTTGAGCGGGATGAAAATGAAATGAAAAATCTTTTGGGAGGGATTATTCCCGCTTGGTGTGAATCTTGTCGACCATATAAAAAGCCCTAAGACGACGAGGAATTGCATCCAATTTCAGCTAAATCTTACGAATGTAGATCTTCTTCTCAATTTTTCCTTCGTCTATAAAGCTTAGTTATTTAAACCCTAATTGATTCAGACCCAATTGATTCAAAGGTTAAGTTTTGACTCAAACCACAATTTTTAATTTTTGATTCAAAAGGTTAATTTTTTGACTCAAACAAACCCTAATTGATTTTACTTTTTGTGTTTTTATTTTTTTATTAGTATGAGTAATTGGTGTTTGAGTAGATGAAAAGCATTTGAAAGTCCAATACTTATTGGTACTTCAGATGTTGCTCTAGATTCTTGTTTTAATTATTGGTTTCTGACAGAAGGGAATATATGTGGATACTGAGATTTTATAAAAGTCGGTCAATTTGTAGTGTTTAGTTATGCATCTGATTTCTGAACATAAATCAAGGTGTGTAAGAAGAGCAACAAAATTGATAGATTATTTTCATATTTGATTCATTGGCAGCAGGGTTTATGCACCTATTAATATCTTATTAAGAAGAAAACTGGTGTTCTCTTGGGAACTTCTGGATGAATCCATTACCCATTGTTCTAGTGTTTAGTCTCGATACATATATGCATTTTAAAGCTTTTCCTCTCTTATGCTTAGGATCTTTATGCATAATTTATTTATTAGAATGAGTATCAATCAATACATGAATATCCAGAGTATGTATATTTGATGACTGTGCATATACAGAGTGTTCTACACATAGGTTGTTGTCTGTTTTTTTTAAGGTATTGTGCATGTTTGAACCGGAGTCTTGCTTGAGTGCTTTCAATGCTTTAGTAAAAACCTCAATGAGCGATCATTTTACTGATTCGGAGGTTGTTAGAAACCAATATCCACTTTTTGTTTCCAGCAGAAACCCTCATGGACATAAGTCACCTTACAATTGGATCGATACAATAGAATAGTTCAAGCTATGCATTCCTTTTTCTTTGTTATAGAATAGTTGTAGTTTTTTCCCCAAAATACTACTATCAGGAGGAGCATTCATCCAAGTTAGTACTGACATAATCAAGACCATTTTAATTGACTATTATATTGAATACCAGACATGTTCATCAACTCAAATGTTATGACATAATATAATGTTTTATAATCAAATCATCATTATGCTCGATTTTTGGATCGAGTATCTGTTTGATGTTACTGCAAGCAATAACAAGAATGAAATATATGCAACCAATAATATAATCCTTTGCTTGTGTCTAGCTTAATAACTTTTGACTTTTGATTGAAAAGAATTCAGACCATATTTGATTGAATCATATATATGTATATGCAGTTTCTGATATGCCTACACACGAGAATTCGAGTTGGGATCCAGAGTATGATGATGATGAGTATGCTGACAATGAGACTGCAGCCCTGGAGGCTCAATCCTTGCAGAATGTAGGAGAGTCAGAGGATGAAGGCGAAGATAGCGATGGTAGTGGCACTAGTTCCGATGGTGATAACTTCAGTTCTGATGATGAATCTACTGAAAGTCCTGAACATCCTGGTAATGTCATATTTGTTATACTAGCTTGTTAGTTTTTGACTTAAGTAGAATGAGTATGCTCTTACACCATGTTTACTCTTATTTTGGGTTTTTAAACTATAAAAGACACAGGGGCTCCGAACAATACAGTAGAGTCTGAGGAGAATACTGTTAGAGGTTTAACAAGACTAAAGAAGCTGAAGAAAAAATTTAGCGGCAAGAAACACATGATAAAATTTGATAAACTTGGTCGATTTAGGGGGGGGGGGGTATAAATCTGAAATTGCTAGTTACATGGGTGTATTGGTACGTCGAGACGTTGGTCTCAGGCACTTGAAGTTGAAGGAAGTGAAGTCAGTGTTGAGGGATAAGTTATGGCACAAATTATTGGTATGTATATTTGATAGACGCATTTATGTGTCTATTTTCATCTCTTTTGTGTATACTGTTAGTACCCATTTCTGTACTAATTTTGGTATTTATCCCTTTGTAGGTGTTTTTGGAGGAATAGGCTTTTGCGGCAAAATTGGCTTGAAAAGTTGTTGAAGGCTCCTGGGAGGATATTTGCTATTCGGACTCTCATTTTGGATAAGGGGTAACCCATTTCCAAGCAGCTGCTAAGTACAGACCGGGACTGGATAGGGGGAGGTCACATTTCTTCACGTTTTCAAAAACAGAATTTTGGCGGGAATTCGTTTTTTTTCACAGACGATTTTTGGATGGATTTTTGATCGATCTTTAGGGAGATTAAAGGGCTGAATTTGATTGGGTTTGTTCCTATGGACCTAACAGGCGAGGTAAGGGTGTTGGAATGGATCCAAAGTGGCTAGAACTCGAATTGGAAGCGAAAAATGGTTAAAATATCACGTTCTATTTTTGGGAAGTTTCTTGGTTTATTTTTTGGAAATTTACGTGAAGAAGAGGAAGGAAACTCTTATTAGAGACTTGTTTCTATCAAGGGAGGAGTTTGGACGACTGAGTACGCGTGTAACAGAAATCAAAAGGGAAATAACGTAACGTGCTGTGGAGGAAAAAAACCAAGTTTATTCTCGAATTTTCTTTGCTCTACTATGTATAAAAGGGTTGGTTAGGGTCCTAGGAAGAAAAGGAAGAAGTTAGGGGAAGTTTAGAGCCTTAGAGAAGCTAGAAAAATCATTGGAAGAAAACACGTTTCTGCTGGTGCAAACTGTACCGGAGAAGACGAAGAACACAGAACAGCGGAAAAAAAAAGTTGCAGAGGCAGACTTATTTTCAGTGACAACGAGTTACGGTCGCATCATCCTGCAATCACCGAAGCTCTTCAGCAACGATTCCGTCCGCTGTATTAGACTTTCAGCGACTACAGTATATCCTTTTTCTCTCTTGTAATCAACTTTTGAACACCAAAGATGTATTTTGAGAACACGATTAATATGAGGAGCTAAACCCCTTAGCCGAGGTGACGGAGGAAGCCATTGTTCCATGAAAAGTGGTATAATTCTATTTTTATTATTTTTTGCAATTATTTTACATGATTTTTTCGCATAGAACTTAAAAGAAAAATTGGTTTTTATTGAGTAGTTGTGAAGTGTTTTGATGGGACATGCTTGGTTTTAATATTTTTGATGTTTCATGCTTCGTGCTTACAATTATTACTTCAAGAACCAAATTAGAGGCAAATATTAGAGTCAACTTTAAGAAAAATATTGCATGAATATTGATTAGAATTTATCAAATAATTGGTCAATGGTGGAATCCAAAGTCTCGGTGTCTTTTTTATAATTTGATTCAATTTTATTTTAGTTAATTTGAGTCTAAAAGAATCCTTCACAAGTTCGAGAATCGAATCCTATTACCACCACTTTCACTACAATTAAAATTCACATCAATATGCTGATTTGTATTCAATTTTAATATTATATTTGTTATTAATTTTTGTTGGGTTACCCGCCATTAACATCCGATTCATATTTTGGCAGCGGTTTTATGAAATTGAGGAGACTATGAGAAGACAAATTATGAAATATTTTGGTGAACATTTGCGCAACTTCAGAAGAAAGTTGTATGTGAAGTTTATAGTGCCCAATTTGGGTAAACCTGCTAAACTTAATACTGTTCCTAAACAATATCGTGTTATTGTGAACCAAGAACACTGGGACAAGTTCATAACGTGGAGGCTGTCTAATGAATGCAAGGTTGTATATTACACGTTTTAGTATCATTATTGATATTAATTTCATCAATTAGTCTAACTTTTTTATGAATGAAATTCTTTGAATCTGTATGCTCAGGAATTGTCCATTAAGGGAGTTAAGGCGCGTGAGAACCACAAATATAACCATAGGACGGGAAGAGCAGGGTATGCAGGGATGTTGGAAAAATTAGTAAGTCCAGTTTCTTATCAAAAATTAGTATTATTTTCATACGATGATGTCCCGTTAGCTTGTATGCTTAATTAAAGAGTACATCTAATGATATGAAGAGTATGTATCTAATATTTGGCCTGTGTATTTGATAATTTCTAGATTAAAGAAAAAGAGATTCGTGAAGATGAAAATCCTTCATAGTCTTTACTGTGGAGGCAGGAACATCAAAACAAAAATGGAGACTACGATGACGATGATGTTAGGGAAAAGGCAGCACAGCTTGTAACACGACTGAAACTACCTAGCTATTTGTTTTGTGCTTGAGTAAATGTGCAAATAAGTTTGTTTTAATTAATCAACACTTTTAATCCCCTAATTTTTGTGTGCAGGAGGAGTTTGATAAGCAGCTGGAAGATGGAACTTTGACGAAAAAACCAGGCACTGATTCTATCACACTTGTGTTTGGGGAAGAACATGGTGTGACTCCAACAACATACTGGCACCTGCCACAAAAAGGAGCGTCCACGGAGCACATTGAACTGAAGAAACAGCTGGATGATGAAAGACGCGTGAACCAAATGGAGAGAGAGAGGAAGGATGAAGAAATGAAGGAAGCAATGAATGCGCAAGCAAAAATGATGAGCAGCTTAGTGTCTCATCCAAAATCTCAAGGAGTATTGAAAAAGAAAAAAAACCAAGAGCAAAAAGGCACGAGTAAGCATATTCTATATTACTTATAGGTCTGTTTTGTTTTGATTTGTGCTGAATTTCTATGTTGTTCGTTTATAACAGTATTTTTGATTAGGTATGTTTAACATCATCTAAGTAATTTTGATTAAGTATATAGTTCCTAATCAAATTGAAGTGTTTCATATTTCTTTACCATCTTAACTGCACTCTACAGAAATCTCCTATTAAAGAGAAATCTCTGACTGAAAGGCAGGAATCTAATACAAATAGCAAGTACCCTGAATGTCAACACGAATCTCAGTCTACGGCATTGAAAGACAATTCTGAACTCCAAGAGGTATGTTATTTTTTCAGGTATTTAAATATATAGTGTTTTGAGAGTTCCATATGTTGATGCTAATATAGCGTATCTGTTTGCAGTCTGGAAAATACAAACAAAAGTCTCTTGCATCTGAGTGTCTGCCCCTTAACTCTCCGGACGAATCTCAACTAAAAGACCTAACTGAAATTTCACCGGTATGTCCTTTTCGTAGGTATTTAAACCCTTGGCTTTTTGAAAGTTGAATCTTTTGATGTCAATATAGCATATATATTTTGCAGATTAGCAAATTCAAACTGGCTCATGCTTCACTGAGAAACGTCATTGCATTGGGTATGGTTCTTCCGTCGGGGCCAGGTTGCTTGCTGCAGGGCCTGTTGTAGCTTGGCCCAAAGAGTTTGTGATCTCTTGCTCTACTGTAAGTTGCTTTATTAATTAATTTAGTTTATTTGTTATAACAAATATGTGTGATACCTGGGTACAATTACTAATTTCTCTGCATTCTAGCTTTGGATTGAAACCAACACTAGCAAATATGAGATAGTTGTATTTTGTCCCCGCTGCACATGTTTTCCCACAATTCGCACATGAGCATATAACTGTTATTTACATGTTTTGAGGCAGTTATCGGAGAACATTTAAGTTATTACCTTGTGCATCCTGAGCATACAACTGTTAACATGGATTGTTGCCTTATACGTCCACTTGCTTGCTGCAGGGCCTGCCACTTTCAAACCCTGATGAAGATGCTGACCCAAACACTAAGAAGAGAAATAAGAAGAAACCTTCAGATACGAAGAGTAGGGAATTGAAGTCTAGGAGATCCAGCAAGAGACTCAAGATTGCATCCTAATTATTAAGAGAAATGGTCGTGGACTGTAGAATTTGGATGTTTAAACATTTAAATCTCCCTTTAAAATTTTGTTATCTTAAGGTTATTGCACAATTGATCAGATATTGAGACGTTTATCATATTGTTAATAAAAATTATTTTGGTTCAATTCTAATTGTAGTCTGATTAATTTTTATGGATAGTTATTTAGGTGAATTTTGCTACACATGATAAAAGAGGTGGCCAATAGGTCCCTGAAGACCCGATATAGTAGTCAATACTGCATTCATGTGTTTGAAAATAAAATCGTCCACCATTTTGATCTTAAACCATGGCCAAATTCGAGTGGCTAAAAGCTAATATTTGCCACGTTGAATACGTTTTGTGTCATTTTATAAAGGTTATCGCTATGGTTTGTGGTATCCTTTGTGTCCAAAAGGTGAATAATAGCTATATTGAAAACACTTGATGTGTCTCTGGAAATTTTTTAGCCACGGTGCTACAAATTCTTAGTAGCCATAACTTATAAATTGTCCATGTAAAATGTTTATCACGTGTCCAAAAATATGGATGGCCATGGTACTGTAGATTAAACGTGACTACAAGTCATGTATTGGCCATGCTAAATTATTTTTCGTGTGTCCAAAGGATAGAGATGGCCATGGTTAAGAAAAATCAGTGTGGCTCTAAGGTAACTGCAACTCATGAATTGACTATGATAAAATGAATTTTGCGTGTCCAATTGATGACAAAGGCCACGGCTAAAATAAAATTCACGTCACTTTAAGGTAAACTTTAGTCACATATAATCAAATTGTGTGTCTATAAGGATCCTATGGCCATGGTGATAGTGAAAATGCTTAACTACAAAAAAAATAATGACTACCATATAGACATGGTTTTAGAGTTATGGCCATGGTAAATCATATTTTATAGCCACTCAAAGTTTGTGTAGCCATAAAGGTACCTCTTTATCACGGCACCTGATGCCACATTTTTGGAGTGACAAAAATCCATGACCAAAATCCTATGGACACGGTGATTAAGTGTGGCCTATGTGAAGATTTGTACTAGTGGTTGGATCTTATTGAATCTTTTACCCTTAATATTATTTTAGCAAACTGTCTGTTGTCTTTTCTGTACGATTTGGAACTCTGAGACAGATTTTGTTCACTACCAGAAATGCTATTTTGCATCTCTCCATTTAATATCCAACAAGTACTTAGAAGTGTATCAAACCCTTGATATGATGTAGCACAAAATACAATAAATGCAAGGGCAAGTCCTATGGACAACTATATCAAACCCTTGATATGATGGACCATGTACCCATTTTAACTGCTGATGGACAACTGAATAACAACAAAAAAAATTCAAGAAGAACAAAAATCATAATCAATTCATACATTGTTTGTGTTGCATTAAAGATTATTTACTAACACAAAAATCTTTAAATAATAACCGAATATCTCTATAGGCATCCGAAACCGAAATTGTTACAGGGATTACCAAATTTTAGTACAATTATCTAATTCATATAAAATAAAATGATTTTCACCGTCAGTAGAATTTGGTAATCTGCTATAACAACCTTGATCAGAAACTAATAATTTGATCCATTTTCACTTAACACCATTAGTTTGCTAGATAGATGCTAAACCAACTTTGGGCAAGGACAACCTAATTTTGTTTTCATCCAAGTGCCAATGTGCCATGGGACATGCATTATAAATTCATTTTTGCCACCATGTGCATTCTGAAAGACCCAACAAATCACCACCTAATCCCTAATTAACAATTCTCAAAAGAATCCAAATTATGAAGTTGCAAGGAAGCAAAACTTAAAACGGATATACTGTTCCCAATTGTACGGTACAAAATATAAATGGTGGAAAAGGATATAAACCACCTACTAAACACAAACACAACCCATTCCAAACGTCAATGTACATTAAACTCACGCCCCAATCATCAAATAACTAATCAAACGGTTACATGATGAGTATACAATACACTTACGTCACCTAGTAGGTGAACAAAATTGTAACTCCATTTAACTGTTTGACTCTTTTCAACTCAAGTCAAATCAGTTTTTTCTAAGGATGCGTACGTGTCATCTAGTCATTGGTTAATAGATTAGGAAATACATGAAGTACAGTACACAAAAAGGGTACTCCTACTCCACTAGAGATCTGATTTGAATTCCTCTGTTTCCCTCTCTATAACTTCCTACCAACAAATTCCAAAATCTCAATCAGAATCAAAAAGGGTTTTCATCTTTGAATTGGGTTTTGAAAATTCAATTCAATTGTAATCAAATTCCAATTCAGGTACCAAAAAAGTTTGTTTAATTTAACTTTCTTATTTAAACTGATTTTTCTTACAATTTCGTGGTTTGCTTGTGTTTTCAATAGAAAAACAGTTGTTATCGGTGATTTTAAGACTGACCCAGGATTTATAAGTCTCTGAATTTGATAGAATTGAACTCAGTTTTGAATTTTGAATTGCATAAAATTTTGATTTGCAATGGCTGTAAGAAGACCAGGTTTGATTGCTTTGTTTGATGTTGATGGCACACTTACAGCTCCAAGAAAGGTATGCATTATCTTATATATGGATTTGGAATTTCTAGTAGTTTAAATGTATAATCTCATTATCTTGTTTTGCTGATTTTTATGTCCTGTGATGAACCATTCAACTGCAGGAAGTGACTCCAAAGATGTTAGAGTTCATGAGAAATCTAAGAAAGGTATTTGATTTTTAGAAAGATTAGTGAAATTTTCCTGTTTGTATACAATGTTTGTATTGGTTTGGGTTATAACTTATAACCCCTTGAATGTGATATCAGGAATTATTGTTGGTGTTGTTGGTGGATATGATCTTGTTAAGATTACAGAACAGCTTGGGAAATCAGGTACGGAGTTTATATAATATATCTTGTTTGGTGTCAGTGAGAGCAACCCATCAAATATACAAGCTATAAAACCATCAATGTCAGCAACATCTCGTATAAGAAATGTGGGCAACAGCCGGTATTGGTCATTTTCAATCATGTTTAGTGTTTCCTATGTTCACCAGTCTTGATAGATGTCTGCTCCTTTACAAGTTTGGGTTGTTCGCCATTTTAACGCATAGAAAATTGAGTGTATGAAGAATACATAATTTATGGACGCCTTTTGAAATTTTAAGTATGGGGTCAGTTTCATTGTATCATTTGTATCTATCTAAGCAGCATTAGAGGATAATCATTTTTATGATATATGTTGAAAACTAAACCCACCAGACCCATACACAATCGTTGTTGCTGGAATGAATATAAGTAGCTCTAACGATTTCGTTTTATGGTGTTGCTGGAAGGGAGTTGTATGAAATTATCATTGTTATTTAAGTACATAATTATTATGCACACTGATGGTTTTATATGCTTGTTTTTATGTTTTATCGGTTTGGTACACGATTCTGTTTATGAGACTATTAGAGATGTGCTTATTGACTGACAGAAATCTTGTTTTTTGCCAGTTCTAACGGATTACGATTACGTGTTCTCTGAGAATGGTCTTGTTGCTCACAAAGATGGGAAATTGATTGGCACTGAGGTACTCTTTTGATTATTAAACATGATGAAAATTCCATTTTGAAACACTTATGTTTGTCTATTTAAAAGATTCATCGTGTAAATGGGTGTTTATTTGCGTTTGTACCACCAGAGCTTGAAATCGTTCATTGCAAACGATCAACTCAAGGTATATCTTTCTTTGCTACACGGCTGTGCTCTACTATATTATGAATGGTTACCTGTAAACAAGTTTAACTGCCGTCTAATGGATTCCATACATTTACTGAGTTCTTATGGTTTGTGGTTATTTTTTGCAGGAATTTATCAATTTTACACTGCATTATATTGCTGATTTGGATATCCCAATCAAAAGGTAAGTAAATAATATAAGGGCTTGAATTGCGTATGCACTTAATAAATTAGCTAAATGGAAGGATTTATTTCTCTTGGTACTGTTTCAATAGGGGAACATTTATGGAATTCAGAAGTGGGATGATTAATGTATCACCAATTGGACGAAATTGTAGTCAAGAAGAGCGAGATGACTTCGAGAAGTATGACAAGGTATATATGGTGAACCGTTTATTTTAGCAAATTTTCATCAAGTCAGGCTTTCACTCTACTATTTCTTTTCATCTAATGTTATTACTTACTTCCAAAAATTTCAGATTCACAACGTTCGACCTAAAATGGTTTCTGTCCTTAGAGAGAAGTTTGCTCACCACAACCTAACATTTTCCATTGGAGGACATATCAGTTTTGATGTGAGTCGCAACCTTAGTCTAAATTTGAGATGTTGGAATTGTTTATACGGTGACATGGTAAGAACTAAAATTGTGTTTGGGTGTCATTGCTTAAAAAAACAGGTTTTTCCTCAAGGTTGGGACAAGACATACTGTTTGAGATACCTAGAGGAGTTTCAAGAAATTCACTTTTTCGGGGACAAACCTTACAAGGTACCTTTTCTTGTTTCAATCCCTTAAATGTATTGTACAGCTGAACGGTGGTTTTCACCTGACAAACCTTACGACTGCCACTAACTTTACCCTACTACAAAAGACGTTTTATCGCTTTCTAAGTTTAAATATTATGTGTAACATTTATAAAATAGTTCTTATTCATGTGCTATGCTTATAAGAATTGAATTGTGCTGTTTGAACAGGGAGGAAATGATCACGAGATTTATGAGTCAGAGCGAACATTGGGTCCCACAGGTAATCTTCTATGCTATTTGATAAAAATTGTAGAAATGCATTCTTCAGTATTTAGGGAGAAAATATACGCCTTCACTGACTTCTCATGTTCCTTCCAGCAACTTAAACATCCTAGTTTATCTTTCTTCACTTAATATATTTCTGCAAGCTGAATTGTATAATTCCTTTTTGTATACAGTCACCAGCCCTGATGATACAGCAGAGCAGTGTACAAGTCTCTTTCTCGCCAAGCAAGATTGAGGTTATTCAAGGAGCGGGTTAAGTGTTGTATCGTCTAAAATTTATGCAATAAGCCGTTCACGAGAATGCATGTTTGGGCAGCCATATTTCTCAAGCTTGACATTGTATTTTTTTCTGCTTTTATTTGTGAGAGCAATTTCTATATGGAAGTGTTCTTCTGTATTTCAAAGACTGGAATTTCTTACTTCACCAGTATAAGTTATCCGAAACTCTTGCAGTTGGATCTTATTGCATCTTTTACCCTTAATATTATTTCAGCAAACTGTCTGTTGTCTTTTCGGTACGATTTGGAACTCTGAGACAGATTTTGTTCACTACCAGAAATGCTATTTTGCACTCTCTCCATTTAATATCCATCAAGTACTTCGAAGTGTATCAAACCCTTGATATGATGTAGCACAAATACAATAAATGCAAGGGCAAGTCCTATTACTACGAGAAAAATAGTAATCTACAATTGTAGATTGACAACTCGTAATTTTAAAGTTGTAAAAGGTAGCATGTTTTACAACTTTTTCCAAATAAAAAGTTGTCAAAGTAAAAACCGTCCAACTCTTAGGACCAAAGAGTAGTGACGAGAATTAAAAACCACAACTTTTTGTGTGAAAAGGGTTGCAGGGAGAAGTGACCACCTTTAGACTTTACAACTCATATGTTAAAGGTAGTGAATAACTGTATAACAACACGCATAAGGGTTGTTGAAGATAAAAAAAAAATGATTTTGAAAAATGTTTTTGTAGAGATTTGAACCCAGGCCTACTATATGTTAGCACAAGTCATCAACCATCCTTCCGGCGTCACAATACTAGTAGATTTGTGCTTCTTTTTTTTATGATCATTATTCACAACCGTTACAAGGGTTGTAAAATGAAAAATTGACTTTGAAAAAAAAATGAGGCTAAGGTGAATCGAACCTGAACCTCCTCTGTCTAAGACTGGGAATCCAACCACCCTTCAGCATTTACATGTCTGCTTATATTTTTCATTTACTTTTATAAAAAAAAAGTGACAAGGAAAAAAAATGTTAAGGAAAAAAAAGAAATGGACGGTTATGATGTAAATGGATGGTTATGATGGGAGACTGAAAAGATGAGAAAAAAAAAAGATAAATAGACCTTCTACAACCCCCCTTAAGAGTTGTCGTACAGTTATAAACTCTTCTGTTAAATTTTTCTCACGTCTGCTAAATTTTATTCATTTCCGCAAAAAATTTCTCACTTCTGCTAAAAATTATTTTGGTCTCCGGTTCTACTAAATTTTTCTCGCTTATGCTAAATTTTTCTCACTTCTGCTAAAAACTATTTTCTCTAACACCCCGCACTAAATTCTAGAAATTTAGGCCTTTTGAGATTGGGTAGAAATATCCAAAAGAGGGTTTGTTTAACGTTTCACAGAATATTCTGATGGAATCTAACATGTAAAGGGTTCATCTTTACAAATTTATATCATATATCCTGCTAATTTTGGAGTGAGAACTACTTCGAACACTGAGGGTTCATGGTTCGTATGCCCTTGAACCACATTTGAAGCGAGAAATAACACAGGAACTCCACCTTTAAATAGATTGATTCATCATTCTTACAAGGTTTCCGACTTATAGTAGTCCACTCACTGACATGTTTCAATCTCGAAGCCAGGGTATGCATACAATATGCAAGAATATGGTTTGTTTAAGGTTTTGGGGAATATTCCGAAGGAATCTTACATGTAAATGGATAGATTCATCGTTCTTACGAAGTTTCCGATTTATAATAGTCCACTCACGGCCAGGTTTCGATCTCGGAGCCAGGGTATGCATACAATATGCAAGAATATGGTTTGTTTAA
>JAJJMB010013866.1:0-11111 GCA_023531105.1 Papaver atlanticum | reverse complement strand
AGGTTTCGATCTCGGAGCCAGGGTATGCATACAATATGCCAGAAAAGGGTTAATTTAAGGTTTCGTAGAATATTCCGAAGGAATCATTCCTGTAAATGGTGGGATTCATTGTTCTTAAAAAGTTTCCGACTTAAAGTAGTCCACTCCCGGCCAGGTTTCGATCTCGGAGCAAAGTTATGCATACAATATGCCATAATAGGGTTTTTTTAAGGTTTTGGAGAATATTCCGAAGGAATCTTACCTGTAAATGGATAGATTCATCGTTCTTACGAAGTTTCAGACTTATAGTAGTCCACTCCCGGCCAGGTTTCGATCTCGGAGCCAGGGTATGCATACAATATGCCAGAATAGGGTTTGTTTAAGGTTTCGTAGAATATTCCGAAGGAATCTTACCTGTAAATTGAAAGATTCATCGTTCATACCAAGTTTCCGACTTATAATAGTCCACTCCCGGCCAGGTTTCGATCTCGGAGCCAGGGTATGCATAGAATATCCCAGAATAAGTTTTGTTTAAGGTTTCGAAGAATATTCCTAAGGAATCTTACATGTAAATGGATAGATTCATCGTTCTTACCAAGTTTCCGACTTATAGTAGTTCACTCCCGGCCAGGTTTCGATCTCGGAGACAGGGTATGCATACAATATGCCAGAACAGGGTTTGTTTAAGGTTTCAGAGAATATTCCGAAGGAATCTTACCTGTAAATTGATAGATTCATCGTTCTTACCAAGTTTCCGACTTATAATAGTCAACTCCCGGCCAGGTTTCGATCTCGGAGCCAGGGTATGCATACAATAAGCAAGAATAGGGTTTGTTTAAGGTTTCGAAGAATATTCTGAAGGAATCTTACCTGTAAATGGATAGATTCATCGTTCTAACAAAGTTTCCGATTTATAGTAGTCCACTCCCGGCCAGGTTTCGATCTCGGAGACTGGGTATGCATACAATATGCAAGAACAGGGTTTGTTTAAGGTTTCAGAGAATATAACGAAGGACTCTTACCTGTAAATGGATAAATTCATCGTTCTTACCAATTTTCCGAATTATAGTAGTCAACTCCCGGCCAGGTTTCGATATCGGAGCCAGGGTATGCATATAATATGCAAGAATAGGGTTTGTTTTAGGTTTTAGAGAATATTCCGAAGGAATCTTACCTATAAATGGATAGATTGATCGGTCTTACCAAGTTTCCGACTTATAGTAGTCCACTCCCGTCCAGGTTTCGATCTCGGAGCCAGGGTATGCATACAATATGCCATAAAAGGGTTAATTTAAGGTTTCATAGAATATTCCGAAGGAATCTTTCCTGTAAATGGATTGATTCATTGTTCTTACAAAGTTTGCGACTTATAGTAGTCCAGTCCCGGCCAGGTTTCGATCTCGGAGCCAGGGTATGCATACAATATGCCAGAATATGGTTTGTTTAATGTTTCGGAGAATATTCCGAAGGAATCTTACCTGTAAATTGTGGGATTCATCGTTCTTACCAAGTTTTCGAGTTATAGTAGTCCACTCCTTCTTAGTTTGTACCAGCAATTGTGGGAATGGGGCTCTAGGAACAAAGTTTGGCTTATCAGGGGCCTTATCAGTCTCCTTAGAGGTTCCATCAATCTCTAAGGATTCTGATTCAGAAGGGTGAACTACAACATGTTCACTATCAGGCATGGAAACCTTATTGTCTATTTCTCTACCACTCCTAAGGGTTTTGATTGAATTCACATGATCAGATGATCTTCCTCCTATTTCATGAACTCCTCTAGGATTAGGTTGAGTTTGACTAGGAAAACTCCCACTATCTCTCTCACTTAGAATCTTAGCCATTTGACTAGCTTGAAGTTCTAACTTAGCAAGAGATTTGGCATTATGTTGAAAATTCTGCTTGGTTTCCTCTTGAAAACTAGCCTGGTTCTTCAGTAATACTTCTTGGGTCTTTACGAACATGTCCTGGCTCCTTTTCAATAAGCTAAGAGATTCCTCTAAGCTAGTTATTCTATTCTCAGAAGGGTTCTGGAACTGGGCTTGACCCGAAGGGTTCTTATTATAACCAAAACCTGGGGGAGGCTGAGAATTACTAGACTGTCCTTGACTCTGTCCTTTAGACCAAGAGAAATTAGGATGGTTTCTCCAACTAGGGTTGTAGGTCTCTGAGTAGGGGTCAAACTTCTGTCGGTTTTCAAATCTAGCATTGTTATAGACAGCATGGGCTTGCTCTTCACTATCCTGATCTTCCCAAAACGAGTTACTGGGTTCTATTCCACAACTAGAGACTTGAGAGGCTCTAATCCTATTATCAGGTTCAGCAAAAGACCTATGTTTAGATTGATTCAATTCCAAAGCTTCTAACCTTTTAGACAAAGCAGTAAACTTAGCATCAGACCCAAAGCCTGTATCAACCACATTGGTGCTACTTCTATTGATCAAGAGTCTTTTAGGGGGTTCAACATAAGATTCCCACTGTTGGGATTTTTCAGCGACATCTTCTAAGAAGGACAACGCATCATCGGCATTTTTACTAGTGAACTCACCAGCGCACAAAGACTCGACCGTGGCTTTGGTCGAATAATCCAAACCATCATAAAGAATCCCTACTAGTTTCATTTTTTCAAACCCATGGTGAGGACATTGGGATAAGAGATCATTGAATCTCTCTAAAAACCTATAAAGAGATTCTCCCTCTTGTTGCACACTAGCACTAATTTTCTGCCTAACAGTTATAGTTTTATGCTTAGGGTAGAATTTAAAATAGAAGGCATCAATAAGTTCCTGCCATGTCTTTATGGATTCATATGGTAGGTTATTAAGCCAGGTCTTGGCTTTATCTCTCAGGGAAAAAGGGAACATCCTAAGTTTCAAGACTTCTTCACTAAGGTCTTTAATATTAATTGTTCCACAAATTTCTTCAAAGTCCCTAATGTGAAAGTAAGGGTTTTCATCTTATTTTCCTAAGAATATAGGGATCATCTGAAGAATACCAGGTTTCAACTCATAACTAGCCGTAGAGGCTGGCAACTTAATGCACGATGGTCGGTTGGTCCTAGTTGGGTACATGTACTCCTTCAAAGTTGTCATTGTTGGCACAGTAAAGATCCTAGGGGTGAATTCCTCACTAAGACTTAAATTCTCAAAATTGAAGTTTCCGAAAACAGGGCTCTCCAAAGAAGAGTCTTCGAGCTCCCCGTCTTCAAAAGAAAAACCTCTAGGCTCGTCACTAATCAAACGGCCAAAAGTGTCTCTTTTCCAAGCACGCTCACTAATGGACTTGAGCGATTTTGGCATACACTAATAAAAAATAAAAATAAAAATCCTAAAGAAGGGAAGTTCTAAGCAAACACACAGCAGGCTGACTCCACCAAAGCAAACCTAAAAATTTCTAACAAACAACAAGCATGATGGCTCCACTTAGATTGTTTCTAGACCAGCTCCTAATCTTTCGAAAAGGAATTCGTTACAATTTAAGCAAACCTCTCTGGATCGATCCAAATAAAGTGAGTCGAAGAGAAGTAAGGGAAGCTCAGAGGAGCTTTGATACCCCCACCTCTTTGGCAACGCTTCCTTGGGTTACAAGGCGGCTCTAATCGACTCACAGTAATCTTCCTGAACTTCAAAGTATGCTTAAAAGAGTAACCAATATTTTTCGAACGACTTTCCTATTAAGCTCGTTACCCTATAGGTCTCGTTCTAGTCAATATTTTAGGTTTGGGTTCGCGTAGGTTATGTTTTCCTAAGGCGGGCAAGAAGAGAACGATGATGAAATCCGAACCCTTATCTTATATGGCCAGTCCTTACCCTTTACTAGGAAATTAAAGTCCGTATTTAGTCCTCAACATATATTCACCTTAAGGCAGACAGTAAACCCGCTGACAGGGGATTCGCGGGTGTTTCGAAAAACTTACCTCCCGTACCAGACGGGCGAAGAACCGCTGAAGTCGACTCGGGCCACGACTCCTATGTCATGTACGAACCCGAGGGGCCGAGACGATATCGTAATCGTCGTCCTTCCCTGCAAACAGTTTGTATTTAAAACTACCCTTCTGTAGGGTTTAAAAAAAAAACAAAAAAAAATGTCCAAGTGTTCAAATGTCCCAAAAATAAAATACAAAAATAAATCCCTATATACAGTTTCTAAAAATAAAATCTAAAAAATAAAAATAAAATAAAAATCTAAAAACCTAATAAAAGAAAAAATAAAAATAAATAAAAAATATTCTTTGTCCTTCTTTTCCTTTTCTTTTAGCTTTTATCTTTGGCTCCTAATCTCTTAGTCACCAAAGTCTTTGGCTTAAAAATTTTTTTCGGTCCACACTCCAAACCTGTAGCACAAAGAAATATACCCAAAGAAACGTAAAATAGAACAAAGAGAAAATAATAAAAATCTAAAAAAAAAATAATCTAAAAACTCTAACTTAAAAACAAGTCCGCGTCGGCGGCGCCAAAAATTGATGTAATTTTGATAGTGGTAAGAATGAGGTTCGTAAGACTTGTGAAAGAAATTGAATTTAGATTTATTTAAACTAAAAGTAGAGAAAATTTTAATCCAAATTTGTTTTTTTTTAGAGTGAAAATAACCAAGACACTAGATTCCACTATTACACATGAATAAACGATGATAAGAATTCCAAAACTCTAATTATTTTTAAAATATCTTTTTCTTAATTCACAAATTATCAAGCATATTCTCAAACATTAATTGTATCCCTTAAGCATAGATTATCTAACCAAAGCATAACCTATCTAATTGAATCACAACTAATTAGGAAAAATTATGCAAGCAATTAAAATTCTACAAAGTAGTGAATGAGTGAATTATAAAATATAAATTAGAGAAAAATAGAATGGTTACCAATTATTCATGCATAAATAGCTTCCTCCGTGCCTTGATTATGCGAGAATTAGCTCATCATTATCATGGAAACATGCTCAAAATCCATCTTTATTAATGCTCAAAAATGGTTCACAAATGATGAAATGGGAGAAAAATGAATAAAATCGGGTTCTGTAACACTTATATTTGTTACAGAATCAACTGTTACAGAAAACGATAAAGAAATACCGTCACTGGCACTGTTGAAGAACGACGGTCTTGAAGGGTCTTATGTTCTTCGTACTTTCTGCACCAGCAGAAAACTTATTTTTCCTGTAACTTATTTTTCCCGATTTCTTATGCTCTAAACGTCTCCCTATTCTCCCCCTAAACTCTCTATCCTTTCTTTGAGTCTCCTAAAGCCTTTATATAGTCACAGGAACAAGAATAATATCGTAATAACCCAAAAATCTTCTCGATATCCAACCATTAACTCATGAATATTTTCTTTTATGTTTTGGGTTCTTACGCATCTTTTCGACGTATACACGCTCCAGAACTTCCTTGTTTGACTCCTCCACACTTCTGCAGCAACCAAACTCCATCCCAACTCAATCCATGCACGTTCAAACACGTTGTATTCCGAGGTTGAATATTTTCTTCCCGACGAAAATTCAGCCCAACTGAACGCATTAGAACACTCATACCACCATTATTTGGGCATATCATGTTCATCCCAATCAAAATCAGTGATTGAATCTCACTAAAACTCCTTCAAAAATCCAACAGAAAATTCTGCAGAAAAAATGAATTTTTTCCCGCCAAAATTGTTTTTCAAACGATGAAGGTGAAGTGCCCTGAATCCAAAATGCGGGTGCCTTTAACAGCTCGGCTGCCTTTGGGGTGCCCTTATCCAATTTTAGGGTGCCTTTAGTAATTTTGGTGGGTGCCTTTAACACTTTTTCTGGGGTGTTTTCAACACTTTTTCGGGGTTCCTCCGGTGCATTTCTGGGGTGCTTCCGGTGCATTTCTGGGGTGCCTTTAGTACTCCATCCTGGGGTGTAAAACACCACTTTACGAGCCAATTTCGTCGCAAGAGCTTATTTCTCTAAAAATACCTACAAAGACATAAAACACCATAATAAGTACAAAAATGGGTACTGAAAATATATACAATAGAGATGAAAATAGACACATAAATGCGTCTATCAGTATGCATACAATATGCAAGAACAGGTTTTTTTTTAAGGTTTCAGATAATATTCCGAAGGACTCTTACCTGTAAATGGATAAATTCATCGTTCTTACTAAGTTTCCGACTTATAGTAGTCCACTCCCGGCCAGGTTTCGATCTCGGAGCCATGGTATGCATATAATATGCAAGAATAGGGTTTGTTTAAGGTTTCAGAGAACATTCCGAAGGAATCTAAACTGTAAAATGGATAGATTCGTCGTTCTTACCAAGTTTCCAACTTATAGTAGTCACTCCCGACCAGGTTTCGATCTCGGAGCCAGGGTATGCATACAATATGCCAGAAAAGAGTTTATTTAAAGTTTCGTAGAATATTCAAAAGGAATCTTACCTGTAAAGGGATGGATTCATCGTTCCTACGAAGTTTCTGACTTATAGTAGTCAAGCCCCGGCCAGGTTTCGATCTCGGAGCTCGGGTATGCATACAATATGCCAGAATATGGTTTTTGTAAGGTTTCATGAATATTCCAAAGGAATCTTACTTGTAAATGGATAGATTCATCGTTCTTACCAAGTTTACGACTTATAATAGTCCACTCCCGGCCAGGTTTCGATCTCGGAGCCAGGGTATGCATACAATATGCAAGAATAGGGTTTGTTTAAGGTTTCGGAGAATACTCCGAAGGAATCTTACCTGTAAATGGATAGATTCATCATTCTTACCATTTTTCCGACTTATAGTAGTCCACTCCCGGCCAGGTTTCGATCTCGGAGCCAGGGTATGCATACAATATGCCAGAAAAGGGTTAATTTAAGGTTTCGTAGAATATTCCGAAGGAATCTTTCCTGTAAATGGTGGGATTCATTGTTCTTAAAAAGTTTTCGACTTATAGTAGTCCACTCCCGGCCAGGTTTCGATCTCGGAGCAAAGTTATGCATACAATATGCCATAATATGGTTTGTTTAAGGTTTCGGAGAATATTCCGAAGGAATCTTACCTGTAAATGGATAGATTCATCGTTACTACGAAGTTTCTGACCTATAGTAGTCCACTCCCGGCCAGAATAGGGTTTGTTTAAGGTTTCGGAGAATAATCCGAAGGAATCTTACCTGTAATTGGATAGATTCATTGTTCTTACGAAGTTTCAGACTTATAGTAGTACACTCCCTTCCAGGTTTCGATCTCGGATCCAGGGTATGCATACAATATGCCAGAATAGGGTTTATTTAAGGTTTCGTAGAATATTCCGAAGGAATCTTACCTGTAAATGGATAGATTCATCGTTCATACCAAGTTTCCGACTTATAATAGTCCACTCCCGGCCAGGTTTCGATCTCGGAGCCAAGTTATGCATACAATATGCCAGAATAGGGTTTGTTTAAGGTTTCGAAGAATATTCCGAATGAATCTTACATGTAAATGGATAGATTCATCGTTCTTACCAAGTTCCGACTTATAGTAGTCCACTCCCGGCCAGGTTTCGATCTCGGTTACAGGGTATGCATACAATATGCCAGAACATGGTTTGTTTAAGGTTTAAGAGAATATTCCGAAGGAATCTTACCTCTAAATGGATAAATTCATCATACTTACCAAGTTTCCGACTTATAATAGTCCACTCCAGGCCAGGTTTCGATCTCAGAGCCAGGGTATGCATCCAATATGCAAGAATAGGGTTTGTTTAAGGTTTCGAAGAATATTCCGAAGGAATCTTACCTGTAAATGGATAGATTCATCGTTCTAACAAAGTTTCCGATTTATAGTAGTCTACTCCCGGCCAGGTTTCGATCTCGGAGACAGGGTATGCATACAATATGCCAGAACACGGTTTGTTTAAAGTTTCAGAGAATATTACGAAGGACTCTTACCTGTAAATTGATAAATTCATCGTTCTTACAAATTTTCCGACTTATAGTAGTCCACTCCCGGCAAGGTTTCGATATCGGAGCCAGGGTATGCATATAATATGCAAGAATAGGGTTTGTTTTAGGTTTTAGAGAATATTCCAAGGAATCTTACCTGTAAATGGATAGATTCATCGTTCTTACCAAGTTTCAGACTTATAGTAGTCCACTCCCGGCCAGGTTTTTATCTCGGAGCCAGGGTATGCATACAATATGCCATAATAAGGTTTGTTTAAGGTTTCGTAGAATATTCCGAAGGAATCTTACCTGTAAATGGATAGATTCATCGTTCTTACCAAGTTTTCGACTTATAATAGTCCACTCCCGGCCAGGTTTCGATCTCGGATCCAGTATATGCATACAATATGCCAGAATATGGTTTGTTTAATGTTTCGGAGAATATTCCGAAGGAATCTTACCTGTAAATTGTGGGATTCATCGTTCTTAAAAAGTTTCCGACTTATAGGATTCCACTCCCGTCCAGGTTTCGATCTCGGAGCCAGGGTATGCATGTAATATGCCAGAATAGGGTTTGTTTAAGGTTTCGTAAAATATTCCGAAGGAATCTTACCTATAAATGGATAAATTCATCGTTCTTACCAAGTTTCCGACTTATAGTAGTCCACTCCCGGCCAGGTTTCGATCTCGGAGCCAGGGTATGCATACAATATGCAAGAATAGGGTTTGTTTAAGGTTTCGTAGAATATTCCGAAGGAATCTTACCTGTAAATGGATAGATTCATCGTTCTTACCAAGTTTCCGACTTATAGGATTCCACTCCCGTCCAGGTTTCGATCTCGGAGCCAGGGTATGCATACAATTTGCCAGAAAAGGGTTAATTTAAGGTTTCGTAGAATATTCCGAAGGAAACTTACCTGTAAATGGATTGATTCATTGTTCTTACAAAGTTTCCGACTTATAGTAGTCCAGTCCCGGCCAGGTTTCGATCTCGGAACCAGGGTATGCATACAATATGCCAGAATATGGGTTGTTTAATGTTTCAGAGAATATTCCGAAGGAATCTTACCTGTAAATTGTGGGATTCATCGTTCTTACCATGTTTCCGACTTATAGTAGTCCACTCCCGGCCAGGTTTCGATCTCGGAGCCAGGGTATGTATACAAAATGCCAGAATATGGTTTGTTTAAGGGTTCGGAGATATTCCGAAGGAATCTTACCTGTAAATGGATAGAATCATCGTTCTTACCAAATTTCCGACTTATAGTAGTCCACTCCTAGCCATGTTTCGATCTCGGAGCCAGGGTATGCATACAATATGCAAAAATAGGATTTGTTTAAGGTTTCGGAGAATATTCCGAAGGAATCTTACCTATTAATGTATAAATTCATCGTTCTTACCAATTTTCCGACTTATAGTAGTGCACTCCCGGCCAGGTTTCGATCTCGGAGCCAGGGTATGTATACAAAATGCCAGAATATGGTTTGTTTAAGGGTTCGGAGATATTCCGAAGGAATCTTACCTGTAAATGGATAGAATCATCGTTCTTACCAATTTCCGACTTATAGTAGTCCACTCCTAGCCATGTTTCGATCTCGGAGCCAGGGTATGCATACAATATGCAAAAATAGGATTTGTTTAAGGTTTCGGAGAATATTCCGAAGGAATCTTACCTGTTAATGTATAAATTCATCGTTCTTACCAATTTTCCGACTTATAGTAGTCCACTCCCGGCCAGGTTTCGATCTCGGAGCCAGGGTATGCATATAATATGCAAGAATAGGGTTTATTTTAGGTTTTAGATAATATTCCGAAGGAATCTTACCTGTAAATGGATAGATTCATCGTTCTTACCAAGTTTCCGACTTATAGTAGTCCACCCACGTGCAGGTTTCGATCTCGGAGCCAGGGTATGCATACAATATGCCAGAGAAGGGTTAATTTAAGGTTTCGTAGAATATTCCGAAGGAATCTTACTCTTAAATGGATTGATTCATTGTTCTTACAAAGTTTCCGACTTATAGTAGTCCAGTCCCGGCCAGGTTTCGATCTCGGAGCCAGGGTATGCATACAATATGCCAGAATATGGTTTATTTAATGTTTCAGAGAATATTCCGAAGGAATCTTACCTGTAAATGGTGGGATTCATCGTTCTTACAAAGTTTCCGACTTATAGTAGTCCACTCCCGGCCAGGTTTCGATCTCGTAGCCAGGGTATACATACAATATGCCAAAATAGGGTTTGTTTAAGGTTTCGAAGAATATTCCGAAGGAATCTTACCTTTTAATTGATAGATTCATCGTTCTTACAAAGTTTCCGACTTATAGTAGTCCAATCCCGGCCAGGTTACGATCTCGGAGCCAAGGTATGCATACAATATGCCAGAATAGGGTTTGTTTAAAGTTTCAGAGAATATTCCGAAGGAATCTTACCTGTAAATGAATAGATTCATCGTTTTTACCAAGTTTCCGACTTATAGTAGTCCACTCCCGGCCAGGTTTCGATCTCGGAGCCAGGGTATGCATACAATATGCAAGAATAGGGTTTGTTTAAGGTTTCAAAGAATATTCCGAAGGAATCTTACCTGTAAATGGATAGATTCATCGTTCTTACCAAGTTTCCGACTTATAATAGTCCACTCTCGGCCAGGATTCGATCTCGGAGCCAGGGTATGCATACAATATGCCAGAATAGGGTTTGTTTAAGGTTTCGGAGAATACTTCGAAGGAATCTTACCTGTAAATTGATAGATTCATCATTCTTACCAAGTTTCCGACTTATAGAAGTCCACTCCCGGCCAGGTTTGGATCTCGTAGCCTTGGTGTGCATATAATATGCCAGAATATTGTTTGTTTAAGGTTTCGAAGAATATTCCTAAGGAATCTTACATGTAAATGGATAGATTCATCGTTCTTACGAAGTTTCCGACTTATAGTAGTCCACTCCCGGACAGGTTTCGATCTCGGAGACAGGGTATGCATACAATATGCCAGAACAGGGTTTGTTTAAAGTTTCAGAGAATATTCCGAAGGAATCTTACCTGTAAATGGATAGATTCATCGTACTTACCAAGTTTACGATTTATAGTAGTCCACTCCTGGCCAGGTTTCGATCTCAGAAACAGGGTATGCATACAATATGCCAGAACAGGGTTTTTTTAAGGTTTCAGATAATATTCCGAAGGACTCTTCCCTGTAAATGGATAAATTCATCGTTCTTACTAAGTTTCCGACTTATAGTAGTCCACTCCCGGC
>JAJJMB010013855.1:0-17291 GCA_023531105.1 Papaver atlanticum | reverse complement strand
CCTAATCCACGGAAGATAGATTCAGCAAAGAATAGATTCAAAAAAAAATTATATAAATTCTCAAGAATCAAGTTCATACAGTTAAAAAATTAGATTCAAGCTCATTCTCAAATACAAACTAGAAATGTTCATATACAGATAACGGTGTACCGGTGTACCATCTGTTAACTACAATTAGTGGCTTCAGGTGTAAATGATTAGAGAAGATCCGCAGCAAGATAGAAGGCATACTTGGGCACAAATACAATAAATCTATTGGATCTTCACTATTCTTGCTTCAGTATCTGTTGGCCTGCCAAGATGAGATTTACAATTGAGTCATTCATTGAGAGAGCGATAGAGATTGAGAGAGAGAGAGAGAGAGAGCATACCGATTCCTAAAATATATGAGTGTATTATGCAATTGACTAGTAATGAATGAGAATCCAACCTGAATAGCAATTTGAGCACCAGTATCATCTTCATATTCAACAACTGCATAGCAAATACCAATATCCTACACACCATAAATCAGTCAATTTCTTTCAATATAGAGACCAAAATCATATACGGTTCTGTTTGAACCAGACAATATGTTCAGTTGCTTGCAGTGACCACACCTACGAAGGAAAAAAACATATATAAGGTTTTATGGAATAATACGACAATTGTTAAAATTCGATGAGAAGCAGTAAGGTCACGTTTTTATTTGAGTTATATGGATATCATAGCAAGTCAGTAACAATGAGAAGCCAATACCATCAAATATTCATTTTTGATTTTTCTCACAATTCTGGAAGTGTAAAAACTCTGTCATGTCTTAGTGCCAGTTGTTCTTTGCAATCATACAGAGATGAAATAGTGAATAGTGTTAACGTTTTCACAATTAGGGAGTTGAATGAGATTTTGCCAACTTACTTCTGCATGACCTCATAAAGATGCAATCAAATATTTTAACGAGTCATCATTAGTGTCAACTCCTGGAAGCTGCAAGAGAAATGATGTATCAACATATGCACAAAAGGCATACTCCAAAAGTCCAAACTAAAGGTATACTTCACTATTCAACAGAAAAAACTATATATATACCGTAGAAAGGATTGATGAGACATATGCCTGATTCCTCGACACCTGGTTTATTTCACTCTGGTTTGAAACATTAGCTGTCCGGAAAATGTAAACCTAGAAAGGAATATTAATTAAAACAGATGGTAACAACATTTTGAAGAATTTGAAATACAACTTAATGAACGGTAATTAGATGCACGGTGTCGGAAACTCCATTATTTGGTTTTGATGCATATATTCCAATCTCCCCAGTAGCTAGATAGTGAAAAACATCCTTTCTTGAGTGGAAAATGTATCCGGTTACAGGATCTATGTAATACCGTGGCAATTAGATACCCGTTACAACATGTATTGCCGATGAAATTAACTTGCACATTTGGTCACTACAGCCACTTGTGATAACTATCAGCATATTAATAACGAAATTCCCATATTAAATAAAGTTTAATTTTCCACTCTTCATGACTAGAAAAGACACCGGATTATGGCAACTTAAAGTTCTTGTTGTTATAGATTCCATGATTTCATAGAGTGAACATGAAAATATTTTCACTCATCAAGAGGGTACTGGTACTATCTTTACTACATCATAAATTTATTACGAAATGGTAAGTATGGTTTATGTTAAACTGCAAAGCGGGTGTCTGCAGCTAGTATGAATTCAGGAACGAAACATAATCGATAAAATTCACAGAAACTACGGAATATTGATCATACAATCTAACAGACACAAAAGGATGTTATCAATAAAGAAAGTGACATTCAAAGTTTTCCATACCGAGTCTTTTCTGGATGTTTCCATAAATTTTCATATGCCACATACGACATATTTCGCATCCTTCACGTCTGCCATTACCACCATAAGTAAATAAACTAATTAGTGAAACTTAGCATATAGTTACTGAAGTTGATTAACAGTTTAAAAGAATTATACTCCTTCAGAACTTTAATGTCCAATAGATTAATTTTGCAGAAAAAAGTTGTTAAATGGTATACTATATCAACGCAATTGTGACACCAAGAAGCGTGCCATGCAGATCCAAGAAGATGCATTAAGGTCAAACACAAAACTAAGCCACGTGCGGCAACATCTGTTGCTGTCATGATTGGAATTTTTCAAGACTTTAACTATGCGAGAACCCAATCTCTCTCTGCTTGACTCTTATCTCCATGGATTGAGAGAGCAGGCCAACCATCCAACAGAAACTGTAGCACCAATTCTTCTATCAGAAACTGCTAACTCGCAAGCTTATGCAAAATTTGGGATAACATTATGATGAAACCATCGAGAATGCATGATAAAGAATCATACCTTGGTAATTCGAATCCGAATCCGCAGATTATCTTCCTCCGAGGACAGCAAGTAAGCAAGTTGAATTAAGTCAGGAAAACAATCAATGTGAATCCAATTGATTAGATTAACAGAATTAATCAAGAGATCAAAGATAAGATTTATACCCTTTTTTCTACACCTTCTACAGCCACACCATCAGAAGCATCATCTTCATTGTTATTTTCAACATACTTCATCACCTTCCTACAAATATCACAAATACAATTGCAATCACATTCAATAAAATCAAAAAAATTGTACCAAAAATAAATAAAAATTGATCGATCTACTTACAATAACGTCCTCAACTGGTTCATCCTTGTATTTGTGAGTTCAAGAAATCAATTCAAAAATCTCAAAATTACAAAAAATTGGAAACCCTAATTGAAAATTTTGGTGAAAATCGATAAAAAAGAATAAAAAATAGAGATTTACCCAATATCACCACGATCATCTTGATCATCGTCATCCATTGATGATGATGTTTGAAGAGGAGACTGTGTTCTGGGTTTAGGTTTTCTTCAGCACTTCAAACAAACAAGATGAATCATTAAAAAAAATCAAAACCTAACAAGAGTAAGAAGAAATAAATGGGATTAAACGAAACAAAAAGATAAAATCGTATAAGATTCACAGCTGAAACCCTAGAAATCAAACCCTGTAAAATAAAATGAAAATCTCTAAAATCGTAAAATCTTTAAACCGTGTAAACCGAAATGAAAATATTATGAAAGAGACTTAAAACCTGGTTGATTTCAGTGGCTCTTTAGAGCTTCTGTGGAGAGGAGATGAAAGAGAGATGAAGTTGGTGTTCTGTGGCGGAGAAAAAAATGAGAAGATAAACTCGATAATGAAGGATATAGGGTGGATATGGGTGAAGGGTGGAAAAATAAAAATGAAGACTTGACCGGATGTTGATTTGGGGGTAAATAGTAGTCCTAGTGTTTCCGACCACACGCGCACTTCGCATGCTTGAACCCAACGCGGTTGCTATTCGCAACATTATAATGCGATTGTAAAATTCGCAACAGATATTTCTCGTTGCGAAAAATTAGCAACGGGGATTAGCAACAGAAAATTCGCAACGTCACTAGTGCCGTTGCTAATCTGGGTTGCTAATCCCTTAAAACGGTGTAGTGAATACGATCCACCCTCCCCTCGGATGACTCATGGTGTCTCACCTTGTAGTTGTATTTGTGGGCCAACCATTGTGATTCTTCCATTACCTTAATTTCTTCCATCCCATTCAATTCTTTTGATAGTTGCTTTGGCCGCATAAATTGTAGAAAATGAAGAAAGGTTATACGGGTCATCCCTCTTGAACTTACTAAGGAGCTTACTTGGTTTAATTACCCAACTTGTTCTTACTTGTTCGAACTCGTGCGGTTTCAACTTGGAAACTTGGGAGTGTCCAACAAGACTTTGCAGATCTTTATGGTTATGCCAACCAACATCAACTCTATTCATTCTCCACATGTTATCGGTGTCTTTGTTCCTCCAAAAAATAATCTTGAATGGGCATCCACACTTCTTTGACTTCGTCTTGTACACCCTAGTCGTCTTCTTATCATACACATAACCCTTTCTCTTGTGACTTACGTCCGACCCACTACACTCGCATACCACTTCAAACCGCGTATCTCTTTGTTGGTGTTTTTCACTAGAACGCACATCTTCTCTTTTGCTTTCTCAACAACCCAATTGACTACGTCGTCTTTTTCCTTCCATTCCAAATCATTAGCATAATAGGCGGAAGTATCGGGACCCCTAACACTGTGAGCTTGAGGTTGATCCGTCATCAGTACCAATGCAATCTACAAAACATCACAATTAGTTGATATATATTATAATAGTCGGCAAGGTCGGTATATAAAACAACAACGACCAAAGCACAACCGACAAAGTCGAAGAATACAACAATGCCGACCAAACTATAGCCGACAGAGTCGACATATTCAAAACAATGCCGGCTTAAGCATCTTTCACAACCCAGTATCCTGAGCTGCTAAAGTTATAACGTCGACAGGGTTCTTATTTATGACCTTGCCGACTACAATACTGCTCATGAAAAGTCGTGGCATTTGGTAATAAAAACCACACTGACGCTTACAGTTGGCACGGTCGAGAATCGTCGACCTTGCCGATACTGGGCAGCAAAAGTGAAAAAAATAAAAAAAATCCATCATTTGCATGGAAAAATCACAATCTTCACCACGTAAGTTGTGTACCTGATTATTTTCATCTCCCTTTTCTTCTTCTGGGTCATTAGATTCTACGTTTGGCTCAAGACATTCATCACTTCCGTATCCATCTTGAGTTTGAGGAAAATAAAAGTGAGGATCATGCATATAATCCATTTGATCATGATTTGGTAGATCACCATACAAGTACTCATCTGTAGGAGGAAAATTAGAAGACTCCCCCACTTCAAAATCAGGATTAGAATCACTCATCTCACAAATTTCTCAAAAACCCTAACTCCCCCCCCCCCCCCCCCCAAAAAAAAAAAAAAAAAAATTCTTCTACTACTTCACTCTCTTTCTGACTCTCAGTTATTTCCAAATCCACTCATATAAATCAACTAACTAATTTAACTAATCTAATCATATCAATTAAATTATTGTTAATCATTACAGGGGCAATTTAACCATTTAGGAAATACATGGTTAAGAGGTGTCCGGTTTTACTTCAAAATGACCCAGGTTTTATCTCATTAGGTATACTCCAATTAATCTGAGAATACCCCCAATCTTGCCAAGTAAATTAAATATGTGGTTCAATATTTTTTTTATTTTGATTTTGTGTTGAAGGCAAGACAAAGACTGTACATTGATAACAAAAAGAATTTATAGGTAAGGGGTACAAAACAGTGTCAGAAATATAAAAGAATCTCATTAATAATCTCAAGTGTCTCAACAATGATCACAATACTCCACTAGTCCACTGGCTAAAACTAGAATCCATGAGGAAAATAAAAGTAGAAATGGCCGCGTTTGATCATCGAAGTTTCGTCTAGACACTACTGGACCGTTCATACAAAACGAATTAAGACACCGGACATTAATGCAGCAAGACAATCCACATGTAATAGTTGGGCTCCATACAACCTGCACAATTTATAGGGACCAATTTATAAGTACATATCTTGCAGATGTTTGTACTCAATGCATGTCCCGACTCCTGAGTGTCTTTGTTCAGTACATGATCTGTCCTACAACAAAGACAAAAGTATCATTTTTGTTACTTTAAGATGGATAGGAGCAGTGAGATCAGCAGAGATCGAGAACAAAGTGGTCAGGAAGAAGACTACACACTTTCATGCTGCTATGCCGAGGTATTTTAAAACCCAAAAGTGTAGTTCTTGGGGATTTTATTTTTTTCTACAAATAAGTAGATGAAGCGGCACAAGAAATGGTCCCAAAAGATGATAATTGTTATGGAGTCATTTGCGCTGTATTTGCCATATAGAAGTGGTAATTATAAAAGGGAGTCGTGCATATTTTAGTTCACCAGTTAACTTGCAATATTGAGGTTGGCAAGTCACTGCGGACTCGGTAACTCTAATACGTACGTGCAAGGGATCTGTTGGGATTATTAGTCCCACATTGTTTGGGCAATTTAAGATCCTGTGGTTTATAATCTATAGGGCCACTCCAACGTACGTGCAAGAGATCTGTTGAGATTATTAGTCCCACATTATTTGGGCAATCTAAGATCCTGTGGTTTATAATCTATAAGGCCACTCCAACGTACGTGCAAGAGATCTGTTGAGATTATTAGTCCCACATTATTTGGGCAATCTAAGATCCTGTGGTTTATAATCTATAGGACCACTCCACTCATAGCCAATTGGTTTTGAGTTGGATGCCCATATTCTAACATGGTATCAGAGCAGGCTATTTGCGACGAGTCATTTGACCGCGTCTTTACTCCGCGTCACCCGATTTAATTGTCTCCACGTGTTTGACCCAACAAGACTACACGTGAGGGGGCGTGTTGAGATTATTAGTCCCACATTGTCTGAGTAATCTAAGATCCTTCGGATTATAATCTATAGGGCCACTCCACTCATAGCCAATTGATTTTCAATTGGATGCTCATATTCTAACAAGATCAGTATTGCTAAGGAAGACATGTGCAGTGTATCATGGGCAATTTTCTCTTAGTTTTGATTCTTCCTTCTTGCTTTCATGAGTGATTCCTCTCAGTTTTTTCAAACCCTATTTTTTTTTTGGATCTATGTCTGTTGATTATGTGATTCCTCCTGAGAAATTTCCTCCTAGTAAACCTGTTTCTCAAGCTTGGGTCTCTACTCTTTGGCACATTAAAAAGATGGCCAACTCTGTTTGCATTGCCAAAATAAGACGATAAAGTTTTTGTGAAATGTAAAGTCCACCAACTCTGCATTTTTTGAGCTGAGAAATGTAAAGAATAGCAAATACTTGAGATTTGGCAGCCATCAGGCTTAGAGAAACACAAATCGAAGTTCTAAAATATGAAAGTCATTAAACATTTCTAAATGTAATACTGTTTGACTGTACTTTTTCTTTCATTAGTTGTAACTGATACAAATTTGACACGGAACAAACTTCGTCCGTAGGATCTGTGATGATTTCAAAATTCATCCGTCGGATATCAAATATTTTCAAACTTTTTGGTGTCTGCACATAAGGACTATCGGCCAATTTGTAAAAGTATAAGGGCCTATGTAAGAATATCAAATCAAATGGTTACTCAAATAAAACTAGATAGGCACTTTAGGAAGAACACTTCGAGGATTTAAAAAACAAATTTAAATCAGACCTCTGTCGTCATACAACTTCACGGAGATGACAACTTCACCGCCATTAATGCCCGAGGAACCATTACTGAACAATAATAATTAAAAAAAAAAAAAAACTTAAGTCGATGTATATTGTAAGGCAGTGATTTTCAGCATAAAACCAATCAATCAGTTGCTCAGTAGAAATCCAACACAACACCACCGATCGGGAAAAAAAAATCCCATTCTTTTCTTAAGGAGTTCTCTGTAAAAAATATAAATAAAGACATCGTGGATTCTTGATCGGTCTATTGAACAAACTTTTTTATCAAAGATAGAAGAGAAACCAAAAAAAAGGAAAAAAAAAAAAAAATAGTGTCACAGAGGGTTTTCATTATTGCACACGTACCACACACTTGATCGTCTTCATGTTACACGTGCAGTGCATGTGCACTAGACTTGTTTGTTTAATGAGATTAATGTCCTTCATTTCCATCTCGCAGGGTCTGATACATACCTGACGGTATGCAAACCCCAGAGATTCATTCTGCCTGTTTCTTCAAGCTTAGTGAGCCCAAATTACTATACCAGTACATAGGTGCGAAAGCTTAATTGATTAGGATGGTATGGATTGTACGGTCGAATATTATTTATGTTGTCTGCCCCATCTAAGGTCATATAGTCAAACAAAGTCCACTATTTGTTTGGTCCCCGATATCTAGTGGCTTGCTTGGGTCCAGGGTCTGGGCGCGTGGTCCTGGAAGGGACAAGGCTCCACATGCAAATGACATGTAAGGAGAAGTTATATCTTTCTGTCTTTTAGAACCTGCCTGGTTGTTGTTGTAGTCACGGTTGAACCCTAACGTCCATTAGGAACCCTGAAGTGATGCCACATTTGTTGAACCTCGCTACAATGGAGTAAGAGATGATCGTTAACACTTCAAATATGGCTCTGTTGGCAGAGGTATTTGCTAACGTCCTTCAGAAAATATGCACTGATCATGTTCTCTGGTAGCAAAGAATATATCTGCATGTAATTGCATGAAGGACTAAAGATAGGTCGAGCAAGAACATACTGACCGGACGACCATGATCTCCAGAGAACAGCAGATTTATGACATTGGTCCCCTCCTAGTATAGAAAAAAGTAGTAGTCATATTAATGACATTAAGTGGTGGATAAAATGACCAACAACAAAAATTCTATAAATACCATATGTATCTACACCGGCTGAGATATATCCATCTCACACTCAGTCCATCTTCAAGAGACCAGAAGGAATTTGCCGATCAAAAAGAAAAAAAAGAGACCAGATCATAGCAATTATGATGTTTAAGCTTATATTCAAAAAGTTTTTCTTGCGATCAGCTATAAAGCAAGATGTTTATAACTACAAGCATTATATGCCTCTTGACAATGAGAAAATGAAAGCCATGGAACCGCCGCGTGATGTGAAGAAAGGGGAGTTTGCGGTAATCGCAACTGAAGGAGATGTAGCCAATAGGTTCGTAGTTGAATTGGATTGTCTTAATAATAATCCTGCCTTCTTGAAACTGTTAGAGAAAGCGGAGGAAGAATTTGGATTTAGACAAGCTGGAGTTCTTAGTTTACCTTGTAAACCAGATGAGCTGGAGAGGGTTTTAGGTAGTAGAAGATAATAAAATTGTTTCTGATGATGGTAAATTTTATATCCGTTAGAGGTAAGAATAAATTGCTTAGGCTTGCATTAGATATGCAAAATGGCAATGAGATTCATTTTTTAGTTGTTGCCCTGTATAGTTTCATTTAATTTCTTATCATTTTCATCCTCCTCCTCGGATGTTTCTTCTTTGTTGCATCTAATGGTGCTACATTAGTACCTTTTATCAATGAAATCGCGTATTTGCATGTTCTAGGAGAGGTTAACGTTGATATATTGATCATAGTGTCGAGGAGGCCTAAAAAAGAACACAGATAGAGCCAGTCTTACATGTCAAGAGCAGAAAAAACTAAAAATACACGAGAGACCAAGATAATTATCCGTGATAAACTTTCAATCGTATATGATCCCCAAAAGAGAGAGCATTCTGAAAACTGTAAGTTCATTTGTTATGATTTTTAGTAAAATTGGATCTTTTCTTTGATCGGATCAAAAGTTCAATTATGCTTATCTCTTTAAAAATTTGAAAACAACATGCTCCTTCCATTAAATCCAAGAAGTCACTAAGTAAAAGACACTAACAGTCATGTAGTAATGATTCCCAAGAATGAGAAAATGCGGTAATAGGCCATGGAGTAATTAACAAGCTTCAACAGAAGCTCCACCAAGTCCAGTTGAACCAAAACTTTGAATATGAAGAAGATGACGAATGGAATTTCAAAGCAGAAAAAACACATCTCTTACCAAAAACTCCCTCCGAAATTAGTTATAAAATGGATCAATTAATAATGAGACGGAGATAATACTAAATATCTATAGTGCAACTAAAATAGATATACCAGCCGTCATGGAAATATCACTATTGGACCAAATTCCGAAGATTTCACTTGCTCTCAAAGGTTCCGTATAATATAATGTCTTTGGAATCCGGAAGACGTGAAACTCCGGTAACGTGCTACAAGGACCAAGCTTGCCCAAAAGAAGAACCTCTGATAATAATCAAAAAAGTAAAGTTTGATTTCCTCTGATAATAATCGAAAAAAGTAAAGTGATATCGGAAACCCATATCTGCACGATTTATAAAAGGGATACCAGTATTATTTGGGGTGATACCAATCTATATATGACAAATAAATGTTAACAGATCCTGATCGTCAGATTGTTAAATTTTAATAGTGGTATCCCTTTATAAATCATGCATATCTATCCAGAACCGTACATTTCAATTAAGCTTGTTTTGAAATTAATAAAAGAGATAATCGACTAATATTCTATTTGCCAAAATGTGTGACAACTACGTAACACTGTATCAGAATTAACGGCTCTTATCAAAAGATCTTGCCGTTTCCAAAAAAAAATCTCTAGTAGGGGGTCATACTCTCTTAAATCCAAGAAAATTAAATATCCCATAGGACCCATACCACATGACTATGAACTTTAGTGGGAAAACTACCCCAAATGAAGAACATGCTCATGGTTCGAACCCTTGATAAACATAGGTCTTTATGCGAAACACTTCATAAGATCTTCATTAAGCTGATTGCTTAGTTAAGTTACAATCAGCTAACTACCTCATAATCGACCGACGTCGGATTCCATATATTGTCTCACGCGCAGTCTACTCGCCTTATCGCTAGGTGGTTCATAGTTCATACTTCATACTATCTCTTAGTTTTCATTGTCATAAAACAGGAAAATGACTGGGTAAATTAAATATGTGGTTCAATATTCTTTTTCTTTTCATTTTGTGTAAAGGCAAGACAAAGACTGTACATTGATAACAAAAAGAACTTATAGGTCAGGGATACAAAAGAGTGTTAGAAATGGAAAAGAATCTCATTAATAATGGCAAGTGTCTATACCAAGTGTCTCAACAATGATCACAGTACTCCACTAGTCCACTGGCTTCAACTAGAATCCATGAGGAAAATAAAAGTAGAAAGGGTTATGATAGACCCACCAAAGAACAACATCGTGATGTGCACCGAGAGGAGATCGGATAGTCCTGGAGTACCTCTCAATATTGGGATAGGGAGTGGGGCGAGAATGGGGCCCACACTCCTCTCACACGGTGCACACCGGTCGGTGTATAAATCATTTCCGAAGTAGAAATGGCCGCGTTTCATCGTCCAAGTTTCGTCTGGACACTACTGGACCGTTAATACAAAACGAATTAAGACATCTGACATTAATGCAGCAAGACAACCCGCATATAATGATTGGGCTCCATACAACCTGCACAATTTATAGGGACCAGTTTGCACATATCTTGCAGATGTTTGCAAATGCAATCTGTCCTACAAGAAAGACAAAAGTATCATTTTTGTTACTTTAAGATGGATAAGAGCAGTGAGATCAGCAGAAATAGAGACGAAAGTGGTCGCACGAAGAAGACTACACACTTTCATGCTGCTGTGCCGAGGTATTTTAAAAGCCAAAAGTGTAGTTTTTGGGGAATTTATTTCTACGAGACTACGAGTAAGTAGATGAAGCGGCACAAGGAATGGTCCCAAAAGATGATAATTGTTATGGATTCGTGTGCGCTGTATTTGCCATATAGAAGTTGGTAACTAAAAAATGGAGTCGTGCATATGTGAGTTCACCAGTTAACTTGCAGTGTTGAGGTTGGCAAGTCACTGCGGACTCGGTAACTGTAATACGTGCGTACAAATTACAATTAATTTCTTGATCATCGTTCTTCCGAAGCATATTATTTTGTTTGTCCGTGCATTGTTAGAAAACAACGATATATATAAAAAGTAAATGCATGCTGGAAGAAATATAGAACTATGAAATAGTAATCGATCAACCAACAAGTTTCCTATTGTTCAAAATGTTGCACATCATTTGAAACTCAAGCATGACATTACTAAGCAGTAGCTAGGAATGTCCACGAATTAGAAGACAAGATGAAACCAACCTTAGGACACTCAACTAACAACAAGTTCTATTTCCTGAAAATTGTTGGATATTTTCAATAACATAGAAAATAATTCGGTTTTTCGTTTTTGGTTTGCCGCTACGACGGGGGAGCGTCCTGTGTTGAATAGACACAATGGATGTTAGTTGGAGATGAACAGGCACCTCCAAAGAGTGTGATGGTTCACAAAAGACATATCCATTCCCATTAGACACTATTGATGTCTTTTGGAAGTGAAGAGGCATCTCCAATAGGCATGAGTTCCTTATAAGTAGTGATGATTTGTTTTCATTCAAATATGAAAAAAAAGGGTACTTTCTGTTTTCTCTCTTCTAAGCATCATCAGAATTTTATTCTTGTGTGTTCTTGATTGGATCAAGTGGTACAAACCTTGAATCCAATTTATCTGTTGCAGGGCTCTCATTGTATCCTGAAGGCATTATTTCGCGTACCTGTTGTAATCGCCAATTGATATTGGGAGGGTAGAAATAATTGTCTAAAAGAAATCTCTTCGAGCCTTGAAAGTCAGGAATAAAACAATTTCTTTGTGTTTATTTCTTGCTTTGTTTGAACCCATTTTCCAACAGTTTTAGACAATTATTGATGACAACGGAGGGTGAAACAAAAATCATGGCATCAGTGGGAGAGATGTTTATATCAGAATTTAGTGTTTTATTTTCTCTAGAAAGTTACGGGAGAGAAAATAAAACTGCAGAAAGGGAGTTTTCGAAGCGTTAACTGTTCAAGGAAAGATTGCAGAGATTGTCGTTGTAAGCACAACATTTCAATGGTGTTATTTTTCTGAAACAAAAGAACCTTCACGGGATGCTTCAATATAACGCTTGCTGATACCTTCTAAAGCGTCAAAAAAAAATTAATCTTCCCCTTAGGTTGTCGTTGAAGAAAAGCTTGCTGGCAACAAAGATACACTTGGGCTTTTTGTCGGACTTCAATATATTGGGTTTCGTTGCAGAGACTTTGTGAACAGGGACAAGAAAGGGATAAAGGACAAAGTGGATTTTTGTTTTCTGCCGAGAAAGGATTTTGATGAATCATTTGGTATGTACGGGAACTGTCTCGGAATCAAAGAAAGGAAGAAGAAAAGAATACGAGAAAGAAAGGGAAGTTGGAAAAACAAATTCCAATTAGCGTTGGCATCTGGATTCGGGAACATGGTCTTGCTATGCTGTTCATTAGTGAATAAATTCTGATGGCTGTCGCTAAGGGAAACTGCCATGGAATCAGATAAGTACCTATCCCTTCTCTGTTCTTTTGATATCATGTCATATCTATTTCTTCCATGTATTGATTCTTATACTGGAACCATGTCTATCATAAAATGAAATTTACCAAAACAGACCGCCGTATCTTTTCAAATGGTAAAGAGGGACAAACGTCACCCATGTTGTGTCTCTAGAAAAGAACTGTACTGAAGTTCTTGTGATGGACGTATCTGTTTAATGATCGCATACTAGTGCAACTGAATGGTGGATAGACAGTTAGTTAGTAATTTAACTTAATAAAATTGGTATATACTAATCAATGGCATGATGGTGAATGCATACGCATTTCTGGTAAGTTTGGATGTTTTTATTTGTTATCGCATATGAGTGGATTCATAATCTATTAATTAGATTTGAATAGGGATTGCACTTGACTTGTTGTCCCACTTTATCGTCTAATTCAAGGAATTTGAAATTGTTGAGATAACAATTGCAGTACGAACGATCAAGAGACTAGTATTCTAGTCAGACTTGAAGTCGTGCTTTATGGCATTTGAGTGTCATAAAATGGAGGAAATTTTATGTGCCGATGTCTCACTGCCTTATTCTTCCCATATACATGATGGTCAGATAAGTCTGGTTGGCCGGACATGAGTGAGCATCCATTTCTAATCAGTTTGTGGATGCATTTAGTTCTATGTCATGAGTCTGATGACATTTAGAATACCATGAAATGGGAGGAAAAGATGTTATATGACATTGTCATATAAACTTTTGCGGCACAGACATAATTCTTGTGATAGGAATTATAAATTATAAATTTGAAATCATCAATAATTGTTGAGATAACTTTTATGTGATATGAGCATAATTCTAGCGAAAAGAATTATAATTCCAAAACTTGGAAATTGACATGTCTTAAATGACATCGAAAGGAAATGAAATACCGGTGAATATGTAACATATTGGAAGATTGGGCGCGTGACCAAATATCCAACGATGAGGTGTTATGATATTACCGATGCATAAATCTTGAACATTTGCATTGCATAGTGTCAAATGTTAAATAGACAATGTCTATGCTTTTTGGTATAAATTTGTAGAAGATTGAGCATGAGTAGAGGAGTTACTCATCGTAATCATCATAATAATGTGCTTGTTGAAATAGCAAGTAAGTTGCCTACAAACTTTGCATGCCTCTAGTGTATGCAAGTCAATAATGACTTCTTGTGAATTAACCATAAATGTTAATTAGGATCACTAGAGAAGTTACAATTATTTTGTAAAATCAAATAGGAACATTTTTAATAATGTTTTCAGAATTCATTACATGAGGAAATGCAATTAATGAGGTGGAATGGCTTAGAACCTAACTTGTAGAGATCCCATTTTTGGAAGAAGCCATCTCAAGCAGTCTTGATTAATTGTGAATCAGGCTATGATCTATAACGTCTCTAACAAAGACTTATAATTAAAAGTCAAGACATACAGGTCTTGTACATTGAACGGTAAGTCAATTACTCAAGAAAGGAGTAACTGTAGTTAGCCATTGAAACGGAGAAAAACTTCGCAGACCTATTTATGGAAAGTCTCCCAAAGGAAATGTTTTCAATGAAGTATCCAGAAATGAGACTAAGGTCTGTGAAGGAAGGTTGATCACCCATAGCAGAAACCCAACCTACGTTTTGAAAATGATAAACAAGGTTCAATGTGGTACCAACAAGTTATGGATGTGATTATGGTGCACTAAGTAAAAACTTCTCATTTCTGTTTAGTGCAGTGATACTGCAAGAAAAAAAAAAAGGATGGATGAAAATCCTTCATAAGTCTAACTTTTTATCACAAGGTGTCTCGCAGAAACACCTTCGAGACTTACCTATATGAGTATGGAAATCAGGTCGTTTCCTAAGAGAATAAGACCGTTCTCTAAAGAAGACTCATGAATCCAGGATATAACACATGGCCATTAACGTGCTGGGATACAGAACACACAATCTCTGAAATCAGTATGTGTGGAGATTCCGGTTTTATCACATGGGGTACTTGGTTCAAGACTAGTTTCACCACTGAACCTCGATAAGGCTTTGAATTTCTTACACTAAGTGAAGGTTCAAATCCAAAAGATACCTATCATTTATGTATTGGTTTCTACGATGATGCTTATTTCCCAACTTTGCTTGAACTACGTTGGCTTGATCCCACTCGGGTACGTAGGCAGTCACTTGAGTGATGCAGCCACTCCTGTTTTGTAAGGTTTACTTTATTTTCTGTTTTGGTTTTTGAAAATAGGGGGAGATTGTTGGATATTTTCAACATAGAAAATAATTCGTTTTTTCGTTTTTGGTTTGCCGCTACGACGGGGGAGCGTCCTGTGTCGAATAGACACAATGGATGTTAGTTGAAGATGAATAGGCACCTCCAAAGGGTGCGATGGTTCACAAAAGACATATCCATTCCCATTAGACACTATTGATGTCTTTTGGAAGTGAAGAGGCATCTCCAATAGGCATGAGTTCCCTATAAGTAGTGATGATTCGTTTTCATTCAATTATGAAAAATAAGGGTACTTTCTGTTTTCTCTCTTCTAAGCATCATCAGAATTTTATTCTTGTGTGTTCTTGATTGGGTCAAGGGGTACAAACCTGGAATCCAATTTCTCTGTTGTAGATATTTCATTGTATCCTGAAGGCATTATTTTGCATACCTGTTGTAATCGCCAATTGATATTGGGAGGGTAGAAATAACTGTCTAAAAGAAATCTATTCGAGCCTTGAAAGTCAGGAGTACAATAATTTCTTTGTGTTTATTTCCTCCTCTATTTGAACCCATTTTCCAACAAAAATTCTGACAGTTGCGTAACATTGCACGGAATTAGCAGTTCGCTAGTTCCGGGTTTGAACAAGACGGAATTACCACAGTAGAAAAAAAAGACCAATCGAACAACCGGCCCAGGCCCATAAGATTAAATTGTTGGACAACTCCTGAGACAGGACCCTACTATTAGGGCCGCGGGATTTTTTTCCGATGGCTAATAGGAAGACATGATAGGGTCATTTAATCTTATGGGCCAATAACCCTTTATCCTACTATTTTTTGTAATGACTAAACTACCCTTGATGACTAGGACTGTAATAAAAATTTCAGAACCACCCTTAAGATTGGGGGTTTACGTAACACTGCAACAGAATTAGCAGTTCGTCGGGTTTGAACAAGACTGAGTTCCTTGCTTTACCATGCAAATCAAATAATCTCAAGGTTCGTAGTAGAAGAAAAAAGACCAATCGAGCAACCGCGCCAGGCCCATAAGACTAAATTGATAGACAAATACTCCCGATATAGGAACCTACTATTAGGGCCGCATGATTTTTCTCTTAGGGCAAGATAGGGTCATTTAGTAGTATACTCAATAACTCCTTATCCTACTACTTTTGGTAATGATTAAACTATCCTTGACGACTAGGACTCATCAGTATGACCTACCGTAAAAGAATCTACTAGGAGTTTAGCCTATCCCAGCTGTAAGAAATTTCAAAACCGAGGTTTATCATTCTCTAACCGTAAGTGAAAATTTCGTCTACCCAATACGGTTGGCAAATCATCATGCCAGTCGTACAAGAAAAGCAAAAGAAGTTATACGGCTGGTAGTTCATAATTTCTCAACAGTAATGCAAAAAAAAAAAAAAAAAAACGGTTGTGGGATTACAATTTTCCAACCACGGATGAAAAACAACTCTCTTACATATGGGAGTTAATAACGTCTCAGCCGTATTGGGTGATTTGTGGTTATGAGTTCTTCGATTCCTAGCCTAAGGTAGTTCATCAATTAACTGAACTTTTTTCTCAAAGGGTGATCAAATCTAACCTATCTACACAATCTAACGTAATTTTTCTTTTTCTTTTTAAATTTTTTTTCCGATCAATTGTCATTTGAATGAAGAGAAAAATAGAGGAAGACGGTAATGAAGAAGAAGAGAAAAAGAGGAATATGAATATGGAAAGGTAATTTCGACATTTTTTACGTATCAGGTTCCTATCTATATTCTGGACATTTAGACCCTTGGTTCTGTGAATCGTACGATTCTATTTAATTATTATCAAATCGATTTGAATCGTTCAGTTAAATAATTTCTTTTATAAATCGTATTGTATTATTCCTTAGTTGACTTACGATTTTGACTATTTTGACCAAGTTAGACAAGTAAATGTTACGAAAAAATGCCAACAGTGTAGAGAGATTCAAACTGGAGGATTATGGAAATCCACCCTCTATCATTGCACCAAATCGATTGTTTGCGATAATAATGATAGACGCATTTATGAGTCTATTTTCATCTCTTTTATGTATAGTGTTAGTACCCATTTCTGTA
>JAJJMB010013814.1:1692489-1707279 GCA_023531105.1 Papaver atlanticum | reverse complement strand
TGTTTGTCGTTGTAGCTCCATACTTCTTCACATTCTTCAAGTCTTCACGTAATACTTGTAATGTCTCATATCCTAATACTTTCAAGCTAACCTATACGAAGTTGACTCTAGTATATAATCAAACGACTCTTTAAATGAGTTTTGATTCACTAAAATATGACAACCAAACTTGACATACCAACGCTTGGTGGGTTCAACCGAGCTATGCTCTAACAAGGATAGCAAGCTTCCTATCATAGATCTGTATAATTTCTGATCAACTGATTTTTCTCCTGGATTCGATTGAAGTTTTCCGGTAGTTGGCATCGGAATTGCCATAGGTGTTGCACTTTTTAGTTTGAATTTTCCAACTAAATTCCTTGCATATTTTTCTTGAGAAAGAAGAATATTGTCTTTTTGTTGCTGTATTTGCAAACCAAGAAAATATGATAATTCTCCAACATTTCTCATTTCGAATTCTCCACTCATAAGATTCAGAAATTCATATATTAGAGATTTTGGGGTGGATCCATAGATGATGTCATCTACATATATTTGTGCTACCAGAACATTTTTTCCACTCCATTTGGTGAAAAGTGTCTTCTCAGCACCACCTCTAGAAAATCCTTTTTGAAGTAAGAAGGACGTCAGCTTATCATACCAAGCTCTTGGAGCTTGTTTTAGACCATACAAGGCCTTTTTGAATTTAAAGACATAATCAGGAAATAACGGATCTTCGAATCCTTTGGATTGAGCAACAAATACCTCTTCTTTTAAATCCCCATTGAGAAATGCAGATTTAATATCCATTTGAAAAAGTTTAATCTTAAGATGGCAGGCATAAGCAAGTAAAAGTCTATTGATTCTAAACGATCAACAGGAGCAAAAGTTTCATCAAAATCAATACCTTCAATTTGAGAGTATCCTTGAGCAACGAGTCTGGCTTTGTTCTTGTACATCCACTTTGTTCCAACAATGTTTACTCCTGTCGGCTTAGGAACTAGTTCCCACACTTCTTATCTTTTGAACTGATTAAGTTCCTCGTGCATTGAGTTCACCCAGGCGGGTTCACTGAGAGCTTCCTCAATATTTTTTGGTTCTATTGAGGAAAGAAAACATGTGTAGTGACAGACATTCTGAAGTTACAGAAAAACATACAACTTTTAATTCCTTAATCGGATTGCATGTGGTCAAACATGCCCCGATTGTGGTCAATTTCTACTTTGCATAAACTCTTAAAATTCAAACCTAGTACATTGCGACGATAAACTATCACGGTACTAGACTACCATATTGATCTTGTAATTGCATAAAACAAAATTTCTCTATTTCTTAGTGCGAGATTCAACTATCAATGCGTCTTCGAAATGATAAAAAGTCTCTCATCTCCATTTGGTATAAGCATCCGGTGCCGCAAACCTGTCGGCTTTGTGCCTAGCGAGAAACTCGTTGTACTTGGAGCACAATTTCTTAACGTGAATCTTCCTTGAACAAACGTGGGCTGGATCATATTGATGGCGTGGTTTTTTGTACTTACAGTCCATCTTTCGAACAAAAGGACCTAATGAAACTTGAATCCAAAATATATTCTCGTGTTGATGTTCTTCGGGAAGATCTTTGACTATGTTATATTTTTTAACCCATTCGGTCTCTTCCTCGACATCCTTCAATCTTTCCCTTAGTTGGAATTGATCTTGACCTTGTTTCTTTGCCTTGAGTACGTCTTCTTCTTTCATAGCAGCACTCGACGATGGTGCGGTAATTCGTTTACTTCTCTTAATTATGTCTCCAGCTGAATTGGTAGTTGACAATGATGGAGTAGTTCGTTTGTATCTTTCAAGTATGTGTTCGAATGAATCGGTAGTTTATGATGATGGATTTGACATCTTCAAATGAAAAAATGAACAATGGAAAAGATTTCTTTGAATGAGGTAGTCGTTAAGCGTAATAATCGGATTATATAGACACATGAATAGTACGATTGTGAATTTGAAATAATGGGAAATAGCTACCTTATACCATAATCGGTTCATATGTGAGGCACATAAAGACCGATTCTAGATTTCTCTACAATTCCAAACTAAAACCCAGAATTGGTTTATAGGTGCATTAGCGTAAACCGATTATGGTTGATGTCCATCACTTCAGCCCAGAATCGGTTTATGTATGCTTACAACAAAAACTGATTCCTGGTAACATCAATCACAATCGGTTTACGCTAATGCACACATAAACCGATTCTGGGTTGATTTTCCGAAAATTTTGATGAGTAAATTTCAGAGATTTAGAGTTAAATCATTGTTGAGTTCCTCTTAAAAGGAATGGATTAAAGGGACTTAACTCAATCACTTATTGTTTATTTTCAAATTTTCTTTCAAAACCGAAAAAAAATTAGAATTCAATTGTTGTTTGTGATTGATTAGGTTTTAGTTTTTGATTTTAATGGAAATTGAAAAAAATTGAGTTTTTATTAATGATTTTTGTATTTGTTAATTGAGTGATTATAGTTTTGTGTTTGTTTTAGAATGATTAAGGGTTCTTTAAAGGGTAATTTAGTATTTTACCATATTTTAGACACCTCATATCCTTTTCTTTAGGTTGGTTGAAAAAATTCATATGCCCCAAATAATCACACTAGGCCCCAAACTAGCCAGGTTAATTAAACTGAACAGGATAATCTTATTCGTGGTTAAATTATGTCATGTTGTGTTTCACCTTTTCTTTGCAGATGATTTCTTGGTGTTCTCTATAGCTAGACAACTTAATAGAGTCATTGAGGAGTTTAACAAATTCCCGGGTCAGTCTCTTAATATTCAAAAATCTGGTTTAGCTTCCAGTTCTGGAGTTAGTAATCAGGTTAAGAATGACATTTTTAGCATTCTAAACATTAAGAAACTTGCTCTCACTGATAAGTATCCATGGGTCTCACTTCTCCTTCAAAGAAGCAAAGTTCAATCTTTTACCTCTCTGATAGACAATTATGGTGAATTAACAGATTGGAAATATAAATTTCATAACCAGGATGATAATTTTGCTAGCTTACTCAGTCCTTCATAGCCTGGTTACTCACCACATGGATATCTTTCCCATTCCAAAACAACTGCTTGATAAAATGGATTCTACCCAAATGAGTTCTAGTGGAATAATAAAAAGGTAACAAGGGAATTTACTTTAGAAAATGGGAAAAGTAACTTAACCAAAAGCTATAGGAGGTATGAGCATCAAACAGATAAATATTTTGAATAAAGCATTGCTTTCTAAACTTGCTTAGGGAATGTTGCATTCCTATGAAGAATTGTGGGTGCAAATTCTGAGAGATAAGTATTTTCGTAATCTCAATCCATTTACTGATATTTGAGTAATAATGGATCTTGGATATGGAGGGGTATCTGTACACGATTGTATATTGTTAAGAAATACCCTTGTTTGGAAGTTGGGAATGGAAAAAAATACACATATAGAGAGACAGATGGGTCTCTTCAATCACGAATACTATTAATTCTCTAAGTTTCACCTCTAATATGACGTATGTTTCTCAACTAATTGATACTAATGTGAGAAACTGGAATGTGCGGGTCCTTACTTCTCTGTTTGACAATGATACAATGGAAAAAAATTGCAAGTTAGAATTCCTTTTAATGGTCAGGATATCCTTAGATGTTTTCTCTGCGAAAACTGCCTATGAAGCAATTCTAAATGATAGGAATGTTATTGTTGGCAATAGTAATCAATCCCAGATACCCTGGAAACAATTCAGGAAAAATAGACTACCAATTAACATTCGCCACTTTTTATGGAAATGTATTCAAAACTCCTTGCCAACTGGAGATATATTAGCTTGGTTCTGTCAGAATATCCACACTCAATGTCCTTTTTGTAACTATGGTTTGGATAGTATGCAACACAATTTCATTGAATGCTCATTTGCTAAGGGTGTTTGGAATATCTTTGATAATGACATACTTCAATATGTCTTGAATATAAATGTTAATAGCATGCTTCAAAATTTGTTTCAAGTGAACAATCCAAATCTCATTAAAGCAGACTGTTTGAGTGGTCTGATTTAGTTATGTGGCAATAGTGGAAAGCTCGGGTCAAAAATGTTGTGCACTTGATTAACAATAACTTTGCAGATTGGAGCATAACTCAATTGTTTAACAGTATTTCTCCCAGAATGACTGAAAACAGGGAGAGAGACAAAAGGAGTAGTCCTGTTGAGCCATTTTTTAAACTAAATTTTGATGTTGCATTTAAAGATTCAACTAAAGATGCTGGTGATATGGGTCTAATTTTACATTTTGTTGCAGGAAACTGTGATGAAGTTAGATGCAGATATTCCAAAACATTAGACCCAGAACAAGTTGAGGCTAAAGCGTGGTTGGAGACAATTTTATGAGCTAAACAGAAAAGAGTGAAGCACCTGCATCTAGAAAGAGAATTCTCCAACGTGATAGATTGTTTAAACATTCTGTCTGATATTTGGTAGTTTTTATAATATTATCGTTTACCAGTTTCAAACTAATGCTACAGTACCACATGTATAAACTTTGTGTGCATAAAATAACATAAGCAACTATATAAGCTTATGTGAAGAAAGCAAGAACCAAAGTTCCTTTCTCATTCTCTTCTTAGTTCTCGAATTACAAGCTTTGCATGGCTATTTATAGAAGTTACAGAACGTGACATACATAATCTCACTAAGACTGGTATTTAACAATAGGTGGCACACGAGTAACACTCGGCATGGTGCAAGCCTAAGTTTCATGCACGTTGACATGTAAGAAATGGTGGGTCCCACGTGATGGTGGGCATGTAGATAATATCATTGATTTGTAACATTCCCCCTTGGATGTCCACTATTTAAAATGCTAACTCATTAGAACTTTGCCAGAAAATTCGATGCCAAAAATGGGCGAAAGAAAAGGAGTATAACACTTGTTGTTTTGGTGTAACGTTGAACGTTGCGAACATGCTGTCTCAATCAAACTTTGCAAGAAAAATCACTTGGGACAAAACCTGAACATTGGAAGCTCATAATGATATTGGAAACGCTGCTTAGTTTGCTTCCTTAAAACCTTATAATCTCGAGCTTTAAGCATTTTTGTTCTTTGGAGAACTCCTCAGGAGTTCCAATCAAGTAGATGTTGTATACGTCAAGTTTGGCAAATGCAGAGTTTATGGGCATATAAGATGGCTCACATATCCCTGGTTTAATAAGAATTCACTTAGACTATTGACCACATTTTAAAAACCAGAATGCTTCAAACCACACAATGCTCGATTATGCTGGTGAATACATATGATATGGTGTTTCTGCTGAGAAATGAAAATCTTTAGGAATTTTCATGCAGTTATCTGTATCTAGTCTTTCATTCAGATGAGCAGAAACCATATCCATTAGATGCACGCCGAGTCCGTGAAAGACTGACAGACTAATACCAAGAAGGTAATCTCATCCATAACAGGAACATGTTTCCTTGTAATCCATCTCAGGTTCTTGTGAAAAACTTTGTGCCATTAGTTGACGTCACTTTTCTCATTATGTGCAAACACACACATGTAGCCAATACGCCTCATAGTATTGGATGTCAGGACTGAAACACCCACCCATGGCCAAGAGTGACTCACATTATCGATTGTTCGGATCGCAGTACCAAAACCATGCATTTTGCAAGAAACTATTATTCTTCCTGGATCTCTCCTTTCCAGTTTAACCAATCATTCTTTTGATGATATTTTCCCCATAGAGAGTGGTTTAACACCAACATCATCTATGACGGTATCAGTGGATACTTTTACTATGTCACCAGAAATCATTATATTAGGATCCAATATTCTCTGTTACACGCATGCTTTGTAGAGATTCCTTCATTATGAGGTTCCATAGTCTATGCGGATATGTACTCTTATATTATACTCATAGAATATGATCTTCCTTTGATAGTCTCTTCAAGAGTTCTATCTTTCAATGGTTGCGAATGATTCATTCATTTTATGAGGTGCAAAATATTTTGAATCAACTAATCATACACTTTTTTTTTTGTGTTTTGAATGACACACTTGTTACTACAATCACAACTTTCCAAATTAGCAATTTGATTTGCAATTTCTGAAAATACTGAATCTTCTGCATGTCTTTCATTGCTGAAAACAACTAAATGAGATACATCCTGGTTTATCTTTGTGTAAACCAGGATACTTCACATCGTTTTTTAGGCGGTAGCCTTTCCTCCACCCAAACGGTGGGAAGACTTTCTCATCTAATTTGCAAATATTGTAATAGGAGGAGGAGTAACCGCAGTGAAATGTAGCACGTCTCAAACAGAAACACGACAATGGTTGCATGAGTAATAAGTTCAAAATGTTTTATGATCAACATAACCATTCAATAATGCATAAGAACAAGAAAATATTCACCATCAATGTGCCCAGAGCATTACCAATATGTTACAATATCAATAACTTATAAGAGTTTCAGTCAAAATCAATAAGAGTATAGATATACAGTTATCACCTAGGTGACCAGTCGAGTCATTTAAGATTACAATACTATACTCTCAGCCACCTGATTAAGTGTCTGTGGAAACTCATATCAATAGGTGGCGATGTATAAAAGTGACCTTAATTTTCTCATCATGCTTTTTGAAAAGCATCAAAATTTTAACTAAAGCTAGGACTAGGGCCCCACAATCGCATATAAGTGAGAAAAAACTCAATATGGAGCGAGTCTGCCAATCATATATGTTAGAGCACTGCTCGGTCGAACTCGCAAGCGTTGCTATCTCAAGCTTGTTGTCAAGTTTAGTTGCCAAAACTAGAAGTCTTGATTTCTAGTCTACTTATAACTAAGTCTCGGATTAGGATAGAAAGTGTAGTTGAGCATTAGACTTCACGACGTTCATTGATTGAAGATGAAGAACTACTAAGGGGAGCTTGTGGAACTTCATCAACAAAAGGTATGTGGAGACTTGAACTCATCTATCACTCAAAAGTCTATCTACTTTATCTCCTATTTGAGACAAAATTCGTATAGCTATATAGACTTCGATTATACACATTTGATATTTCGAGCTGAGTTTAACTCGCTTGCATATTTCTCGAAATATGTGTTGGTAAGCTTTCGCTTTAACCAAGTTCATCTTATATTCTTGACGAAAGTCAAAAGATGATCATGTGAAAATCTCCTTGTAACATATTACATGATTTGTGTGAGACAGACATTTGATGTAGACTCGGAATGTTTCGTATTGATCATTCGATCACTTAAAAATTGCTTTGAAGCTAATAGTTTGTGTGAGACAGCTATTGTCGTCTTCCGAAAATGTTTCAATGGTTGAAATGGGAGTTTAGAACAAATAACCATGATTGGATATAGCACAGTATGCGTACTTGTATGCTATTTTGTGCAAGATATTCCAAGTCCGAGAACCATGGTATGCATACCCGTATACGTACTGGTTGGTTATTGAAAATACGGGAACTAAGTATGCATACCGGTATACGTACTGGCGTGAGTTTCTAGTTCCGGAAATTCAACTAAGTTTTGGAAGGTATGCGTACCCGTTCGCATACTGGCGAACCCAAACTTGGTCCGGCCACTTAGGTATGCTTACCCGTTTGCATACCTGAGTAGGTTATGTTCTAAAATTGGTTTGTTCATGAACTAATACATTTATATAATAAGGAATGCAATCTTTTGCAAACCGTGGCTATAATGTTCATGAACTTATTCGAGTGAATCAAAATCAATTTTGCTTCAATTGTGTCTCGTATACTTCTATGAGAATATAAACAATTGAACAACTCTAGAACTAGTTTCATTTGAGTCATTTGAACTAGTTATGGTTAAGATGAATATGGTTGAGATGAAAGTGTTCATATGGCTAACTTCGGTTAACTATTGTTGAACCAAAATGATGTACACGTTTAGGTACGGTTACTCATATCTAAATGAAGTCACTTTTCATTTGTGTGTAACAAGCTAAGTTCGATCTAACGGTTGAAAGATATTAGCTTGAGTCTAATCAGGTTTTCATCTAATGGTGAATATTGAATGCTTTGTTACCAAGGTAACATTGATTGCAAACCCTGATTTGAAGACTATATAAAGGAGATCTCTAGCAACTGGGAAACCTAATACCCACACCTCTTGTGTGATACTAGTTGCGACTAGAGTCGATTCTCCTTTAACCTTAGGTTTTTCACGAAACCATGTATGTCAACGACTTGAAGACTTCATTGGGATTGTGAAGCCAAACCCAACTATTTTCTCTATAGTTGCGTGTTCTAATCTTGCTGTTTGTTATCGTATTGAGTACTATCTTCTCTAAGATTTGCTCGAGATTTATTCTCCAATAGGCAAGATAAAAAGTAGTCACAAACATCTTTGTCTTATTGTTTGTGATTCCACAATATCTTGTTTCGCTACCATACGATTAAGATTATTGTGAGGTGATTGATATTTCTAGGTTGTTCTCCAGAAATATAAGTCTGGTATATCAATTGGTTCCTATTCATCTTGATTTATCAAAAGACGGAACAAAACTTCTAGGTATTTCTGTGGGAGACAGATTTATCTATTCAATAGACTTTTCTGTGTGAGACAGATTGGTTTATCAAGTCTTTGACTTTGGGTCGTAGCAACTCTTAGTTGTAGGTGAGATCAGCAAAGGGAATCAACTGCGCAGAATCCGACGTGGTTCTAGAGGCGTAAGAAACGCGACTGTACCTTGATCAGTGTGAGATTGGTTAGGGCTCAACAACATTCCAGTCCAAAGTTAACTTGGAGTAGGCTAGTGTCTGTAGCGGCTTAATACAGTGTGGTTTTCAAATCTGGACTAGGTCCCGGGGGTTTTCTGCATTTGCGGTTTCCTCGTTAACAAAATTTCTGGTGTCTGTGTTATTTCTTTTCTGCATTATATTTATTTATGTAATTGAAATATCACAGGTTGTGCGTAGTTCAATCAATTAGATAATCCAACCTTTGGTTGTTGATATAAATTGATCGACACTTGAACATTGGTCTTTGGTACCGTTCAAGTTGTTTCACATAATAATCAGGCTCGCGGATTTCTATCTGTTTGATTTGCTAATTACATTGTGAAACAGAGATACAACTCTTGGATATATTTCAATTGATTGAGTCCGACTGTCTAGTTGATTTTCTTGGAATTATATTGGAGTTTGTCCATACAGATTCCTAAGAGAAATATTGGGTGTGGTTGTTAGACCCCCGCTTTTTCAATATAAACTTTGTCGATAATTCCTTTGCAAATGGGGATATTTATCCACTATGATTTCAGTAGCTACTCTGAAACATTATCGAAACAATTTATTAATCAGCTAATGAACGATCTTACACCAGTCTCTAGAGCATGAGGATATTTTAATCCATTGGTACCAAATTTCAATACGCGGATATTCTAACACATAAGACATGGACGTCATCTGATCAGATTGGCATACCTCGTACAAGAGGTTTTCATCTATGCTTGTAAGCATATTTTCAGACAAAATAATCGTTGTAATTCCATGGGCACGCCTTGCAAGGACTTTATTTACACAAATCCAGCTAGCGTAATCTTACTAAATTTAGCAACATAGTAATCTCCAACACCCTGGGCATTTAGTGGTATGGGAATTCAGATGAGACACGATTGGAATAAACTAATATCGTCGACGATTCTCCCCCTGATCCTAAGGAGGGAATGTCTCGTAAGCAGAACTTCCAGTTCCGCATTATTCAACATGTTAAGTAGTAACTGGTGCTAAAAACAACAATAACACGCAGCCCAAGAGAGATAACTGATCATGTTTCCTCTCTCGTTTACTGTATAGCTGGAATAATTTTAATAATTTATATTGCCATGTAAAATCAATTTATGAAAATAGACACTATCTCAATATCAGTCTCAGTCTTGCCAAGACGATTGATAGAGATTAACAATAATGAATAGCACTTCAAGTGCAAGTACCGTGTCCTTGTGTCACAACGATAGCAGAGCTCTACCAGGCTCAAAGATGGTTATTCAACTAATAGTTACGCTAACGTTCGTATTTATAGTGTTTATTAGGTTCTCAAACCTGAAGCTATTGTGATTCCCATATTTAAATATGCCTATCACAAATGCATCTTTCTCATTCGCTGTGCCTACTATTTGCCAAAAATAGACAAATATTTGCGTAAGTACAATGCAAATTTAATTAGCCAAATTCATGATTTTAGGTAATAGCTCAGGCGATGAAAAGACATGATATTAACTCTAAATATCATTTAAAGAAATGCACATTCATCTACGAGACACAATTAAAATATGCATCTTTCGTTGTTGCTGTCACAACATATACAAAGTGCAACTTGCACGATAGCTTTTTAAATCTAGTCGATGCATATATTAGACGCATATTATATATGCATTCCTTAAAAACTAGCGGAACATATAAGGGCGCAAAATTTTGCAACTCTACTTATTGCTCGTCGCAACATCTTTTATGGCACATATATCTTCTCTAAAATCAAGCTGAACTATTTACCACAAAATTTGTGGCGAAACAACGAAGGAAATTATTTTATACGCTATCCTTAGGGACGCGGAAAAACCTTCCGTTGTTCGATTAAAGAGGAAAATAGCAAACACCACATAACTCAAATATTTGATTAAATTCGGAAAATTGAACATATACCACAAATATGAGTTACTTTTAATATATACCCATTTGGATATATGTTCGTATACCACAACAGTTATTTATGTCGTGAATAGCACGTACAAAGTGCGGTGAGATGTCTAACTACTCTCTTTCAACAAGTCCAAATAAAATAGGAAATCAAGTTAGGCATATATACAGAGAGTACTATATAACTATTTAGAAAAGGGTTAAACCAAATAGGTTAGGATATAAGAGAATTGTCTTTTTATGCATCGTCAGTCCCATACCGATTGTCGTAGAGCAATTCGTGCCGATAATGTTTTAATATATTATCGTTAAACGATTTCAAATTAATGCTATAGTACCATATGTATAAGCAAAAGAGAGTAAGCAACTATATAAGCTTACGGGTAAAAAGCAGTAACGAAAGTTCTAATCTCATTTTTTTATTAGTTCTCGAATTACAAGCCTGGCACGGCTATTTATAAAAGTTTTTTTTAATGCAAAACACCATTCATTACTTAAGTTAATTTACATATCTTAAGCTGACAGATTGATTGATCATCCCTGATAATTTTACTAAATTTTTCTTGGATGTTACAACTGTAGTCAAAAGAGGATTTGTCAGTTCTAGAGGTCTTAGCTATTACATGAGCAGCATTATTAGCAGTTCTTTTAACATGTTTTACAGTAAAACAAGAAACAAAAGATAGCAAATGCCTTATTTCGTCTATTATCCCTTGGTTCATCCACTGAACTGAAGGATTGACATGCTTGATAGAGCTAATTACATTTAAACTGTCACTTTCGAAAGTTACTTTCTTTAAGCTGCAATCTCTAGGCCATAATATTGCTTCCTTCATGGCCAGACATTCATCTTGTTCTGGGTCTATTCTTCCATTGAAGTATCTGCCTCTGATGCCCCAGCAGTGACCTGTTGAATCACGAATTATCAGACCAATTCCAAAATTTGAAGTATTATAATCAAACGAAGCATCCATGTTAATTTTAAACTCATGAGCTGGTGGAGGAGACCATGGTTCATGCACTTTCTGTTTCATCAACGAACTTTCAACAAAACATTGATTTACCATATCTTTAATAGAGTGAACTGTGAAGAGCAAATTCTGATTTTTATTTTCAAAAACTTTTGAACATCTATTCTTCCAGAGAAACCATGCAGTAATCATAAGAGTTAAAGTCAAATGATTCCAATCATCCTTATTTGAATTAGTGGAGACATGAAACCAGCTAGATTTCCAATCTGTAACTTCAGTTTGTTGATTTTGTAAAACAGCTACATTCACATTCATAGCTAACCATACTGATCTGGAGTGATCACATTCAATGAGTAGATGTTGAAGTGTTTCTTCTGCTTGAGAGCATCTGGGACAAAAGGTTTCTATGTTACTGATGTAACTGTTGAGCTTAACTCTAGTAGGCACAATCTTCCTAAGGCATTTCCAAATAAATAACTTAACTTTATGTGGAGCATTTGATTTCCACAGGTGTCTCCAATTAACTTTTGAAACATCCATACTCCTTTGATTTGCCTAATTGTCATAGTTGTTAATACTTTATAAGTTGTTTTAATTGAGAATTCTCTTGTCCTACTTGGTTCCCAGATGAGTTTATCAGTACCATATTGTACTAGATGCATTCTTAGTATTAATTCTGTTGTTTCTGCCGGAAAAATATCCTGAACAAGTTGAGAATTCCACCTTCTTGGATGTTCTAACATTAGGTCAGAAACGTAAACTATTCTAGCTGGTTCTCGAAAAGTATCATTTGGTGTTGGAGGAGAATCTAGGCCAATTACCCATTTGTCAAACCAAACCAAAATTTTCGTTCCACTCCTAACATCCCACCTATTGAATTTCCTTACATAATAGAGTCCTACTTCTAGACCTTTCCAGATCCATGAAGAGCTATAAGGTGACTCTTGAAGATGAAGAAAGCTACAGTATGGAGAGTATTTGGCTTTCATGATTTGTGTCCAAGGTTTGTCCTCCTCTGTGCATAATCTCCAGGCCAACTTAGTAATTAGAGCAATGTTAAATTGCTCTAAGTTCCTAAAGGAAAATCCTCCTTCATCTTTAGAACAACAAAGAGAATTCCATGCTATCAGATACAAACCTTTATTAGACTTATGACCCCCACCAAAATCTTCTTTGGGCTGAGTCCAACTTGGTAATTATTTTTTTCGGAAGCCTGAAATTACTCATGTAGTGAGTAGGAATGGAATTAAGAACTGATTTGACTAACGTTGTTCTAGCAGCTTGGTTGAGGGTTTTAGAACACCATCCTTGGAATCTGTTCTCATAAGAGTCTTGGATAGAACTAAAAGAGCTTGTTTTCGATTTTCCAAGTAAAATAGGCAGACACAAGTATTTATTTGAAGTACAGAGTTGTTTGACTCCTAGATTATCTCGAATGGATATCTTAGCATTATGTGATAAATCACCTGTAATGAAAGCCGATGATTTCGAAAATTTTATCAACTGACCAGAGATATTACTGAAATTTTGCAGACATGACATAACTTGATTAATACTTGATTGGTCAGCATGAAAGAACAAAATGCAATCATCTGAAAATAGTAGATGATTAACAGATATAGAATTCTTCACTACTTGTATCCTGAAAAGACGAGGGTACCCAAATATACCTCAATCTAACACTTTTCCACCTATAAGTCCTTTCTCCGAAAGTGATTGTCTATGGACTGAGTCGAGACAATACAACTAATCGGTTCACACTTCGTATGATCGTCTATGGATATGAGATCGAGACAATACGACAACAAGATAACTTGTGTGATTGACTATGGATACAAGATCGAGACAATACAACAACGAAGTATGTTTACTTGATAATAGGTTCGGACTAAACAAAACACAATAGGATTGCTATCAAGTAAACAGGAATTAACGTTTGTGTATTTTACTTCTAATTATAATAAACAATTATAATTGCGGAAATAGAAAAGTAAAAGACACAACAAGATTTTGTTAACGAGGAAACCGCAAATGCATAAAAACCCCAGGACCTTGTCCAGAATTTAATACTCTCAAGATTAAACCGCTATAAAATCTAAACCATCTTCATATAGTTGAGACCAAGCAACTAAACCTATAGTTCACCTAGTTCCATCTGTATCCCTGCGCCTCCAACTTGCAATAAGTCACGCACTTGGAACAATTCCTTTGGTTCGTATTCCAAACAGTAAAGGAACAACAAATCTGTTCGGTAACAACTCTTTTCAAACAACGTGATATGAGTTTGACAAAAGGCTCTTCCGTTTATCCCAGTAAACTCCTTTGTCAGGTTCTTAGATCTATCAAATAACAACTACCAAAGTAATTGTCAAGATTTTGCAATCAATACTTCGAATCACAAAGAAACGTATTGATGCCGATCTACTAAACTAATCAATCTAGATTATCACAAAGATAAACCGATTATAGTTGGATCCCCATCCGATCAAGTTTTGTGCACACCAAAGATTATGAACCCAAATCAGAAATCTTCTTCGTCTTCAAATCTTCTTAGATCTTTAATAAACACCTGCACACAATCAACTTGAATCTCTTGTGATCAATCACACACAAAACGGAGTCTGTTAACAATGGATTATCACAAGATGTCTTTAGATCTACAAACAGTCTAAAGATCCCCGTCGAAACTTCGATCTAGTTTGAGTGGATCTTATATCAGAAGAGAAGATTCTCAAGCATAAACAAACTAGGTGGAATCAAAGTTCAACAACCGTTAGTCAATCAAATTAATCGAAAACTAATAATAAACTGCAATTCTCTAGTTTCCCACAAACGGTACTCGTAGAGCTTCCCAATCCCAAAGAAGTCTTTAAAACGAGCGGTCATAAGAGATTTCGCCTAATTAGGGTGCTTTCCTCTCCTATTAGACGGCTCCACCAGTAACAACACAACTAGGTAGTTTTGATGGCTCTGAGGATTAGTTTGCTTGAAATGAAAAATTATATATTTATAGACCAAAGAAGTTTGGACACCAAGGAATTTCCAAAACCGAATATTCTCAAAGATATGCAATAAGGGCAAAAACGGTTTTCATAATTCCTGGAAATGCTCTGTCCAAATATTGACCGAAATCTCAGTAGAAAATCTCCAACTAGTAAATGCA
>JAJJMB010013814.1:1638272-1692479 GCA_023531105.1 Papaver atlanticum | reverse complement strand
AAGTTTATGAATTGTACTTCCTTTAAACGAATGTAAAAACATTGTTTACTATGACGAAATCTTCACCCATACCCATACATAATCACAATAGCATTCATACGATTATGTCGATGTCTTATATACGAAGTTCAATAGATAGACGTTATACTTCGTATTATAATTCCTTAATACTATGTCTAACTAGAGTATAATCATTCACAGCTTCGCAGTTATGTTTTCAATATGCACGACTTGAAAGATACGTTAGGAATGAAACAGTTCAAGCCAAATATTACTAACCTCTAGTGGAAGGATGATGTCGTCGTTGTAGTTCTTTACTTCTTCACATTCTTCAAGTATTCACGTAATACTTGTAAGTCTCATATCCTAGTAACTTTCTAGCTAACCTATACGAAGTTTACTCTAGTAAATAATCAAGCGACTCTTTAAATGAGTTTTGATTCACTAAAATATGACAACCAAACTTGACATACCAACGCTTGGTGGGTTCAACCGAGCTATGCTCTAACATATCCCACACAACAAATTAAGAGCTTCTGCATTCATTAAGGATCTGTCCAGATATTCCATAGATATTATGAATAGATAAGGAGATAATGGATCCCCTTGTATAAGACCTCTAGTAGGGGTATAAGACTGACAAATACTACCATTCAAACGAATCGAAACAGTCGTTGTCGATATACATTAATAAATAATGGTACGCCAGTCTTCGCAGAAACCCAAAGAAGAAAGCATCATATCAATAAATGCCCACTTAACTCTATCAAAGGCCTTCGACATGTCTAACTTCAGAGCTACTAGTCCTTTTTTTTTCTTTGACTTCTTCATGGAGTGAATTAGTTCATGAGCCATGACTATATTGTCATTTATGTATCTCCTAAGAACATATGCAGCCTGTGTTGGAGAAATTATTTTCTCCATTAGAGGTTTCATTCTTTTAACTAATAGCTTTAAGATTATTTTGTAAGTTATATTACATAGGCCAATTGGCCTGTAATCATTTGGTGTCGAAGGATGATGGGTTTTTGGTATTAAACAAGTAACTGTCTGATTAATACAATGAGGCATTCTCTTACTGATAAAGAACTGCTGCACCAAATGAACAATATCCTTTCCAACAGTGGTCTATTGTGATAGGAAAAAACCAGCAGGGAATCCATCAGGACCCGGTGAATTCCATCTAGGCATTCCTTTAAGAACATTAAAGATTTCTTCCTCTGAAGGAATTGATATTAAGGATTCATTTTCAGCTTGAGAAATAATTGTGGTTATTATGTCAAAAGAGTCATCGTTGAAACAAGGATTAGTGGACTTAGCAATAGTACAAAAATGCTTAGTAAGAAGAGATTCCAACTCTTTATGAGAATGATGCCACTGACCATGATCATCTCTTAGAGCTGAAATATGATTTATGAATCTTCTTCTATTCGCTAGAGAGTGGAAATAAGATGTATTATTATCTGAGTCTCTAATCCAGTGATCTCTTGATTTCTGGTGCCAAAAGTCAACTTCCACTTTCTTCCAGTAATTCAACCTTTGAATAGCTAGATGAATTTTTTGCGAAATATCATCACTATATGGTTGGACTTGAAGAATGGATAACTGATCTTTTAGGTGTTTGATATGGAAGCCAATTCTACCAAAATGCTCTATATTCCATCTGGAGAGTTTTTGTCTAGCATTGCAAAGTTTTTGAGATATATTATGTTCATTCATAGAAGAATCCCAAGTATCTGCAATAAGATTAGAGCAATCTGGATCTCTAAGCCAACATTTATAAACTTTCCACACATTCCTAGGCTTGACAGAATTTGTCTCTGTATTGAGAAGAATTGGGCAATGATCTGACCCTAAGAATGGAAGATGTAGAAGTTTTGAATCTGGATAATCTCTAATCCAATTGGAATTATGAAGGGCTAAATCGATTCTAGCTCTTTTATATCCTTTGCCATTAATCCTATTAGACCAAGTATGATGACTACCAGAATAACCCATATCCATTAGACCATCATCATTGATAGTATTGCAAATCCAATTATCAAGAGAGCCAGCACTAGTTGAAGCATCTCCTTTTGACATGTGAATGTTGAGATCACCTATAACCTCCCATGATTGGAAAACATTTTCACTGAGATCTTTTAGAAAGTCCCATGTTGCTTTTTCAATTCATAGTGTGTAGACCCATAAACACAAGAAAGTAGCCATTCTTGCTTGGAAGGATTAGAAGTAATAAGTAGATATATCATATTAACTTTACTACAGACTATGTCACAAGGAAATCCGTCTTTGCATAAAATAACTAAACCACCAGATAGCCCAATCGAACTTATAAAATGGGAATTTGGGTAATTAAATTTTTGTGTTAATGTTTTTGCTTTTCCTTCCCCAGTCTTAGTTTCTACCAAAAATATGATATTTGGACTATGTATTCGAATAATGTCTCCTAGATGATCTCTAGTTTCTTTACCCGACAGACCTTGAACATTCCACGACAGAATTTTCATTGTTTCTATACAGGAAATTAAAATAGGAGAAAACCTAATATGATTTATATTGCAAGAAAAATAACTACCAGGAAATATAATTGGAAATTTGAAAATACGAAACTGTGAAATTGAAATTAAAGGGGAGATTACCTGGCCATCAGTGCTTGATTTGTTGCTTTGAGTCTTTTGGAGAGGTTTTGCTCTGAAACAGTCCCATGAAATGAAGAATATGAGTTAGGATATGGAGAATGCTCATCTAAACTGACATGCTCATTTCCTGAGAAATCTACATTAAGATCAGTTGAATTATGACTGGACATGTTATCCTCAAATTGAGCGATAAGAGCTTGAAGAGGTTTCTTGTAAGCTCTAGCTGGATGAAGAGTGTCTGGATCAATGTTACTGGCATTAAAATCATCAAAAGAGACATCCAATTCTCCTGAAGCAATATAGGACTTTAAGAGATCCATATTTGACCCGAATCCACTTTCATGACCCATTGAGGAATTAAATACATGTAACTGTTGCTCCACATTTTCATCAAACATGTATTCTAAAATATTACTTTTTCCTATGTTATGACTAGGACACTGATCCAAGTTTTTGGAATTACTAGGACCACCATCCTCAAATCTGATTGTCTTGCCATGTCTATGGACCACCTTCTCTCTCTCAATAGTACTATTAATATTAACTTGTATCATACCTTGAGAATTACAGCCAACCACAGTAACTGGAGAAGAAGAGGACAAAGGAATGTTCCTTATGTTATTGTCTTTATCATGCCCATTCAAAGAAACTGTATCTTTTGTCACTTTCACAGTGAATGTGTTGGGTTGTCATTTGCAGATCCCGCATGCATGCTAGAAGAATGATTTACCACCGTCATTTCATCTTCATCTCTATGACTAATAATGAGCTGATTCATATCTTTTGGACCTTGTCCAACCAGATCAGTAATTGCATGTTGATTTTCTTGTTCCTGTTGGATCTGAGTAGTAGCGGAGCTTCCAGTTTTAACTCCTCTCATGTCTGGGTTTGTCCATGATGGTGGATCGAGAATTGAAGAGGAAGAAAGATATCCTCTTTGTTGATGAAGAAGATAAGCTGCTATAGTCTCACATTCCACTTCCTTGTGATCAATAGTGTAACAATACCCACATAAGTTAAATGGTTGCTTTTCATTGAACAACATAATCCAAACTTCTTCTCTTGCTGCATTTTTCATCCAAAATCCTCTACGAAGAGGGTCTTTGACATCTATGAGAACTAGAGCTTTTTGCACTTTTCCTTTTGGAACAATACAGTCTGGAGGATCTAGTTCTTTTATTTCACCCATTGCTGATGCTATACCCTTCACAATATTTGAATTTGCAAATCCTGGTTGCATGTTATAAAGACGTAACCAAAGTAGTTGCTTTGTTAAATCTACTACACTTTTTGGTATTCTAGGATTCCAAGGCTCAAGCACGAGTAAATCTCCCTCTAGGAACCAAGGTCGAATTTAAGAACGACCTCATATTCCTCTTGAGTATGGAACTTTATAAGGTAGCAGTCATTTTCCTCTCTTTTGATAAAAATATCTTTACTTTTTGGCCATAGCTTTTTGAGTTCTTTATCCAATTCACCTACTGTGTAAATTTTAGCAGAATAAGCCTTACCCAAAAAGCTGAACTTGAACTGTTCTGAACCCAGTAACAAATCTTCAGTTGATAGTTCTGGTTCTTTCAGAGCTCCAAGTCTATCAGTTATCGATGTGAACTCCATTTTTTCTTGAACTTGAAACAGTTCAGAATCCATTATGATAGAGCTCGAGGAATAAGAAAAGAAATGGGAGAAAAGAACAAGGTAAAAGGAAGTTATAAAATAACATCTGCCTATTTGCTGATGGGTGAATGTCTTACACCTGGAAGAAAGCTTCTTACAGCTTGCTAGTTTAGAATTAGGGTTAAATGATAGACGGCTGTGTTGTCGGCTGAGACAGAGCCGTGAATTGAGCATAAAACTGTCTCAAAGAAATTCATAAAGAATATATGGCCAAAAAGGTAGTAATTGTATCATCTCGTACAAATCCAGCATCAAAAGTGGAGCCATGAAACAGAAACGAGATTACTGGGACAATCAGGCAAAACCACTCCAATCTCCTAGCAACCTCCAAGCACAACAGCCAGTACCCTAGGGAAAAGAAGGAAAGAAACCCATTAAACTTTGGAATAAAAGGACATCTAAGATAAAGATAACATGCAAAGCAAGAATTTGAAGATCAGAAATAAAGATTAATCTTAAAATTTTCCCGAGTCACGCCGAGTTATTCGCCCGGTCTGTTTGACTGGGAGTTGAGAGAGCAGAATGAGCAGAATTTCGTCTCTACCGGCTATATATTGAAGTTACACAATGTGATATACTCTCTCATAAAGATGGGTATTTAACAATAGGTTACACATGGGATAACTCAGCATAGTGCAAGCCCAAGTCTCATGCACATTGACACGTAAGAAATGGAAGTTGGATTTGCCATTTTATTATTTGAGATTTTAACCATGTGGCTGACTCTTTAGCCAAGCATGGTATTTCGTTACAAAATGGTCCACAAGAATGGACTGATAATATCCCTCTCTGGATACAGTTTGTTCAAGATTCTGTGTAATTTTCATTTATCAATAAAATCCTTTCCTGTTAAAAAAAAAAAACTCCAGAATCTGTTTCCTGCCTGTGACCTACACTTTCTTCTTCGCCGCGGGCTTCTTTGCCATATCTAAACAATCTATTTGAATCTAAGACCAGGGACATTTTTTAGTCCCATCTTGCCAATAACGAGCTTCGAGATGGCTGGAGGGCTATCAAGTCCCATGCTGCTGCTGAACTCGTTGGCAAGCTCAACAAGCCTGGATTTATCACGTGCCACCGTCTTATTGGAATTGTAGAATCCCAACCATGCTTGGTATGCCGCTTCTTTGTTTTTCATTTCTACTTCAGATAGGGCTCGTTCCACCTGCTCAAACTCCGACTTGTAAGTACACACATCATTTTCAATGTTTTCTTTTTTATCATATGGAAAAAATAGTGCCTTGTTAATACGAACTGTAAATTCTCAACCGGAGTTATGTCATCCGACAGAACTGAATCTTTTATCCTTGGTAAATAATACCCCAGGGAATAGTCAAATCAGACAAAAAACTAATATTTATTTGGACTATAATTTTTTTGGGTTTATTATAGCGAAACCAAAAATAGGGTAGAATCACCTTTTTCTGTGTGTCAGGATCAACCAAAGGTGCTGACGCTTTTGTTAATGGCAAATCTCTCAAATTAGATAAGAAGAATTCCTCCCAAGGTGCCAGCATCAGTATTCCTTGCCCTTGTTTACCTTTCCGCCCCGTTCTACCAAGTCGATGTATGTACTGCTCTCTATCTGATGGTAATCCTATCTGCAATTTTAGTACAGTTTGCTTTTAAAAAGATTAAGAAAAAACCATGGCCCTCCAAGAAGAAAAAGAAGAAAAAAACAGAAAAGAATAATGTTGTCGCAACGCTCATAAGTTTTAACAAGAAATCATGTGAATGATAAATCCAAAATGGCCTTCCAAAGAAGCAAAGTTCGAGCTCTTTAAATTAAATTTAGACAATTTTACTGGACAATTAAGTTTCTCCGTTGTAACCAGAGATACTACCTGTATAACAAGGGTAACATCGGGATAATCTACTCCACGTGCAGATACATCAGATGTCACAAGAATAAGTCCTTTTGACTTACGGAACTCGTCAGAAACCCTTGTTCTATAACTTTGGGGTTTTCGGGAATGGATTTCGCGTACATTCAAGTTAAGCTGATTAAGGAGGTCAGCTACAAATCTCGTGACCATAGCAGTTGTGCAGAATACAAGAACCTGCAATTTTCCCCGCAAATTAAATACACATGATATAATGCCAGAAAATCTACTTCTTCAGCATAAACCGTAAACATATGATGAATATGAATATTATCGAATGATGAAATCCATATTTTCTTAACTGCATGATGATGTTAAAAGACAACTTAAAAGTAAAATTCATATGCAACTTTAGAACACATTTGTAGTAGTATCGAGAAATTGTAATCCAAAATGCTTTCCTATTTTTACATCCCAACTATTTCCAAGAAAAAGGAGGTTAAAAAGATACAAGAAAAAACAAGATAGTAACCTTAGCAGTTCTTGCTAAAGTAGTACACATGATAATTTTGGTTTCAAGAATAAGTACCTTATAGTCAACATCGTCTGCAATATGGTCCTTCAGTAGAGCATATAACAGTGAGAAATGTTTGTCGAGTGGCGCAACTAGATGTGTCTGTTGAACCTGAAACGACTCCCAAGCGAAAGCAAAAAATTTAAGCCATAAATCACCATTTGAAGGACCAAGAGGGTACATAACATTACCTGTGTGTGAGTCTCCTCACTGCCTTCTGCAACAGTGTTGATGTATTCATGATCTCTTTTCAAAGCTATGTGACAGACTTGGCGAACCTGCAGACCAACTAGTACTTCAGACCTTTCTCTAAATCAGAAGAAATTAGAAAACTTATCTAACAAGATAAAATTATACCTCTTCTGGAACAGTGGCAGAAAATAGTAGTGTTTGACGCTGTTTCGGAACAGCAGCAATGATCCTCTCTATGTCTCTCCGGAAACCCATATCCAGCAGATGGTCGGCTTCATCAAGAACCAGCACTTTCACGCCCATTAACCGTGTTGCAAATCCAGGCGTATTTTCAGTGTGGTCTCTGAGCCTTCCGGGTGTGGCGATAAGGATCTGAAGGGGTTAGGCGAAGATTCACTTCTCAGAAAATTTGCTGTAAATTTTCAGGATGGTAGGTATTCATCATTCAACAGGCTACAAATCCTCGTAACCATAACTTTTTACCTGACACGGATTTGCCTGTAAACGTTTCTGCTCCAATGCTTGCCTCACACCTCCAATTACAACTTGAACACCGAGAGTAGGATGATATTTCAGCAATTTGGTAGCCTCAGCAGCAGCTTGACTTGCTAACTCTCTTGTTGGGCATATGACAAGCACGTTTATTGGGGGTCTCTTCTGATCACGATCGATAGAAGCTGATTTTACAACTGCTTCAATTGCTGGAAGCTGAAATCAAAACTTCAAAGTTGAGCACGGAAAAACACTCCTTGTGACATCTCACACCTTGACACTTCAAAGACATTCCCTACTGATATGGGAGCATGCAACATACACTCAGAGCAAAAAAGGTAAGTTCGTTACCAAAAATGCTACAGTTTTCCCAGTTCCTGTCCTTGCCTTGGCCAGAACATCTTTCCCTGAAAGACAAAAAGGTTGTTGTAAAAACAAAAACAATCATATATGCGGCCTTATGTTTGAGTTTTATCTCACCATGATGAATTTTTTTTCTATTTCATGGTAAAGAAAAATGAAAATAAATCTCCAAGTCCAGGACTGAGGAACTAATAGAAATATTCAACTACACTAACAGAAGCCTTTACATATGCTAATATGAAGTCTAGATGAGAACGACTTCTATATAGATCAGCAAAAGATATTAGCTTCAGAACTATTTTAACATTGTACAGTACAATGGCTAAAACCCACACTGTAATGTGTTACCTTTGAGAATGATAGGAAGAGTTGCCTCCTGCACCACGGTCATCCTCTCGTAGCCAGCATCCTTAATTCCCTTCAACGATAAGGGAGATACAGCACATTGATCAAACCTAAACATCAGATACAAATCGTATCAAGATATCTATAATAGAAAGGGTAGTAAAGTCCATTTTCTCAAAAGCAAATACAATCCAAAACCAAAACCAGTACCTCTGACTCGAACCTTTAGAGCCTTTAGAGGTTCAGATGTTACTTTTTAGATACCATGAGAACTCAAATGACACAAAAACAATGGCTAGTATCAATTTTTCTCCCAACATCATTGCAGAGAAGCATGGAGCTAAAAGCAATATTTATTGTTTACACACTAGAAAATATCAAATCAATGTCTACAAAAATCTAACAAAAATATCAACTCTGTTTCAATTCTACATGAAATTGTTTGGTGAGTACCAATTCTAATTTGCCACACACTCAATCAATTTAAATATAAATTAAGATCATAACTATATAACAGGTACCATATTATATTTACCTGGTCTGACTTAGATAAGACTCAGAATCTACATTTGATACTTCAGGAATCACCTTCGCACCACTTCCTTTGGCTGATCCACCCAATGAACCCAACCCCTTAAACCTATCAATATCAGTACCTTTGTCATCATCTTTGTCACTGTATTCACTGTCATCATCTTTGAGCAATTTCTCAAAACTAGAAATTGTACCCGAATCATAATCCCCCTCGTCATCTTCATCGTCTGAGATCAAAGCAGCTTGTCTACCAGAAGGTTTTAACCCTCTCTGTAGACTTGCACCCCCTCGACCCCGCCCATTACTGAAGGAAGAATTCCTTCCACCTCTTGTCGCAGGGGAAGAAACTCCACCCTGAGTATTGAATTCTCTCCTCCTTGGTGTCATCTCTTCATCTGATGATGACTCGCTAAACCGTTTCTTTGTACCAAAATTTGACACAAAATTATTGCCCCTTGAACCCCTAGGAAAAGAACTAGTCCCACCTCGAGAACCTCGGCTACTACCAGCAGAAAAATCATCTCTTCCCCTCCTTGGAGATATCATTTCACTCCTTCCACCTCTCTTATTCCTCGAAGTTGAATATGAACCCCTAGTTCTATCAGTATCCCTATCACTCTGATAACCCCTATCCATGTCTGAACCATCATTATCGTTGTTCGATCTAACACGAAAAGAATCGGTTTTTAATCCACCAGCCCAATCATTAAGTTCCTCTTCATCCTCAATGAGACTTTTTTGTTTTGCCCCTTTACTTCCAAAGCTCCCAGCTTTGAAACTCTCTCTCTCTAAACCACGCCCACCTCGTGAAAATTCTGGATTCCTAGCAACACTCCTACTACTACCTCTACCACCATTTCTAGGTCGAAAAGAATCAGTAGAAAAACTTCTAGGATTTGATTCTTCATCAGACAACAACATCGGAACAGCAAAATTTCTTGAAAACCCTAGGTAGTTAAGTTTGGACGGGAAAACTCTGGAGAAAACAGAAATACTACGAGAACACTTAAAGTTGGAAGCTAGTTTCATGGTGGAAAAACTGGTACTTGTAGATACAGAATTATTGACTAATTTAAGAGGCATTAACTGACCAGGCATAACAGACACTCTTTAAATGAGAATTAAACCCCTAACCCTTATCCGTTTTCTGCTGCTACTTCCAAATGAATTTGATGAAGTTTGATGTGTGTGAAGGGTTTTTGTTTGAGAGGAAGAGGGAAAAGCAAATTTAGGGTTTAAGCATCGGAACGGATGGATAAGTGCATTTTCTAGGTTCTTTGGCGGGAGTGTGATTGTAAGGTCCTAGTCTATAAGACAGTATAATTCTCTCCCCTTTTGCTTAGGTTTTACCTAAATGCCACCCACACTTTACCAAAAGACCCCCCATGGTCGGACTACACATTTTTTTCCTCCTCTGAAGCATGAAATTTGTTAAACTATTACAGGGCTATTACACGAGGGTATGTGATACCCCAAGATTCATAAACTACATCATCATATTGGAGCAGAGTGTGAATAACAGTCTTCGGTTCGGAGTTGCATCGGGGGCGGATGTTGGAGTCCAAGTCGAAGGTCAGAAGGCCTTCGATCAATGCTTTCCACAAGAAAAGCAGTATTTTTTATGGATACGACAGTGTCCATAGGAACTTAGTTGATGGTAGAGGGATCTGATGCAGTTGAAAGAAGTTGCTAGTCAAGCATTCGCATCCATATGTTGAGGAGTACTGCCAGAATGATATCCGTCTCTCTTGTTTTTTTCGGCTTGATCCATATCTTCTAAATGTTCCTTTAAATCTGATTGTTGCTTAAAGAAGTTTTCAATCAATGTCCTTGAAGGTTTTGGTGCAAGCAAAATACAACTCGAGAATAACACTAATAATGTTACTACTAGAGATTACTACTACTATTAATGTTACTAAAACACTAGAGACTGAAATAAAGAAACTTTTTTATAAAAAACAATTACAGACTCAAACTTGATTAAGCTAACGTAATACAGACTCATACAAGACAAACCTAAGAGGAAAATCTAACTAAGACTATAACTTTTAGCTATCTAAAATACAACATAATATCAAGTGAACTAACTAATTAGGACTAGACTACCTGCCTATGGAGAACTACACTTAGGTTATATTGTTTAGTTATGTGACACATTTGGGGATTTTTATGGGATTATCCTCGTTGCGGTGATGCTGATTTGTTGCTGCTAGTGTTGCCCTGGGAAGATAGTGCTTGAGGTCATTGTTAAGATCAGGAATCAGATCTTTTGACGCTTTACTAAATTGTAACAGTGGTTCCGGTGTCTTCAAAATCATATAAGTTTGACCTTGAACTGAAAGAGGACGATGTTGATGATGCTATAACATTATTTTTGCGGTTGCTTGAGACTTTTAGCACCATTAAACCATATGTTGTATGAATACCAATAAGAATATGATGGAAAAATAAGACGAAGTCGAAATCTGATGGAAAAAATACCGATAAGCATGAGATGAGGGGAGTGAAAGCACCGAAATCCTTTGTCGAGCTCAGAAATTGCAAGTTAATATCGAGCTCAGAAATTGCAAGCCTTTTTCGAGCTCGGATATGAGGGGAGTGAAAGCACCAAAACCTATTCACCCAGTGAGTTCAAAATCAGCTTTGTAATAGGAATATATCAACAGGACCCTAAGTATTCATCAAAAGGTCTTCAATAATCACATCTCTACTAACGCCAAAATACTCGACTGGTTATTAAAATACAAGTCCAAAACAACTTGCTAGGATACTTCTACCAAAATCTGGAGATCATGCACATAAAAGGGGAAGCGAAATTGCCTACCAAGAACTAACAAACAGGATCATGATTGAAAAGAACCTAGGACCATGACCATACCACAGGTCACGAACAAGTATCAAACAGGATAATACTTGATGATAAAAAGGATTACACATTGATCAAACCCAAAAAGGAGATGATGAAGACCAAATTGAAAGGAAGTGCAATTGAAGAAAAAAAATGGCTTGGTGATGATAAACTAGCGTGAATAGGTGCAAGAAGGTTCCAAACTAAATTCCTCAAACTTAACGGTTTAAAAAATGTGGTTGATTTTCATATTTCAATTGGATAGAAAAAATTGTAACCAACACAAAAACATTGAAAATATCCTGTGCGAAACTGGGGTTTCGTCTTGAATTAATTTTGCCTAACATATGATTTAAGCTAAGATCAGAATAAATCGATCAGTAAGAATGAACAATCTAGCAGCATGGCAAGAGCAACATCAAAATCTATCCGAGAAACAACATAGTTAATTTAGCTCAACCTTGAAGATATTGGTAAATATGTGAAGGTATGTTGATCGACTATCCAAGAATAGCAGTAACATCAGACGGCTGTTGCAGATTGATAAAAACAAAGAAGTACTAATGTTTTGAGGTAAAAACTGATTCTGCTGTTTTTGGTAAATTTGGGTGTGTTGATGAGAAACAAATTCAAACCCTAAACAAATGTACTGCACAGGAGTACTTTTAGATTCGAGAGATCAATCTGTAAGACTCTAGTCTAAACCAAGAAATGGTCGTTCCAGATTCACTTCGGTCACAAAGTGAAGGAGAAAGATTGATCTTAGGGAGGGAAGCGAAGAAGGTGTTTGAGATCGGAATGTTGAATTATGAAGGTGTGGCTGTTTTATGACTTGTATTAGAATGTGGAACTGGCTTGAAGAACGTAAGCTATCAGTTCTTGGTGTTTTCTGGATACTTGTGTTGATAACACTTGTCCTCTGTTGAAATAGATTGATAACCTATTTATACAAGTCATCGAGCGCACCCTGATCTCATAGGAAGTGGAGGCAGTTAAGTAGTGGAGAAGTGGGGTTGTGCGAAAGGTGGTGATCATCACGTTTCCATTATGAGGGAAGACTGGTCACCCTTTCACCCACTACTCTCTCTGTTAATCGTACGTCCTTTCCTGACATTTTCTCGTAATGGGCGCGTTTCACGCTGCACGCCGTAAACCACCAGACCAATGCCCCGGTGATCATCCCCCAGTTTGTGACACGTTTGATGTCTCGAGTATTTTGTAGGAAAATACATACAGCAAGCTGCTGAATGAGTCAAGTCATGAGACTCGCTGTTTAAAGTAGCATATAGTGCTTTTAGGTCAAATAATAAAATTATTTGTGAGATCAATATTCATAAAGCATCGTTTATAATTGATGCAAATGAAGCATCGCTTTTAAACAAACTGCTGACAACAATCGATGTGCAGGAAGTATCGTTGTTTTAGAGTTCGTCCAAATTAGTCGTGAATTGAACGGTCTTAAAAAGTAGCGTGACCGGCCACCTTTGGGCGATCGTTTGAGAATCCTATGGGTGAGCTACCACTTAGTCGATCATTCCCTGTGGAGGAGGGGTGGCCGGTGATCACAGCTTTACCCTGTTGGCCTCCTGAAAATAAATCTAGACCATCCGACTAAGCTAGCGAAGTTGGATGGACGAGATGACTTGCGGCGGTTGCATACTGCCGTTGATGCAATTTAGGGTTTTAGAAGCCGTGCGGCCAACCCTATTTTGGGCTATCGATTCAAGGCACTGGGCATTGGTTTGAATAGGTCAATCGGTCAGGTGCAAAGGCAGGCTGCCGGTGAGCATGCTGACGTCTTCTGGGCCGCCTGAAATTGGATCTAAGTCATTCAATTTGGCTGGCGAAGATGGACGGATGTGATCGATTTGCGACAGTAGCGTGTTGCCGCAACGCAAACCATGGTTTCCAAAACAGCGCGTTCACCCTAGTTTGATCAAGCGATTTGATACGCTCTTGGCTTTCCATGAGCAAGTCGATCGACCAGGGATGGAGTTGGGTCGTCGGTGAACACGCTAGCACCCTTTTGATTATTCGAAGGAAGATCTAAACCATCCAACTAGGCTGGCTTAGTTGGGCGGATGTAATGAAAAGGGATATCAACCCTCTTCTGTTTTTTTTTGCTCGTCCGGCTCCGTGCTTTCGCCTGCAACAGCCGGCTCCTCTTCGTCACTGTCAGCATCTCCATCACAAGTGTGCCAATTGTCAGCGGCAAGGTAAGTTCATCTTGTCTTCGTATTTTAGTTGTGAGTGTAATATCCATGAGTAGTTGATCAAACTTGGATATTTAGCTCGGTATGAATGATGTTCCTTGTTAGCAGTGGCAGAGCAAGCATCAATGGCAACAAAGCAATCTCCAATAGTTATAATCAGCAGTAAGGCGAGCAAGGATAATTCAAGGTAGGTGCTCTTTTCTCTTTTGCGCATGTAGCCAACAATACCATCGATCTTCTCTGGAGTGTGTAATAAGGTTCTGTCTCAAGAAGAATGAGTATCTAACCTCTCCAGTGGATTTCAAAATTTAACAAACTCCATTGCACTCCTGGGAGAGATGGATGAAATATATGTTTGGCAATGATCATGCCAGGGCCAATCTTGGAGAGTGTAGCTGCGTTGTTGATCTGTCCTTGACTTTAAGTTGTTTGGTGCCTGGAATGCTCAATTAAAATGTTCTTTAAAATCCTGAGCATTGACCTAAATAAAATTGTGTTTATTCTGGCTCTTTAGCTTACAAGCTTATTCTTGCCCTTCTGATTGTGATGATGATATGCTGTGGATGCTTGTATGGTTAAAATCTTCCGGAGCCGTTGGGTGAAGTAGACGAGGAGAGGCGTTCCGCAGCTGATGTGCTGCTATCAAGTCTTCAAGGACTTCATTACAAGCGACATCCTTTGAACCATCTTCTCAATCTTGGATTGTTGTATGGAATGGGATGCGATGAGCAGTCCCCAGTTACACTTCTGTTTGGTTACTAGAGATGTACTTTTTGAGCCGGTTTGGGAATACAATGTGTTCTTGCAAGGAGTTGTAGATGCGTGCTAGATCCGATGGCATGGCCGGATATGTGAAAATATCTCTGCGGCATACTTTTGGAGTCTTTGATGCACGTGTACGGCTTCATGTTGAGAAATTCCTGCGGCTCGTAAATCTTTGACAGTGATGATACTGATATCATAAATAACTTAGTTGAGGGACGTGGAGGCATCATATGCTGGCAGTCCCCAAGTGTAATTATCCTGAGCCTATTTTCTCCTGAAAGATGTACTTCCATTGCATTTGCTGGTAAAGTGGTTGACGAACTGACGAAGGCGGCAATTTTTTGGATTTATCACTTGTTGATCAATGAGCGGGAGTCGCACTTGATAGATCTGTATTGTATCCAAACTTTTGGCAGCCCATGCACCCCTTCTAAAGGAAATTGGAAATCTAGAAACACTGAATCTGACTTTGTCGGCGGTGTGGTTGTTGATGCGCAGCTTCGTGTAGGCCTTGGGTAGCCGGCACTGAGTTCTGAGTAGGTGATGTGGCAGACATGATGCGGTTGGTATGTGTGGCTTGCTGAGGCGCGACTTTCCTCTTTGATTCTTCACTGACAACAACGCTTATGGATGGCTGAGCCAAATACTGCTTGTTGGTCACGCGCCTTCCAGACAGAGGGGTGATGATATCCTCACGCTACATCTTTGAAGAGTGGTGACTCTGTCACGATTTCTTGGTTGACCGTCTCTTCTAAGTTTAAGAGGTCCTTGACAGTGAAAGGATTCCGCGTTGAGCCTCAGTCCCCAAGTGTGGTTTACGTGATTCTATCTTGTATGGTCGGTGGGTTTACCATAATAAAGATATCACCATATTGCCTCTGTACTGGTGACTCTATTACTTCCTCCATGGGAAAATAAAATATGCAGAAGTTCGGATTACCTTTATCCGTAGTTGTTGTTGTTGTTGTTATGGTGAAGCTCTGGATGGTATGAACAAACGAGCAGCAATAATTCTTGGCAGCAACTGTGATCAGAAGAGACTGTGTTTTCGTGGGAACAGAACAGGTTGGATGGAGCTTAGATGGCTGCGGTCACGATCCTTGACAGGGAGGAGCGGTGACTACGGGCACAAATCTTGGTAGGGACGAGTGGTGGCTACAGGCACGGCAGGGAGAGACGTGGTGATAGTGGACATGGGCTTTGGTAACCACGACCATGAATCTTGGATGAGCGAAAAAGCATAAGTAATGGTAGCTACGTCCTCGAGCTTTAGGAGAGCATAGGCGGTGATGCTAGCCACAGCCACGAAAATTAAAAGGCTTTGATCGGCCATTATGACCCAAAGGATGAGTTTCTTCCTTTCATATAACTTACATACTTGAGTTTTATTTCTCCTTCTATTATTTTCCCTCTTTTATTTTCGGTGAAGAAGTTCCTCTCTGATTCCCTGGAAGAAGCTCGCCGATTGTTGCTTGCCTGATACGACATGGTTGAGGGCTGCAAATATGTATTGATGCTGCGCTTTGGAGAAATACATAATTTCACATAAATACCCCGTCATGGACTGTAAAGTTTTGTTGACGGAGTCCCCAGCAATCATGCAGCTCCTGACGGGAAGAGGATCTATGTGGACTCCCTCAGTGCTTAGTTGAAGTTCTCCGTCATCCACCTTTTCTTTGAAAATGCGCTTAAATTTATTGCAATCCCTGGTGGGGTGATTGACGAACTTATGGTAACTGTAATATTTTTGATTTGCCATTTCTTCTTCAGTTGGAGGACACCTGGTAGGAGGTAGCTTGATGACGCCTTCTTGAATCCACACTTCTAGGAGTTCGATTACCTATTCAATTGGATACAGGAAGATTAGAGCAGCCTCTCCAGTTTCTTGTTGCTGTGCAGGCGTCTTAGTCGCAGCTTTCCGGGTTTGAGTTGTATACTGCGCTGGTGCCGCAAGTTTGGGTTGTTGATATCCGTTCCCCATATGCCTTCTCTTTCCACCCTCACTAGTGATTGACTGGAGGTTGGATCTTTTATTGGAAGGACGCCCGTTTTCCTTTTCATTGCAAGGACTCTGGTGAGAACATGATAAATCCCACGAGTCTTCTTTCTGAGTTCGGGAAAACATCTCTTGATCTTCATGAGCAGACAAGTTAGGTTGGTGGTTATCTTTCCATTCAAGGTGACCATAGGCTTCATCTTTCTCACCAGGAATAGGAATGTGAATCTTGGAAGAAGGACTACTATCATCAGTATTGATCCAAAATGAATTGTTGATAGCGTTTTCTCCAAAATGAATACGTGTTGGTTTCTTTGATAGTTGATCCATGAGGACTTTCAAAAGCGTAAATACTTCGTTCTGCGTCTTGACAATAGTAGCTTGATTCCTGACAATATAATTCAGGATTTTCATCAAATCATGAATAGTTGTTAAATATCGAGACTCTATAGCCTCAACAAGGGTTTTGAATGAAAGAATGGATTCAGGAATAACATGTGAAGTATTGTCAGTGCCAGGAGAAGTAAAATTGGGATCGAGGGTTTCTGAACCATTCCTAAGATCAACCATCTTGAGAAATTTAGGAAATTGAAAATGGGATAGGGAAAATGATTTTTTGCAACCGGGAGATTAATCTCCCACTGTGGTCGCCAGTTGTTTTGGGGTAAAAACTGATTCTGCTGTTTTTGGTAAATTTGGGTGTGTTGATGAGAAACGAATTCAAACCCTAAACAAATGTACTACACAGGAGTACTTTTAGATTCGAGAGATCAATCTGTAAGACTCTAGCCTAAACCAAGAAATGGCCGTTCCAGATTCAATTCGGTCACAAAATGAAGGAGAAAGGTTGATCTTAGGGAGGGAAGCGAAGATGGTGTTTGAGATCAGAATGTTGAATTATGAAGGTGTGGTTATTTTATGACTTGTATCATAATATGGTTTATGGATACTTGTGTTGTTATTGTCGAAATAGATTGAAAACCTATTTATACAAGTCATCGAGCGAACCCTGATCTCATAGGAAGTGGAGGCAGTTAAGTAGTGGAGAAGTGGGGTTGTGCAAAAGGTGGTGATTATCACGTTTCCATTATGAGGGAAGACTGGTCATACTTTCACCCACTACTCTCTCTGTTAACCGTCCGTCATTTCCTGACACTTTCTCGTAATGGGCGCGTTTCACGCCGCACGCCGTAAACCACCAGACCAATACCCCAGTGATCATCCCCCAGTTTATGACACGTTTGATGTCTCGAGTATTTTGTAGGAAAATACATACATCAAGTTGTTGAATGACTCAAGTCATGAGACTCGCTGTTTAAAGTAGCATATAGTGCTTTTAGGTCAAATAATAAAATTATTTGTGAGATCAATATTCATAAAGCATCGTTTATAATTGATGCAAATGAAGCATCGCTTTTAAACAAACTGTTGAAAACAATCGATGTGCAGGAAGCATCGTTGTTTTTAGAGTTCGTCCAAATTAGTCGTGAATTGAACGGTCTTAAAAAGTAGCGTGACCGGCCACCTTTGGGCGATCGTTAGAGAATCCTATGGGTGAGCTACCACTTGGTCGATTGTTCCCTGTGGAGGAGGGGTGGCCGGTGATCACAGCTTTACCCTGTTGGTCTCTTGAAAATAAATCTAGACCATCCGACTAGGCTAGCGAAGTTGGATGGACGAGATGACTTGCGACGGTTGCATACTGCCGTTGATGCAATTTAGGGTTTTAGAAGCCGTGCAGCCAACCCTATTTTGTGCTATCGATTCAAGACACTGGGCATTGGTTTGAATATGCCGATCGGTCAGGTGCAAAGGCAGGCTGCCGGTGAGTATGCTGACGTCTTCTGGGCCGCCTGAAATTGGATCTAAGCCATTCAATTTGGCTGGCGAAGATGGACGGATGTGATCGATTTGCTACACTAGCGTGTTGCCGCAACGCAATCCAGGGTTTCCAAAACAGCGCGTTCACCCTAGTTTGATCAAGCGATTTGATGAGCTCTTGGCTTGCCATGAGCAAGTCGATCGACCAGGGATGGAGTTGGGTCGCCGGTGAACACGCCAACATCATTTTAATCATTCGAAGGAAGATCTAGACCGTCCAACTGGGCTGGCTAAGTTGGGCGAATGTGATGAATTTGAGACCGTTTTAGTAAGTCTTAGCTCGTTTGAGCTCCCTTTTTAACAGTGACCCACGTTCTGGCTAACGTTCAGGGGCATTATGGGCGAACTAAAGGGAATCCGATCGGCTAGGATGCTAGTGTGCCCGCCGGTGGTCATCATGATGATTGCCTAGTTCCGCTGGGAAGAGGCTAAGCTTGTCGAATTGTATGGCCAAATCGTATGGCCGTGATTGTTCCTTAAGACTGTCATGGGCAGTCTAGGTTTTCCTTAAGGAATTTAAGCGCGTCGATCGTGCTAACTTTTAATTAAAAGCGCGTTGACATGAAAATCTCTTTATCAGAGAGTGGTGCAGCCCGTGTGAGTGTATTGCAGATCTCAATACTTACACTTCGGGAGATTCGTGCTACTCCGCTGCGAGTGAACATTAATTGTCATGTTATGCCAATATTGAGAGTTCAGCTGGGGAACATAGCATAGGAAAATACTAGGCGGGCAATGCATTAGTGAATAATGCTGGTGGAAAATAAAATTCATAGAATATTTGGGATTGCACCATTCTGAGTGAATTATATATATATATATATATATATATATATATATATATATATATATACAAATATATTGAATTGTTCAATACATCTATGAGCGAAGAGGTTTATGCACTCATCACTTTTAAATGGCCTTTATTCCTTTGCAGGATGACAGTGCATTAAATGTTGGAGCAAATGAGTTTTATTATTTTGTTTTATAAGTCTTGGGAGTACTTGCTCATTTTCTTATGAGTGAATGAAACCGTTAGTCCCACATAGGGTATAACTAAAGAGGAGATCCACTATATAACTATTCCATTATGGATAGTTAGTAAAACAATGTGGGTGGAACGGGTGGGGCGAAATATTTTTGTCTTCACTAAGGCTTGGGCTTAGGGCTCGAGCTCGTGCTTCCGTCGTGGACAGATCAACCAAGATTTATCTTTTTGGATATAATTTCTTTCAATTATTTCCTAAAACGTTTTTGAAAATCAAAAGAGATTTTGTATTTAATGTGGGGGGCGTATGACATGGAAAGGATTTATTTCTTTCCGTTTTTACTTTTATGTCGACATAATGTGAAGTTATTCTTACCGTTTTGGAAAATCTCGAATTAATGAAAGTTTTTATTTTCTCTTTAATTCGCTCTTAATGCACATTATTCTCGATTATCTCTCTTCTCCACTATATAAAGCCTTTGGTTTCTTCATTCCAATTTGTGTCCAGAAGAAGCTACTATCCTTCTTCTTTTTCGTCTCTCTCCCTCTGTGTGGTTTTTATTCTTTGTGCCATTGCTGTTAAGTTCGTAAGAGTGGGCAAGTACTGTAGTGCTAACGGTACTTGCAACGGGCAGTTTTATCCTGGATACGACTTCACCACAGGGTATAGGCATCACTCATTATTGAGGCGTACCGGTGAACTATCGTGTTAAGGACAGCTTGATGATCAAGTGACTCTGTCCTCTGTTTGCTATTTCTTGAGTCTAGTTTATTTTTAAAGTTTCAGAAATTTATTTCTTAACATCATTACTTTCAGTGTTTTGTTGTTACAGTTCCAACATTAAATACAGGCTCCGACATTAGTGAGTAATGCAACTAGGAGCTTAAATACTCATTAGGCTCTATACTAGTGAACAATTCATCTAGGAGCTTGAGTTTCAATATAATATGAAGAAAGACATAGGCATTCATCAGATTCTGATATATTCTTCAAATTCCTTGCGGAATATAGACATATCAAGGTCTACTACTTCTGATGCTGTGTCAGGTAGGAAGATTTTTACAGTTTTCGCTCTATACTAAAAACCACCATCAACAACTACGGATCTTGGGAATTTTCATTCAGCTATTGATGAATTGAATCTCCAAAGCAAGGATAAAAATTAACTCGAGATCGGAAGTATCAAAATCAAACAAATATGGCCGAATCTATAGAAGAAAACTAGAAGTAATCAAGGGAGCAGCATCAATGAATCAAAGAGTAGCATCAGATCTTAGGTGTTCCTAAATGCACCAGATAAAATGAATTCAATCGAGCAGAAGAGAAAGGATAATCCCATGAGTTAAACTGGTATCACATAGATCTAAACATTTGCATCCCTAAGTGAGTCTCTAGGGCTGGTAATCCTAGGTTAGCCTTGAGCGAATTGAAAAACCATTGATGAACTTAGGGTTTTCAGAGAAAAACTCTAAGAAAATAGCAAACGTGGCAAAGCGTTTTTTAGGTTTTCTACCAACACATTAGTTCTATACCTAGTTCACCTCATTCTCTAGTACCAATATGCTAAGGGTGTTCCTTTATATACCTCCAAAAAATGTTAACGATACCCCTTTATCTATGTACCCTTAAAACTTCTCTTCCAACCCCATCAAATTTGTAACTTCAGAAAACCATCGTGAAAAATGCTACTGCCTACTGTCTTGATTTTTCTGAAATCGAAGGATTGAAGAGATGGATTATTACTTTAATAAGGGAGGGAAGACTAAACAAGCAAAGAAATAAATATCGTTCTTCAATACAGAAAAATGTAAAAAAATAAACCCTAGAAAAGTTGGGGATTTTTTTCTTCTTTTAATTGTACTTAGATATTTGATGTAGGGTTGGATAGATTTGATACTCGCAACTTGTTTTAGAGTAAAAAGGTTGTTATAATCAAATACAAATCTGCTAGATCTAGCGTTGGTAATATGTTAGTGAAAGGGAAAAAACCTCCATTCGTTTTAAGAAAAAGAGAGATGGGTTTTCTTCATTCATCTTCGAAAATATAAATCTCATGTTGTTCTTCCACTGATGACAATTACCCAAATTCATCATTTTCAACCACCACCACCGCTGCTTCTCCTACTGCAACAACAACGACAACCTCAATTTCAGCTCCTCCATTGCTAAGGAGTGAAGAAACATGGATCCCAAGTGTTGAAGGATTCATCAAATACCTTGTGAACAACAAGTTCGTTTTTGAAATTCTAGAAAGGGTTACTTATGAATCTAAAGATTTTTCTTGTAAGTTTCGTATCTTTTCCTTCTTCTAATTTTGAGGTACCGCTATCAAAATTTTCAAAAAAAAAAATAATCATGATTTTTATTTTAACAGAGCAATAACTAACATAACTAACGATTGGGGTGCCATTAACATTTTCCGGGGGTATATAAAGGAACGCCCTATGTTAATACCCATTATCACCAGTCTACAACTTACAACATCACTGTCACCACCACCACCCCTCTTCATAAAACTCCATACGACATATCACAAATCTGATTGGGAATAAAGTTTCCAATAATACTTCATCAAATTGGAAAAGCCCTTATATTTGTTCGTGGATCCTATTGAAATTAGCTAAGAGCTTCTCGATAATGAAATCCTAACTAAAATTAAAATTGAAATTTAGTTTGTCTCCGATAGAAGTTTAAACCTAATCAACTAAAATCAATTAACCTAACTTATCTTTAAGATTAAAATTAAAATTAGAATTTAAACCTAAATCTTAATAATATTTAAGTCTTGATGTTATACATGGTTATATAATATGTTGTAACTTGAAAGTGGCGACGTCGGCTTGCTATGGTGGTGGCTATAATGGTATTAGCCTATTAGGGTATAGTTAGGGTAGAAGGTGAGTTTTTATTACCCATTTCAGATTAGGTACAAAATTATCATGTATTTTTTATTGTGGGTGGTATTTAGGAAAAATGTGGGCGGTATTTAGGTAATGTCTAGTCGAAAATTTCTTTTCTTTCTAAAATTTTAGTTAATAACTAATCCAGTAAACCATATTTTCTATTGTTGTTGATGTTTTTCGTTATTTGGGGTAAAAAAAATTGTCATTTGGAATGATTGTCTCTTTGCTTGAGTGCGATTTCTTCAAATCTTAATGGCTAGATCATGGTTTGTTAATCTCAATCCAAAAAAATGCTACAAATCTTCGTTTTCAAAAAAAATATCCAGAGCCATCAAGTGGCCTAATGCTTTTCATGCTCCCTCTCTTAGAAAAGGTAGGGGTTCGATCACGGACCTTGTAATTGCTAATAGGGGCCAACAACTACCAATGTATTACTAACCCATCAAAACAAAAAAATATCTCGATTCAAAAACATCGACTATTCAACACAATATTGCTTTGAATTCATTCTCAGTCTAATAGATTTAGAGCATTATGGTTTGTTTGGATATACAAAATTACGGGAAAAATACTCATTTATTTTAGGAACATCTCTTATAAAAGAATAAGAAAGTCATATTAAATGGTGGGAGTTGATTCCGGATAATACCATAATTCTTCCTTAATACATAGGAAAAAATCGACTATCGGTTAATGGCTATTTTTGTTTGCAATTTATGATCGCTTGTCGCAGTGCGTCAAAATTATACTACTTTTCACTCAACAAAATATTAATGAAGTATAACCTAAGAAGGTATTCGTTCCACGGTAGGCTATTGTTGTTATGCAATTCCAGTTTCTTTAGTAACCAAAGGGGATTTTTCACTATTTTAAAAGTAGTGAAAACAAAATCAAAAGCAAGTAAATAATTGGAAATCTAGAATACAAAACAAAGCTTGGCTAACTTAGCCTAGATAAAGAGTGGCCAAGATTTGTCTAGGAAAAAGATAAATCTATGGTTGTAGTTTGTTCAACTTAACCATTATAAATTTTTTATTCCCATTAATTGCTGATAATGAATGATTAATTGATTTTTTTACTATAAATATCCCCTTAATTAATCTAATAAATAAATTTTTATTAATAAATAATTTTACTAAAAAATATATTAATAAATATTAATGGTGGTAGTGGAAGAAGTAGTTGGTGGTAAAACGGTGGCGGGTGTTTGTGAGAGCGGTGAAGGCGGTAACATCAATGGTGGTGGTTGGTTTTTATGGTGGTGGGTGTTGGTGAATAGTAGTGGACAATAATCATTTTGTGTCTTTACAAAACAGACAACATTGTATTGTGAAAGATGTGGTTGGTTGTTTTTAGCGTGATTGGTAAAGAAAAAAACCATCGAGGATGATACCAGATCATATAAGACAATATGATCATGACCGCTGGATCACCCAAATGGTATCTCTACTATATATGGTATCTGATCGAATAAATCATGTTTTTTAGTGTTAAAACAAAATTGATTGCAATATAAAAGAGAATATAACAAAAAAAATGGAATAAATTAATTGACGACTTAATTTTGTTCAATCTAAATGTGTACATGACGTTTGTGATTAAAAATTAAAAGCATGCCCAGCTGCGGGCGAGGGAGGGGGGGGATAAGTGGAATCAGGTGATTCTGTGGTGGTAGAGGGTGATGGTGAGTAGTAATATATTCTTTTAATTATGTGTCGCCACAAATCAATTAACATTATAAAGCAAAGAAGATGTGGTTGATCGTCTTAATAATAAAATAAACTCGGTTATAATACATGAAAATTAAAAAAAAAAACTAGAATATCACGTTATATAATAACTACAAACGAACCGTATGAGTCAATATCAGTACACCATAAAATAAATTATTATTGCGTCGTACTGTTACGGCACAAGTTATATCCTAACTAGGTGATCTTTTTTCCTATCCCTTTGTTCTGTATTATAAGACAAAGTTGGGCTAAGTTAGTCAACTTAAAGAGCGATCTTGATTTGCCCTCCCAATTGATAAATCCATGGTTTTGGTCAATCCTATGAAATACACGTTTTTTAATTGAGAGATAATGTGTTACGTATTCTCTTTTTCCCATTTCAAAAATCAAAAGCAAAGCGGAGAAACTTGATCGACTGAAGATAATAAAACTATATTCCTGTAAAACTAAACAATCTATTCTCTCGCTCACATCTGATAGGAGAAGCGGATTACAAAAAATTAGTTCCCCACTTTGAGCAAACCTAAATCAAAAATAAATTTGGGAAGGAGAGATAGACTATAGAGACAAAAGAACTTAAATCCAAGGACATACTTTCGCTCAACCTTCTTTCCTTGATGATTTGGTATCATTCTCGAAACGTTTGATATTTGTCTCAATTTATCAATTATTTTTGGTATCGTCCTTAAGATTTGTTTAGGAAGAATATAAATCAATGGTTCTTTATGTAAGTGTTTATAAGTGTCATATATGATTGAAAGTTATAAATTCATCCAACGATCTTAATCTATGACTGTGTACATCATTATTGTCTCATTAATTTCTCACAATAAATATTTTATTAATCCCTCATAATAAATGTGATATTAATTATCTAATCAATATATACTCCACTAAACAATTTTGTTAATAATTACATCAATAAATATTAGAGATGGTCAAGGTAGTGTTTGTGAGTGGTGGTGCATGTAGCCGGTGGTGATAGTGATGCTGGTGAAAAGGTAGTGGTAATGGGTGGTTCTGGTGGTGATACTGCAGTTGGTCAATGTAGTAGTGTGCAATGTTTATTCAGTGTCATGATGACACAAGTAACACTATATTATGGAAGTTGTGCTTGGGTTTTTTTAATGTTAAAATAAGCTCGGTTATAATACAAAAGAAAAAATAAATAATCAAAAAGTATGGAGAACAATGTCACTTTATACTACAACGAAAAATGGATGACACCAGTCAAAATTAAGGTTGTTTTTTTTGTTGCTTATTTCGAGACCGTGCCGTTACGGCACGGGTCAAAATCTAGTAATCAATAAGATGAAGATATTTGTCAAGGGATTGTATCATTCACAAACATGTATTTTTATCAATAACTAGAATTGGTAATTTAATCTCTCATCCATCAAAAGTCCTAAGATATCTTGATCGCAAGAATATCTCGCTAATTTCCTGATTTCATCACAAACGCATTAAAAGATGCAATTATGAATTATACCTAGAAAATAACCTAAAGTGTAAAATCACAATCAAGTTTAACTCCCCTGGAACACTAAATTCTATGAAATAAGATTAATCAAAGTAATCAAACGTGTAAAAGCACTACTCCGATTTAACAAAGGTTATGATTCATATGTGATTATAAAGATGTATCACTACAAGTAATAACCACACTATGCTACTTATAATCAGAAGTTGGCAATTTTGCATATTGAAAACCCTAATCTAGCTTTAGAGATGAAGGCAAATCTAATTGATCCTGGACTCGTCCAAACTAGCATTCATATCATGTCACAATATAAAGAATGAATCATAAACGACAAAGTTGAGACAAAACTAATTCATTGATTCAAATATCATGTTTGTGAAATCAACTTAACCCTTAACCAATAATAAAGAAATTATCTACTCATGGCTATGGAGTTCATCATGATAATAAATGAAATAAAGAAGAAGAAAAATAACCTAAAGGAAACCTTATAAGCATATTTGGTTCTCTCCAAAAGCTCCAAGTAGTAGTAGATACGTGATACACAAAGAAGTAAAAGCCTTATCCTTTTATATTTCTGTTTGTTTCCGAAACTGGGTCAAGTCTTCATAGTCCAAATCCAAGAAGTCTACTAAGCGCATACATGAGAAAAACCCATATAAAATTTCTGGCCAAAAAAGAATGTTGTCGGAAATCTGGAAAAGTCGCCGGAAACCATCTCAGGTGACCGGGAAAGTCATCAGTCATCGGTCAAAGTTGGTCAACTCGGTCGGGCCAACCCGGTCAAACTCAGACCGAGTCAGGGTGAGTCTGGTTTGAGTCAGGGACAAGTGAGATGCCTGACTCAACTGAGTGGCCTGAGCTGCCAGGCCTGAGCCATTTTGAAAAAGCTGTAACCTTTGTTGCACCATGATAGCGCGTTATAGCTTCAGTGATACGCATCATGCCTGCAATTTTACCAGCTCCAATTACTACAGCTTCTTATTGTCTATCTGCATCAACTCCATGAGTTCAATACCACCACTGCTTCACCACCAACATCATTCCCACAGTCCATGCATGTTATTCCATTCAAACACAGACCACCATACTTGTACCACCAGTTCCATCTCCATTTCATCTTTCCCAGCTGACCAACACAATCAGCTGTCAGTGCCATAAACCACCAAAACTGCAACTGCAACTTCACGGTAATCCCATTGATACAGCACCACCAAATCCTCACCATTATTCTGTTCCATTACCTCCATCTTCTCAATTAACTAACAACATCATTGCTTTCGTCTCTGATTCACATGCAACACCACTGCTTAGCCATTGCATCACCACCAAACACATAGTACCACCAACTCCATAACATAACAATTCAGTACACCAGTCTTGTGCACCACCGGGACCATCTCCTCCACCACCAACTTTTGTAGCTGCAACCATTCTGCATTAGCATAATCATGTCATAATATACATCTAAGCTCAACAATCTGCAGCTTCATACCCACAAATCAAACCATTCTTGCTATTTCAGCACCTGTAATCATCATTTCCATCAACCTAACAACACCATTCTACCAGCTTCAAAACCAATTCCATCTCCAACTGCAGCACAACCTACTGCAAGTGATATGCAGCTCCAATTTCAACACCAGAGGCCATTATCAACCCTAATTCCTCATCATCAAACAAACCACCATCTCCATTTATCACACCAACAGTAGCAAATCTCTTCCTCCATCTTTCAATCTTCACCAGCAACAATTCATAATCAACCAACGCTATTTCTTCAATTGAAACAAAAAGTACCCTTTCTTCTTCATAACCCATCTCCGTTGAATATGCACAATCAAATATCCACCAGCTCAACCACCGTAATCAGATCCTACTCCAACCGAATCTCCACCTCCACCAACCGAACCGATGGAATTAACAACCACCATCAAAACCCCTTGGTAGCAGGAATATCAATTTCTTCTTCTGGTTTCACATCGAGCTCAATCCCAACTCTGTAATTCATTACAGAACTTCAATTTCTCCATCTTCAGCAAGCCCTAACTCGAACTTGAGCTCATTTTCATATCTACCTTCTCTAGCTTTAGAAACAACTTCACCTTCTCATTTCTTTTCTCGATCTGAACCCTAAACAGACAAACCCGTCTTTTATATGACCTTCAAACCTTTCTGAACATCAATCAAATCAGCACAACATCTTCTTCTTGATGAGAATAGCTTCAATCCCTAGTTTATCTTCTTATTCATCGCCATCAATACCTCTCTCGATTCAAACTCTCAACAGCAGCCGTTACTTACAGGCAAATAATAAGAAATAAAAGCAACTCATTAGAGAAATAATTTCTCTCTGAATTTTAGGTATTCTGAAGGAAAATGAAAGTGGATACAGGTACCCAGCCAAATAGATTAGGGCCAACCAGGATGACCCTAGACACTCCGTCACTAGATAATGACCACCATGGTTGTCTCTTTCTCCACTGATAAGCTCCCAATATCACCTGCATGTGAAATGACCATTTAGCCATTCTTGTCCAACTGGATGAGTTCTCTACTTTTGCTCTAAATTACTCCAAAGTACCTTGAAAAGACAAGCGTACCCAAATATACCTCAATCTAAAACTTTTTCACCTATAGGTCCTTTCTCCGAAAGTGATTGTCTATGGACTAAGTCGAGACAATACAACTAATCGGTTCACACTTTGTTTGATCGTCTATGGATACGAGATCGAGACAATACGACAACAAGATAACTTGTGTGATTGACTATGGATACAAGATTGAAAAGATACAACAACGAAGTATGTTTACTTGATAATAGGTTCTGACTTAACCAAACACAATAGGATTGCTATCAAGTAAATATGAATTAACGTTTTTGTGTTTTACTTCTAATTATAATAAAAACAATTATAATTGTGGAAATAGAAAAGTAAAAGACACAGCAAGATTTTGTTAACGAGGAAACCGCAAATGCAGGAAAAACCCCGGGATCTTGTCCAGAATTGAATACTCTCAAGATTAAGCTGATATACAAAATCTAAACCAACTTCGTATAGTTGAGACCAAGCAACTAAACCTATAGTTCACCTAGTTCCGTCTGTATCCCTACTCCTCCAACTTGCAATAAGTCACGCACTTTGAACAATTCCTTTGGTTCGTATTCCAAACAGTAAAGGAACAACAAATCTGTTCGGTAACAACTCTTTTCAATCAAGTGATATGAGTTTGACAAAAGGCTCTTCCGTTTATCCCAATAAACTCCTTTGTCAGGTTCTTAGATCTATCCAATAACAACTACCAAAGTAATTGTCAAGACTTTGCAATCAATACTTCGAATCACAAAGAAACGTATTGATGCCGATCTACTCAACTAATCAATCTGGATTATCACAAAGATAAACCGATTATAGTTGGATCCCCAGCCGATCAAGTTTTGTGCACACCAAAGATTATGAACCCAAATCAGAAATCTTCTTTGTCTTCAAATCTTCTTAGATCTTCAATAAACACCTGCACACAATCAACTTGAATCTCTTGTGATCAATCACACACAGAATGGAGTCTGTTAACAATGGATTACCACAAGACGTCTTTAGATCTACAAACAGTCTAAAGATCCCCGTCGAAACTTCGATCTAGTTTGAGTGAATCTTATATCAGAAGAGGAGATTCTCAAGCATAAACAAACTAGGTGCAATCAAAGTTCAACAACCGTTAGTCAATCAAATCAATCGAAAACTAATAATAAACTGCAATTATCTAGTTTCCCACCAACGGTACTTGTAGAGCTTCCCAATCCCAAATAAGTCTTTAAAACGAGCGGTCATAAGAGATTTCGCCTAATTAGGGTACTTTCCTCTCGGAATAGACGGCTTCACCAGTAACAACACAACTAGGTAGTTTTGCTGGCTCTTAGGATTAGTTTGCTTGAAATGCAAACTTCAATATTTATAGACCAAGGAAGTTTGGACACAAAGGAATTTCCAAAACCGAAAATATTCTCAAGATATGCAATATATTTCCAAATTCGGTTTCCATAATTCCTGGAAATGCTTTGTCCAAATATTGACCGAAATCTCAGTTGAAAATCTCCAACTAGTAAATCCACATTACTAATTTTTATTTTCTAAAGATATGCATTTAATTGCTGGAAATTAAAAGGATATAAAACTAAAAACCTTAATTAAAAGATTCTCAATTTATTTCGATCCGGGATTCTCCTTTAGCTATTAAGGAATATCTTCGAACAATAAAATATAAGAGTTACTGCACATGTTCAAAGTATGTCGACATCTTTACTTTGTAAATCCTTTTCCATATTTACAATCTTTGAACCGATTTGCCACACTTCCAAACAAGTTTAGAATTTGTTCATCTGACTTCCAAGAACTATGTGATTGATTATCCTATCAAATCACCAATCATGGGTTTTTCGGTTCTACCTCCATGTGGGTACTAAGATTAGTCACACTAGCTTTCCAAAAATTGGTTGACTAGGTACTAGGATCGGTTACCACATATATATGGTATCTAACTTGTATTCGGTTGCACAAGTCATAAGATCGGTTCCCAATCACTAAGATTTTGTTGCACCTCTTACAAGGATCGATTCCCCTACTTGTGATCGGTTGCACCTCTTACTAGAATCGGTTCCCCAATATCTAGAGTTGGTCATACCAATTACAGTAAATCGATCATACCATCTCAGGTGATTACTTAAGATCGATTGCACTAATAAAAGTCAGGCCTTGTGAATAGTTTTACCTAGATACATAAACAAGTTATGAGCGGTTATACTAAACACACATATTGGTAATCCAAAGATTTGCAATGAATAACAATACCAATAAGCTTAGCGATTTCCCTTTCGATTCATAACACAAGTATATGAATTGTACTTCCTTTAAACGAATGTAAACATCGTTTCCTAGGACGAAATCTTCACCCATACCTATACACATAATCACAATAGCATTCATACGATTAAGTCGATGTCTTATATACGAAGTTCAAAAGATAAGCATTATACTTCGTATTCTAATTCCTTAACACCATGTCTACTAGAGTATAATCATTCACAGCTTCGCAGTTATGTTTTCAATATGCACGACTTGAAAGATACGTTAGGAATGAAACAGTTTAAGTCAAATATTACTAACCTCAAGTGGAAGGATGATGTCGTCGTTGTAGTTCTTTACTTCTTCACATTCTTCAAGTCTTCACGTAATACTTGTAAGTCTCATATCCTGGTAACTTTCTAGCTTTTTTTTTGCTTGGTAATATTTAATTTTATTAAACCAAAGATAGAATCACAAAATTACAAAATACAAGCCCATTACATAAAGTTGGGCCTTGTAAGAAATCAAAAAGCATCTAACAGTCAGGGCAATCCCATTCTAAAAATATGATTTTTAACTAAATCTGTAGTATTTTTTATGTGGAACTTCTATTATTCTGAGAAAAATGGGTCTTGAGCTGTAACTTCTTCTAACTCCTTTGGCCAGACCTGCACCCTTTTTTGCCATCAAGTTAGCTGAGAAATTTACCTCCCTATGGCTGTGAGAAAAATACCATTCTTGAAGAGAGCTTTTAATCTTGTTCCATCTGGTAATATCCCACCAAGGCACTGCCCCCGTCTGTAAAGCTGTCATTGCTGCTTTGGAATCTGTTTGGAAACAAACTCTAAGGAAGCTGTTGTTAATAGCCCATTCACCTGCACATGGGATTGCATATATTTCTTCCATAAAGTTTGTAGCCAGACCCAATCCTCCTGACATTGCAAACAAGTATTCACCAGTGCCCTGTCTGCACACAAAACCATATCCTGATTCACCAGGATTTCCCCTTGATGCACCATCACATCATATCAAAATAATGGGGGGATTAGGTAGATGAAAATAGATCTCTGTAATCTTTGTTAACTTCACTCTTCTGCAGTTCAAGCAAAAAAACTTCAATAGTTGCAGATCATAGGTGGAATTCCACATATTACTTGTCATTCTCACCTCACTTTCTTTTGTAAAATGTAGAATCCTTTGCTTTAGAGCACTGATGTTTAATTTTTCTTCTTCATAAACCATTTTGTTTCTCAAGAACCAAATCTCTTTTAAAGTAACAAGAGCTGCCACTTTCCATAGTTCTTTTATTGCTGGGCTCTTATTTTTTGCAAACTTGAGAATATCTTCCAATGATTTGGGATTAGTGAAATGAAATATTCCTCCAAGCCATCTCCAAATTGTTTCACTGAAATCACAGAACCAAAGGATGTGCTCTAAATTCTCCTCTTTTTTTTTTTACAGAAAGGGCATCTTGATGCTAATTGATTTTTTTTCTTTTTCATCTTTTCATCTGATGGTACAACCCCTCTCACTATCTTCCATACATTACTGGAAACATTTGGATGTATACTCTTGTGCCATACTGTGTTTGCCCAGTTTACTGGAGGATATTTTTTTATAATGCAATCAGAAGCAGAAGTTACAGTGAATTTACCTGAAGTTGTAGTACTCCATATTCTCCTGTCTTCTTTGTTGTCTATCACTGGTAACTATGAAGATGTAAAAAATTCAAGAAAGTTTGCTGGGATCTGCCACTCTCCATCTCTTATTAATTATGCCACTTTCATTGTAGGATTTTGTAACATAATAGCATTTTCAGGGAAGATATCTTTTAAGGGCCTGTCTTTTATCCAAGTATCTTTCCAAACTGATATATTTTTTCCATCCCCTACTAGCCATCTAGTATGTTCAAGAACATCCTCAGCAACCCATTTGATTCCTTGCCAAATTGAAGACTTTTTGTAATATTCAAGCCAGTTACCATTTTTGTCTTGAAATTTCCCTTGAAAGAATTTGGCCCATTCATCATTGCCATTTTGTATTTTCCAACACAACTTCATTAGCATTGATTTATTTATTACCTCTAGTTGTTTTATGCCCAAACCTCCTTCAGCTAGTGGAGAACAAGTTTTCTCCCATTTTAAAGTTATTGTCTTCCTGACTGATGGATCTCCAGACCACAAAAAGTTTCTTATGATCTTTTCACTTTCTTTTAAAACTTTTTTAGGCCACTTGTAAACAGACATGTTGTAGATTGGGATGTTGCACAATACAAATTTCACTAAGACCAATCTTTCTTGGAATGATAACAATTTACCCTTCCAACCTGCTAAATTCTCTTGTAACATTTCTACACACCCCCATACATGTTTAGCTCTGATCATTCCTGGAATTAATACAACTCCAAGGTATTTATCAGGGAAACCAGATAAACTCATTCCACAATCTTCAGCTAGTTGTATTCTTATTGCATTGTTTGTACCTCTCACAAAACATTTACTCTTTGACAGATTGATTTCTTGACCTGATGCTTTTTGATAAGTTTCAAGAATCTTGAATAATCTGCTCTAATTTCTTCTATCTCCATTGCAAAAAAGAAAGATATCACCTGCAAACATAATATGAGTAGGGTGAACTCCATTCCTGTGTACCATTGGAAGTAAATTCCCATTCTGCACCATGGAAGAAAACTTTCTGCTCAAAACATCTTCAGCTATAACAAATAGCAGTGGAGATAATGGGTCTCCCTGCCTTAACCCTCTGCTCACATTAAAATAGCCTACTGGTCCTCCATTTACAAGAACTGAGATTTTAGCTGATTTTAGCAGTATATAAATCCATCTTATAAACTTATCAAAAAATCCAAATTTATTTGAGGCATGAAAAAGAAAATCCGAGCTGAGTGAATCATAAGCCTGAGAGATATCTAATTTTAATCCCACATTACCTCCTCTTCTCTTTATGTCCAGCTCATTGATCATTTCTGATGCTAGCACTATTTGATCTTGAATATTTCTTCCCTTGATAAAAGATCCTTGCTGAGGGGAAACAATTTTTTGCACTATTGAGCTTAATCTTGTAGTTATGATTTTGGTAAAAACCTTGAAGTAGAAATTCATTAGACCAATTGGTCTAAATTGATTTGCTTTTCTTGTATTTTTGACTTTAGGAATAAGCTTTAAGAAGTTTGCATTCATACCTGTTGGGATGAATTCTTTTTCCAAACAAAATTGAATAGCTTTAACAAAGTCTTCACTAATTATATCCCAAGCCATCTTATAGAACCATCCTCCAAAGCCATCTGGTCCAGGTGAGCTATCCGGATCAAGATCAAAAACTGCTTGCTTCACTTCTTCTGTTGTAGGAATGGCCTCCAATTTTTCATTATCTGCATCAAGGATTACTTTAGGAACTGCATCAAAAATCTCCTCAGAAATTTGAACCTCTTTATATTTAAATTTATTTTCAAAATGGTCCACTAGAATATCAGCAATCCCCTGTTGTGTCACTATAAGTTCACCATCTCCATTTTCTAATTCCACTATGGCATTCTGCATTTGCCTAATTTTCATGCTTACATGAAAAAACTTTGTATTGGCAGCACCAAATTTGAACCACTTAACTCTAGCTTTTTGTCTTTCTATTTCTTGATTCTGTTGAGTTAAAATTTATTGTACTCCTCTAGTTGTTACAAGTTTATTTAGTAAATCAATGTTACTATGAGATTGATCTGAAATAAGAGTGAGTTTCATTACTTCCTCATTTGCTTGCTTGATTTTTTTTCTTCACATCCCCAAAAACATTCCAGTTTCAATTTTTTACTATTACTTTGAGATGTTTCAACTTTGGTAGAAATATGAAACCTGGATTGCCACTCACTTCTACTTTCCATTCTTCTTCAATAGTCTTTTTAAAATCTTGATGATACATCCACACCTTTAGAGCTCTGAAAGGAACATTTGCAGGTTTTGGCAGAGTAGCATTTGCACCAAACAAAGGACTATGATCAGATGTTCCTCTTGTTCCAACTTTATATCCCAACTTGGATAAAATTCAAGTCATTGAACATTATAAAAAGCTCTATCCAGATTACACACTATTCTTTTCTTTCCTACTCTATTATTACACCAAGTAAACTCTAGTCCTGTTTTTGGAGCTTGAATTAATTCACAATTTTGAATGCAGTTGTTGAAATCAAGCATTGCTGAAGTTAATGGATTTCTACCTCCTTTCTTTTCTTCCATTTTTAGCACTGCATTGAAATACCCAATTATCATCCATGGCTTGTTTAAAGATGAAATAATTGTTAACTCTTCCCATAAGCTTCTTATATTGATTGTTAAAGTATAAGCATGAATGCCAGTTACTAGTTGCCCTCCAATGTCTACTGTTATTGTTTGTTTTGTTATAGAGACCACCACTGGTTCTTTTATTGATGCGCTCCAAAGTAGCCAAATGTTCCCTTTATTAGTTTCTGAAGAATTATGAATTACTTTTTTATTCATACCTGGAAGTCTAAGCTTTGTACATGAATCTTCTTTAACTCTTATTTTTGGTTCTGAAATCCATATTAATGTAGGACAAAAATTGTTAACTAAACTCCTCAATTTGTCTTGGCTTGATATCTTCTTAAGCCTCTGACATTCCAATACATAACTCTCATTTAGAAGAGTGTTGAGGAGAAATAGGACCCCTCATTCCTGTAAGTTTTAAGCTATTTGTAGAACTGCTATTCTTCTGAGCTGCTTGAGTTCTAGTTGTCACATTTCTCACTGGCTTAGTGACCTTTGCTTTGTTTTTAGAGCATTCTTTCATAACTTCCACTTTAGAGCTTTGAGAAGTAGAGGTTTCATTATTTGAAGAATCATTAACTATCTGCTTAATCTGTACTACATTGTTGATAGAAGGAGTATTAGAACTTACTTCTAATATTTGTTGTACTTGTAAAATTGGATCTTGAGCTTCCAATAATTCCTGCAGTTCTTCAGATTTGTCTTGTAATACTTGAAATCTCCCTGAAGTAGAAGTTTCTCCACATTGAATTGTAGGATGAATTATAATTTCAGTAGATACTTCTTCACTAAAAATTCCTCCACCTGACATACTGATTTAGGTGTTTCATTACCTTTTTCTGAAGACGGAAAGCATATATCAAAATCCACTTTAGGAGGAATTTGAACTTCCTTTACTTTATGTTTCCAAACTTTTTTAGGCTATACCTCCTTAACTGGTTCTTGATGTTGTGTTTGTCTCTTGATTCTGCATTCTGTAACCAAGTGGCCAATCACTTTACAATGATTACAAAACTTAGGTAACTTCGGAATTTGAACAGATTGATCAAACTTTCCATACTTAGATTCAACACTAATTTTACTAGGAATTGATTTTGACATATCCACTTCTACTAAAACACTTGCATAAAAACCACTTTCTGTTTTCAATGTAGTATCATCCACCTTAATTGCTCTCCTCACTTTGTTACCCATTTGTAGAATAATATTCTCCTTCCACTACTCAATGCTTAAACTAGGAAACATAACCCATACAAAAGATGAAGTAGTTTTTTGATTTTCTGGATTAAAATTTGGTTCCCAGGCTCTTAATTTCAGAGTTTGGGATTCAACCATCCAAAGCCCTCTCTATATTAAACTTCTATCATCTTCATTATCTAATTTGATGACAAAGAATCCTTTACCTAATGGAATTAATTGGATTTTTCCTTTGACAATCCACTGTTTTCTCAATGAAGCATAACTTTCTAGCTAACCTATACGAAGTTGACTCTAGTAAATAATCAAGCGACTCTTTAAATGAGTTTTGATTCACTAAAATATGACAACCAAACTTGACATACCAACGCTTGGTGGGTTCAACCGAGCAATGCTCTAACAATCTCCCTCTTTGTCAATTTTAGTGACAAAACTCTTATATCATATGGATAAACAAATTACAAGAATTCATTACACATACGCTTGATTCCAAGTTTCAACAGCACAATAAACTGTATACATTCAATCCATAAATGTCGTTGTTGACATTATAATAACAAAGCTAATACTCCCCCTAAAGGTAAGATAGGTAGATTTTCAATCCGCACGTCTTTGTTATTTCCATCATCATATGATATGTTACCCTCCCCCTAGTCTATGCTTTACTCTTTCGTTAGATATAACGTTTAAGCACCATTGTCCTTTCCTTAGTGATACCAAATCACTTGTTTACTCCATATATTTCTCCCCCTTTTTGTCACAAAATGACAAAGGTATGAGCAAATAAAGAACAAACCGAAAGGATCTTACAATTCTTAAAAGACTTGCAACCTATAAGAGTTAAGCACGAGGGTTCCACACACCACTTTTGATATCCAATATCAAAACCGAAACTACAAAGTAATTTTGTTTTGATATGTTACCAAGGAAACAATTGCCCGAAGCAATTTTCCCTAATAGTTTAGCAAACCAAAAATATACTAAGCACCTTAGTTCCTTTGCTAAACCGATTGTACAAATATAATCGCTTGTTCGATAAGACCAAAATAAAGATCAGAATTAACTCTATTTTTCTCATCAGGTTCTAATTATTCAAATAATAACTTAGACATTTCACTTTTAAACAAGACAAATACTAGGTTAGTTAACTAGCATTTCTTGTTAAGGCATTCGATTAGACTTGAATAACCGAAACCTCCACTTTGATAAGTCTAACTAAGATCAGAATTAACTTAGTTTCTCTTATTCGGAATCCAATTGGACTAAACAATTGGTCCCGAAAACCTTTTCGTTAAGCCATAAACAATTCATACAAACCAAATAAATCAACTTGCATAATTATTTACCTCAACCGGAAGCAATTGAAACAATCATAGACATTATAGTACCGCAGTTGCACCAAAATTTTGTAAGCCTAAAAAATTGATACCAAACAATAAAACAAGATAACAATAGTTTTTCTTAACCGGAAACAATTGAATCACACACACATCCATACACAAATAATGGAATAAACATCAATTGTACTTTTGTTAAGAACAAGCAATAAATATAGGCAATAAAATCAGGCTTTTCTTAAACAGGAAAACGATTAACTAACAAATTCGTTACCTCAAGTTCTACATCCTCTTATTCCCTTAAGATATGACATTAAGCGCCAGTTCAAGAAAGAACTCTCCCCCGTTGTGTTGTCATCCTCTCGTAAGACAAAATAACAACAACAAAGAGCAACCTTTACCAGAGAAAGGTTGAAAACCGATTTTAACTAATGCGATGCAAAAGTTGAAACCCCGAAACACATATGCTGTTATGCTAAACCAAACGATTCAACATATTATGACTTTTTCACATATTTGTTTCAATCAGAACCCCTTATGATCCTTTGATAAAGCCTACCAACATGGGATAGAACTTAATCATTCTAAACCAAAAAGTCACCCAAACCATAAGGGTTCACACCATATGAGATCAAATATTAAGGTCATCAAAACCGAAATCAAACATCCCATAAACATACATAGCAATAGTATAAAGCATTTAAGCACAGGCTATGTAATCGAAAACTATCACAAGAAAAATTATAAACTAATAATTTTATTCATAAGTAATAGTTTTATTCATAATAGACCTTATACAATTATTGAAAGAAATCAAAAACTGATGTCTATTTTTTTTTGGATTAAGAATTACAGCATGCATTTTAATCTCTAGTGGTGATCTTATTGTTTACTGAGATTTCATCAGTACTCAAAGTTTTGAAGCATGTCTCACGAGACTTGTCTGCAACCACTTTCTGTTTTCGAGGTCATCAATTTGAAGCTTCAAGTCTGCAAGTTCACTTTGTGTCTCTTTTATTTGACCTTTTAGTCCATCTCGATCTTGAACCAAAGTAAAAAGATTTCCTATGAGTTCTTCAAACTCATGCATAACTTCACACATACCATATGTGGGAAACCACTTGGTAAGATTAGATTTATTGAAAGCAAAAAGACATGACTCTTCTTGAGATCTATCAGAGTTATGATCAGGTACGATTCTTGAGACAATCTTCCTGATTCTTCGTTTTGAGACGAATCCTTGATAGTTTCTCACCTTTCGTGCTTCCCTTTTATTACTCCTTGTAACACTGCGAGTTATAGGAGATATGTTTACACAAACATTTTACCAAGGGAAGAAAATAAATCTAAGAGAAGATTTTTCTTATTTTTGATAAGAATATATTTAGTTCAGAAAAACAGGGTTTCCGAAACTTCATAACATATTATTCGAACTTCTCTTTTTATTGAAAGGGAAATATTCTTTAAATATCTCTTATTACTAAAATAGAAGCTACCATGAACATGTGCCCTTAATTTTTATGTGCCTTTCCCATCCAAAGTTATGAGCACGAAAGAGGATGAGAGTACACAATTTCGATACAATTAAGCTGTATCGGAGTAAGCTTTTTCTAGCTTACATCGAATATCAGAAACATAGTTCATGTTTCTCTTTGAGAATTTCTACCCTAAATATTTTCTCCCAAGAAGATGATCCTTCCTTGATCTAAAAACATGATCATTAGGAGAGACTGTACTGACATGAGAATTTTCAGAGAAGGATAAATATCTCTCAATTTTGTTAATGAGATTTTCATAAGATTTTCTCATTCTAAGGATTTCCTTATGATGCACATCAGTATGATTGTCTGAAACAATAATCGGAAATTCCTGATTGTTTCCTTTGACAGAAATTCTCTTTTTCCCTTTCTTATGGAATTGTTCTTCATCAAAACACAAATTGTTTTGATATAGGTGAGGATGAACCTTCTTCCAGAAGCGATTATCAACTCTCCCTTCTGATTCTTTTGAGTTGATCTTTTCGGGTAGTGGTATATTCTGTCTTTCTACTAAGGAATGGTCTTTCAGTTTTTTAAGACAAGAGACTTCCTTCAAAAAAATTACCACCATATTTTGAAGAAGTATAAGTTTCCTGTCAAGTGACTGAAAGTTGTATTCCTTAAGATCACGTTCACGGAATCAGTTCAAAGTTTCCTTTGGACGAGATTTCGTCTGATCATCTGTAGATGTAGAAGCTGATTTCTCATCCTCTTCTGACTTGATGTAGTTAGTCAAACTACCATCACCATGATCTGTTTTAGATGTGATCAAACAAGTTTTGTTATCACAATCTCTCAAAGTCGAGCAAGGACCTTTGGTTTCTTCATCAGAAGAAATTATAACATAATCTTTGGTCAGAGTCATGAGATGTGTCTCTTTATCTTGAGTAAGAGATTTAAGAGCTTCTATTTTGACAGTGAGATCCATATTCTCTTTGGATAGAATATTCGGTTAAATGTCTTTACCTCTGATCTCATTCTTAAGAAGATTTGACTCTGTCTTTAATATTAGCACCTTTGAAGACAGAGATTTGATAGGCTTTAGGAGTTTTACCAACTCTTTATCAGCATCTTCTTTTCCATCAGAGAATGACTCAGATGTACACTTGAAATTCGTAACTCCAGGATCATGGGTCAACGAATTAGTAACATCTTCAACTTTCGAGTATTCATACTCTTGCATAACGTTAACTAAATAAGTCATAGATTAAATTCTTATAGGTTGGATCGCACCAAACACAGATTGTTAGATCTTTTCGTGTTTGCCTACTCTGATACCAATTGAAAAGACGAGGGTACCCAAATATACCTCAAACTAAAACTTTTCCACCTATAAGTCCTTTCTCCGAAAGTGATTGTCTATGGACTGAGTCGAGACAATACAACTAATAAGTTCACACTTCGTGTGATCGTCTATGGGTACGAGATCGAAACAATACGACAACAAGATAACTTGTGCGATTGACTATGGATTCAAGATCGAGACAATACAACAACGAAGTATGTTTACTTGATAATAGGTTCGGACTTAACCAAACACAATAGGATTGCTATCAAGTAAATAGGAATTAACGTTTGTGTATTTTACTTCTAATTATAATAAAACAAATATAATTGCGGAAATAGAAAAGTAAAAGACACAGCAAGATTTTGTTAACGAGGAAACCGCAAATGCAGAAAAACCCCGGGACCTTGTCCAAAATTGAATACTCTCAGGATTAAGCTGTTATACAAAATCTAAACCAACTTCGTATAGTTGAGACCAAGCAACTAAACCTATAGTTCACATAGTTCCGTATGTATCCCTGCGCCTCTAACTTGCAATAAGTCACGCACTTGGAACAATTCCTTTGGTTCGTATTCCAAACAGTAAAGGAACAACAAATCTGTTCGGTAACAACTCTTTTAAAACAAGTGATATGAGTTTGACAAAAAGGCTCTTCCGTTTATCCCAATAAACTCCTTTGTCAGGTTCTTAGATCTATCTAATAACAACTACCAAAGTAATTGTCAAGATTTTCAATCAATACTTTGAATTACAAAAAAACGTATTGATGACGATCTATTCAACTAATCAATCCGATCTATCAAAAAGATAAACTTCTTATAGTTGGATCCCAGCCGATCAAGTTTTGTGCACACCAAAGATTATGAACCCAAACAAGAAATCTTCTTCGTCTTCAAATCTTCTTAGATCTTCAATAAACACCTGCACATAATCAACTTGAATCTCTTGTGATCAATCGCACACAGAACGGAGTCTGTTAACAATGGATTATCACAAGACGTCTTTAGATCTACAAACAGTCTAAAGATCCCCGTCGAAAATTCGATCTAGTTTGAGTGAATCTTATATCAGAAGAGGAGATTCTCAAGCATAAACAAACTAGGTGCAATCAAAGTTCAACAACCGTTAGTCAATCAAATCAATTGAAAACTAATAATAAACTGCAATTATCTAGTTTCCCACCAACAGTACTCGTAGAGCTTCCCAATCCCAAAGAAGTCTTTAAAACGAGCGGTCGTAAGAGATTTCGCCTAATTAGGGTACTTTCCTCTCCGAATAGACGGCTCCACCAGTAATAACACAACTAGGTAGTTTTGCTGGCTCTGAGGATTAGTTTGCTTGAAATTCAAACTTCAATATTTATAGACCAAGGAAGTTTTGACACCAAGGAATTTCCAAAACCGAAAATATTCTCAAGATATACAATATATTTCCAAATTCGGTTTCCATAATTCCTGGAAATGCTTTGTCCAAATATTGACCGAAATCTCAGTAGAAAATCTCCAACTAGTAAATCCACATTACTAATTTTTATTTTCTAAAGATATGCATTTTAATTGCTGGAAATTAAAAGCATATAAAACTAAAAAACTTAATTAAAAGATTCTCAATTTATTTCTATTCGGGATTCTCATTTAGCTATTAAGGAATATCTTTGAACAATAAAAGGTAAGAGTTATTGCACATGTTCAAAGTATGTCGACATTTTACTTTGTAAATCCTTTTTCATATTTACAATCTTGGAACCGATTTGCCATACTTCCAAACAAGTTTAGAATTGGTTCCTCTGACTTTCAAGAACTATGTGATTGATTATCTTATCAAATCACCAATCATGGGTTTCACGGTTCTACCAAAACAAGTTTCGGTTCTACCTCCATGTGGGTACTAAGATTAGTCACACTAGCTTTCCAAAAATTGGTTGACTAGGATCAGTTACCACATATATATGGTATCTAACTTTTATTCGGCTGCACAAGTCATAGGATCGGTTACCAATCACTAAGATTTTGTTGCACCTCTTACAAGGATCGATTCCCCTACTTGTGATCGGTTGTACCTCTTACTAGGATCATTTCCCCAATGTCTAGAGTTGGTCATACCAATTACAGTAAATCGATCATACCATCTCAAGTGATTACTTAAGATCGGTTTCACTAATAAAAGTCATACCAATATAAAAGTCAGGCCTTGTGAATAGTTTTACCAAGATACATAAACAAGTTATGAGCGGTTATACTAAACACACATATTGGTAATCCAATGATTTGCAATGAATAACAATACCAATAAGCCTAGCGATTTCCCTTTCGATTCATAACACAAGTTTATGAATTGTACTTCCTTTAAACGAATGTAAAAACATTGTTTCCTATGACGAAATCTTCACCCATACCCATACATAATCACAATAGCATTCATACGATTATGTCGATGTCTTATATACGAAGTTCAAAAGATAGACGTTATACTTCGTATTATAATTCCTTAATACTATGTCTAACTAGAGTATAATCATTCACAGCTTCGCAGTTATGTTTTCAATATGCACGACTTGAAAGATACGTTAGGAATGAAACAGTTCAAGTCAAATATTACTAACCTCAAGTGGAAGGATGATGTCGTCGTTGTAGTTCTTTACTTCTTCACATTTTTCAAGTATTCACGTAATACTTGTAAGTCTCATATCCTAGTAACTTTCTAGCTAACCTATACGAAGTTGACTCTAGTAAATAATCAAGCGACTCTTTAAATGAGTTTTGATTCACTAAAATATGACAACCAAACTTGACATACCAACGCTTGGTGGGTTCAACCGAGCTATGCTCTAACATATCCCACACAACAAATTAAGAGCTTCTGCATTCATTAAGGATCTGTCCAGATATTCCATAGAGATTATGAATAGATAAGGGGATAATGGATCCCCTTGTATAAGACCTCTAGTAGGGGTATAAGACTGACAAATACTACCATTCAAACGAATCGAAACAGTCGTTGTCGATATACATTGATAAATAATGGTACACCAGTCTTCGCAGAAACCTAAAGAAGAAAGCATCATATCAATAAATGCCCACTAAACTCTATCAAAGGCCTTCGACATGTCTAACTTCAGAGCTACTAGTCTTCTTTTTTTCTTTGACTTCTTCATGGAGTGAATTAGTTCATGATCCATGACTATATTGTCATTTATGTATCTCCTAAGAACATATGCAGCCTGTGTTGGAGAAATTATTTTCTCCATTAGAGGTTTCATTCTTGTAACTAATAGCTTTGAGATTATTTTATAAGTTATATTACATAGGCCAATTGGCATATAATCATTTGGTGTCGAATGATGATGGGTTTTTGGTATTAAATAAGTAATTGTCTGATTTATACAATGAGGCATTCTCTTACTGATAAAGAACTGCTGCACCAAATGAACAATATCCTTTCCAACAGTGGTCTATTGTGATAGGAAAAAAACAGCAGGGAATCCATCAGGACCCGGTGAATTCCATCTAGGCATTAACATTAAAGATTTCTTCCTCTGAAAGAATTGATATTAAGGATTCATTTTCATCTTGAGAAATAAATGGGGTTATTATGTCAAAAGAGTCATCTTTGAAACAAGGATCAGTGGACTTAGCAATAGTAAAAAAATGCTTAGTAAGAAGAGATTCCAACTCTTTATGAGAATGATGCCTCTGACCATGATCATCTCTTAGAGCTGAAATATGATTTATGGATCTTCTTCTATTCGCTAGAGAGTGGAAATAAGATGTATTATTATCTGAGTCTCTAATCCAGTGATCTCTTGATTTCTGGTGCCAAAAGTCAGCTTCCACTTTCTTCCAGTAATTCAACCTTTGAATAGCTAGATGATTTTTTTGCGAAATATCATCACTATATGGTTGGACTTGAAGAATGGATAACTGATCTTTTAGGTGTTTGATATGGAAGCCAATTCTACCAAAATGCTCTATATTCCATCTGGAGAGTTTTTGTCTAGCATTGCAAAGTTTTTGAGATATATTATGTTCATTCATAGAAGAATCCCAAGTATATGCAATAAAATTAGAGCAATCTGGGTCTCTAAGCCAACATCTATAAACTTTCCACACATTCCTAGGTTTGACAGAATTTGTCTCTGTATTGAGAAGAATTGGGCAATGATCTGACCCTAAGAATGGAAGATGTAGAAGTTTTGAATCTGGATAATCTCTAATCCAATTGGAATTATGAAGGGCTAAATCAATTCTAGCTCTTTTATATCTTTTGCCATTAATCCTATTAGAGCCGGCACTAGTTGAAGCATCTCCTTTTGACATGTGAATGTTGAGATCACCTATAACAATACCCACATAAGTTAAATGGTTGCTTTTCATAGAACAACATAATCCAAACTTCTTCTCTTGCTGCATTTTTCATCTAAAATCCTCTACGAAGAGGGTCTCTGACATCTATGAGAACTAGAGCTTTTTGCACTTTTCCTTTTGGAACAATACAGTCTGGAGGATCTAGTTCTTTTACTTCACCCATTGCTGATGCTATACCCTTCACAATATTTGAATTTGCAAATCCTGGTTGCATGTTATAAAGACGTAACCAAAGTAGTTGCTTTGTTAAATCTACTACACTTTTTGGTATTCTAGGATTCCAAGGCTCAAGCACGAGCAAATCTCCCTCTAGGAACCAAGGTCGAAATTTAAGAACGACCTCATATTCCTCTTGAGTATGGAACTTTATAAGGTAGCAGTCATTTCCTCTTTTTTCATAAAAATATCTTTACTTTTTGGCCATAGCTTTTTGAGTTCTTTATCCAATTCACCTACTGTGTAAATTTTAGCAGAATAAGCCTTACCCAAAAAGCTGAACTTGAACTGTTCTGAACCCAGTAACAAATCTTCAGTTGATAGTTCTGGTTCTTTCAGAGCTCCAAGTCTATCAGTTATCGATGTGAACTCCATTTTTTCTTGAACTTGAAACAGTTCAGAATCCATTATGATAGAGCTCGAGGAATAAGAAAAGAAATGGGAGAAAAGAACGAGGTAAAAGGAAGTTATAAAATAACATCTGCCTATTTGCTGATGGGTGAATGTCTTACACCTGGAAGAAAGCTTCTTACAGCTTGCTAGTTTAGAATTAGGGTTAAATGATAGACGGCTGTGTTGTCGGCTGAGACAGAGCCGTGAATTGAACATAAAAATGTCTCAAAGAAATTCATAAAGAATATATGGCCAAAAAGGTAGTAATTGTATCATCTCGTACAAATCCAGCATCAAAAGTGGAGCCATGAAACAGAAACGAGATTACTGGGACAATCAGGCAAAACCACTCCAATCTCCTAGCAACCTCCAAGCACAACAACCAGTTCAAGTCAAATATTTCTAACCTCAAGTGAAAGGATGATGTCGTCATTGTAGTTCTTTACTTCTTCACATTCTTCAAGTCTTCACATAATACTTGTAAGTCTCATATCCTAGTAAATTTCTAGCTAACCTATACGAAGTTGACTCTAGTAAATAATCAAGTGACTCTTTAACTGAGTTTTAATTCACTAAAATATGACAAACAAACTTGACATACCAACGCTTAGTGGGTTCAACCGAGCAATGCTCTAACAAATATGACAACCAAACTTGACATACCAACGCTTGGTGGGTTCAACCGAGCTATGCTCTAACATACCTAATAACTCAAAATAACCATAAAGTACATAATTTACAAGAGAAATAGGAAAGAAATCGTAAACAATAAATCAAGGTGTTTTAGACACCTATCAAATTCCCTCACACATAGACTTTGCTAGACCGCAAGCAAATCAAACTAAACTAATTCTAAGATATACAACTCCCTTTCATTGAGGTTACGGTTACACTTAGCAAGTCTAACAATCCTTTGAACCTCTGGGTTTCTCTAACAGACGAGTTATAGTCTCGTGAGGGTTTACAAGAGGTATACCCATAAAACGTATATTCCAAATTTTGTCCACCTGTGTAGAATCCGGGAACCACACTAAACAATCTCCTTAGTTGGCATAATCTTATTAGCTATATGAGGAAGTACCTGATGCGAATGCAATTGTTTTACATGAGTTTGCACTCAAGCATACTAAAATTCATATATAAGTAAACAGAGCTCTACTCAGATACTTGCACTACTGACATCAATATCTGGAGTCAAACAAATGGCATGAATAGATTGAGAAAATGGATATAGGGGTAGATGGTTTCTATTAAGCAATGAATTTGCAATATGTTGTCAAAAACTTCATTTCTTGTCGTCATACTGCAGTTCTAAAAATGTCTAAAGCTGTAGTTATTGGTTGACATCTAGGTGATAATTTCTTAAAAAATATTTGTATATGTATTACCTGCTTAGTATGTAAATAATAATAAATCAAAATAGATCATCCAAATTGAAGTAATTCATCTATCACACAACCAGTTCATGGTTCGCTTCTTGTTCTGAACAGTTTGTTATAATAACTTCTATTGTCTCTACACTTTGCATGTGCAGTGTTATTTTCAGAAAAGTTTAGCCTCAATTTTTGCATTTTAGCTTATGTTTCTACCTACATTCATTGTTAAGAACTTTTTAGTCTTTAACGGTTATTATAGCTAGCTTATTGTCCTTGTGTCTCACTAGATAAGATGCATCTACTACATTTTGCATGTTTATCTTAAACACATACATACTCCATTTCTTTATTTATACCATCATGATCCAAGTGCATTTCATTTAACATTTCTGTTGACCCCAAATGCATTTCATTTAATTTAAGTCTTGTAGTGTTACTTTGTGTACATTATTTTGCATAATTCCGTTTAATTTGCATTTCAATTGCAAAATGATTATTTTAGTGCTTTGATATTTTGTGGGCGTTATCATGTACCATTGCAATATTTTTGCAAGCACATGTACTACACTTACAGATATGCGTTGTTTGTTTTTTAGATGTTATTGTTATTTGTAAACAAAAAGGTTCGTTGTTTCGGTTAGAAGACTTAGTTTTAGGTCCGCATGCTTGGGCTTATGGCATGTTTTCTTTATTTGGTTATTTGTACCAATTACTCCGAATTAAACTAAAATCGTTATTTGGTTATTGAATAGTTGCTTGTCTGCTTGCTTTTTAGTGTTTATAAATATGTGAATTAAAACAAAATTAGTAAGGAAATTAATTAGAACTTACAGACTAGGCTGGGAGAATAAGCATAGAACCGTAACTAGATATAGAACCAATTGAATTTTGTAGGGTCAAATTTATACTTCAAGTATTCAGGACATAAGATTTTACTATTTCATTTTTTTGTGCTTCTTCTATCTAATTATGTTGATTTCAAATTTTTTAGAGTTCCACTAATATGAGCCATAGTTTATAAACTCGACAATCAGTTTTAAATTTTGTGGACCAAAATTTTGTAAGGTGGGTAGATTGTGAGATCCAAAATCAAGTCGATTTTTATTGGCTATTTGAAAAAAAAATACGCGGTGCAGAAAATATCACTGAGCAAATAAAATTTAAGAAAATAACAAGAATAAGGTAACAACACAACGAATTAGACATTGGATGAGCCTGGTACACGAAAAAGGTTAACTAATTTGGTCAAACTTGACCAATCTTTTACTTTTAATTTGACTTGAGATAATATAACATCTTTAATTAATTAAACACCAACAAATTCAATAGTTACATTTGGAACATCCACTTCATAGTCATGGGTATAAAATAAAGATAAAATCTATTAAAAATTATTATAATGAAAAACTTGTCCTTTTAATATATGTTAAGTATTGGAGAGACCGAGAGATTGAAACCTAAAAAAAGACTTTACTAATAAGAAATGTAATTATAGAAAATGAAGTGAGGGTTGTTAGTTAAGGGAGAAAGATAATACTCTAGTAGATGTTCTGAGAAGTAAAGTTGTGGGAAATAGGATGATGGTGTTGACTCTATGAGATGAATAACTTAAGACTTTTGAGTATCAAACGGGGGTTTATGACATGGAATGTTAAGTGGGGGTTCATGTTGATGTATATCAGAGGACTTTGCTAGGGATAATATTCGTTAATACCATAAACTTAAAATTGGGTTTCCAAAAGAGGATATGTTTTTGGTGATAATCAACATGGTATGTTTTAGATGTAAGATGATATAGAACAGATCATTAAGGTTAAGTTCATGATGTATGAGATTTATTTGAATTTTGCAAACGTGTTCTTAGCTATTTTACTCTTCAAATATCACGAAGTTGACTAGGAGAGACCTCACTGAGAATTCAGGTTTCTACTCTCTTTAAAGACAGATCACAATCTTCGTCCAGCCATAAAAGAATAATCATATTGTAACACCAGAGACTAACGACCTTGTCTCCGCTCTTCGTTTGATATAAAGTCATGCTAGGTTGATTTTCAACCTTAAATTTTGTCTTGATCATACGAATGGACGAGAAATCGCCTTGCTCCTATGATTGGATAATTCTCGTCTTCCCCCTCTGACTGGAGAAGTAACATTAGGTCTTAGCCTCTCTACAGATCCATCCATGCCTTTGCTCTTTTACGATAAACACTAAGTCAACATTAGCTTTCCTAATACTAGTTATTTATCCTATTTATAGAGTCGGTCATGCCTCTGCTCATATAATCGACATACGACCTTAGATTCTATATAGAGCCGACAATGCCTTTTCTCTCTTACAAGAAACGGCCACCAAGTAAATACTAGAATGACCTTCACCGAGCTTCAGCTTCCTTGCAGATCTGCTTTCCATCAACTAGGTCATATTTATTCTCAATCTCCTGCTTTCCTAATGGCACACACGCTATATCAAGCCTCATTTAGCTCCCTACATGACTTAGGCTTGCCTCCACATGCAAACATGAGTATTCCTCCATCGAAGTTACAAAAACTTTTGTGAATACTACCACGTCATACAACACATCCCATGTAAAGGCCAATTACATCACAAATAGGAGGATAAACTTAAGGTTTTGGTCTGACGATCTACAACATGTGTGACGGTCCATTTTTTTTTTATGGCAAGCTCCGACTTTCTAATACGCCACTTAAGGAAACATTGGCATTTTTTCAGACCGATTTGTTCTTATACCATTTGTCAGTTTAATTTTATGTTATTTTTTGTAAATTTATCCCTAACGTTTGCATTACTTCAGCATATGACACCATTTTAAGAAATTAGCAACTCAGATTAGAAACGACACTAGTGTCGTTCCTAATTTTTCATTGCTAATACCTGTTGCTAATTTTTCGCAACGGCAAATATATGTTGCGAATTTTGCAACCGTATCAAGAAGGTCGCGAATAGCAACTGCGCTGAGTTCAAGCGTGCGAAACACGTGTGTGGTCGGGAACACTAGGAATGTTAAATACGCCCCAGTCAAACTTTGGTCAAGCCTTATTCTTTTTATTTCCACCCCACATCCCAATCAAACTATATCCTTCCTTAATCGATTTCATTCATCATTTTTCTCCGCCACAAACAGACTCACTCTTTCCTCTCCTTTCCTCTCCATCTTCATCTTCATCTCGATCTCCATCTCTGAGCTCTTTCTTCTCTTCTCAATCTCTAAACTCTATCATCGTGTAGAACACTAACATCAGGTATAATCTTTGACGTAATTTTTAGGGTTTGCAGATTTTGATATCTAGGGTTTCAGTTGTGGTTTTTAGGGTTTAGAGACTTTGATTTCTAGGATTTATAGATTTGATTTAAGTTTATCGAATCCTAGGGTTTTATTGAAGTTTATCGATTTTAGGGTTTAATCTTTGATTTCAGTTTTTTGATTTCATTTGTGAATCTGTTTTTTTCGATTTCAGTTTTTCAATTTCTTGAACTCATAAATACAAGGATGAACCAGTTAAGGAGAAGGTGATGAGTTGAGTCGGTGCTGTGTAAGAAGAGTTAGAGTAATCATTTAAGAGAAGGTGATGGTGATGATGAGTTGCAGTTGATGAAGATTAAAGCTCGAGTTTGATTCAAGCAGAAGGGTTTCGGTTTAATGAATATGTAAAGGAGATCGATAGGAATTAGGGTGGTACTGATAATAGAAGAACTGCAATTAGGGTTTGAGTTGAACTCAAGAATTGATGGTGGTGATTCTGTTGTTTTGAGGAAGAAATTGAGAGAAACTCAAAATTAGGGTTTCTTGTTCTTCCCAATGCTTCAATTGAAGCTGTTATGAATGCTTAATGTTAGGGTTCTGATGCAGGGAATGTATGGATTGTGGTATAGGATTGTGATAGAGGATGGGTTTCTGTTGGTGGTGCTTGAGGTGCTGAGAAGATGTTGGATGAGAAGATGTTGCGTGTTAGCTGCTGATTGTGCTAGATGGGAACTGCTGGTAGTATGTGAGGTTAAGACGACGTCAGGTTATGGTATTGCAGGTAATGATGATGGAGTTTTTGGTGTTGATTGCCTACATTGTTTTAGACCTTGAGTTCTGGTGGAGTTGTAGCTACAGTGGTGGTTATGGATTGCAGTTGAAGCTACAAGATCGCAGTAGTGATCTAGAGAATGGTTTGCAAAGAGCTGAGTAACTGGTGATGTTCAAGGGTTTACAATGGTTCAATTGCAGTTCAAGAAGACGGAAAAAATGATATTGCTGCTAATTTTTGGTAGCTAGAGAATTGAACTGGGAAATAAAGAAGGGTTGTGTGTTGTTGTTGGCTGGGAAATTATAGGGTGTGAGCTAATTTTAAGTTGATATTGTGGTTGATTTTTCTTCCAATTTTTGCATATGCTAGATCATACGTTATTACTGATTTATCTCTTAGGGCATGTGCTTTTTAATCTCAGTCTAGATTTGAAACTGGCGGTAGTTATCATTTACTGATGATACTAAGTTATGCTTACATGCTCTAGTAATCATGTTAATTGCTTGCAGAAAAGTTGAAGAGATGCCAACAAATCCTACGAAATGGAATGAGATTACTGAGGTTGTAAATTGTCTATTCCAGTTATAGCGAATGGTGATGTATTGGAATACGAGGATTTTCAACATATTAAAGAGGCAACAGGTAGCATTTGTATTGTTGAATAATCTAAACAACTGCTTTTGCTCGTTGTCAGAGCATAGCTCGGTTGAACCCACCAAGCGTTGATATGTCAAGTTTGGTTGTCATATTTTAGTGAATCAAAACTCAATTAAAGAGTCGCCTGATTATGTACTAGAGACAACTTCGTATAGGTTAGGCTAGAAAGATTAGGATTATGAGACATTCAAGTATTACTCAAAGACTTGAAGAATGTGAAGAAGTAACAAGCTAGATCGACGACATCATCCTTCCTCTTGAGGTTAGTAATATTGTGACTTGAATTATTTCATTCCTAACGTATATTTCAAGTCGTGCTATATTGAAAACATAACTGCGAAGCTGTGAATGATTATACTCTAGTAGACATAGTGTTAAGGAATTACAATACGAAGTATAATGCTTATCTTTTGAACTTCGTATATAAGACATCGACAAAATCGTATAAATGCTATTGTGATTATGTGTATGGGTATGGTTGAAGATTTCGTCCTAGGAAACGATGTTTACATTCGTTTAAAGGAAGTGCATTCATGAACTTGTTTTATGAATCGAAAGGGAAATCGCTAGGCTTATTGGTATTGTTATTCATTGCATATCTTTAGATTACCAATATGTGTGAGTTAGTAAAACCGATCATAACTTGTTATGTATCTTGGTAAAACCAGTCACAATGCCTGACTTATGTATTGGTATAACTTTTATTAGTACAACCGATCCTAAGTAATCACCTAAGATGGTATGATCGATATTTGTAATTGGTGTGACCGATCCTAGTAATTGGTGTAACCGATCCTAGTAATTGGTGTGACCGATCACAAAAGATTGTGTAATCGATCCTTGTAATTGGTGTAACCGGTCCTGGTAATTGGTGTAACCGATCCTGGTAACTGGTGTGACCGATCACAAGTAATACCATGAGAATATGGTAATCGGTCCTGGTAATTGATGTAACCGATCCTGGTAACTAATGTAACCGGTCCCAGTAACCATATTAAGGTAGAACCGATCTTTATGTTTGGTAGAACCGTAAACCCATGATTAGTGTTTGATATTTGATCAATCACATAGTTCTTGGAAATCAGATGAACTAGTTCTAAACTTGTTTGGAAGTGTGGTATAATCGGTTTCAAGATTGTAAATATGAAAAAATATTTACAAAGAAATAAGATGTCGACATACTTTGAACATGTTCAGTAACTCTTATCTTTTATTGTTCAAAGATATTCCTTAATAACTCAAGGAGATCCCAGACCGAAATAAGTTGAGAATCTTTTAATTAAGGTTGTTAATTTTATATTGTAATACCCCAATATTCGGCAGTGGTTGGCCGAATGGAATATAAGTAATGGTTTGTCCTTTCCTAACACCGATGCCTTTTCAGCACAATTGGCTCCAGAGTTGGCAGAAAACTCTGCAGTTAAGCGTGCTCGGGCGGGAGTAATCCAGGGATGGGTGACCATCCGGGAAGTTGTTGCTGGATTATCGCAGCGATGCCCATTAAAAACCCCACACTGCCGGATAACCGCAGTGGCTAAGTGGGGACAGTATCGGTGGAGGGACGGGTCATTACAATTGGTATCAGAGCATGGTTCCGATTTACTCGGGATGTGCATATGGACTTACCATTTTTTTAAATCTCCTATTTTTTTAAGACTTTGATTTTATTGTACGAAGAATACATTTTGTTTTCCGAGTGGCCGAAATGATTTATGAGATTTTCATGTTGTTTACAAAGTGTTTAATTCTCGTATTTTTGTTTTAGTTTGGGACGGGTAAATGAAAAAAAAAATTAATAAATAAAATAATTAGATCAAAATTTTGGAAACTGCTTCGAAGTCGGTTACGATGACTTCGAGGACGAAGTCTTTTTTCTAGTGGGTAAAAATGTCATAACCCGTCTTTTCAAAATGTGCTTCCGTCAAAACAGACTTTCTAAGAAGTAGCTGATAGACGCATTTATGTGTCTATTTTCATCTCTATTGTGTATATTGTTAGTACCCATTTTTGTACTAATTTTGGTATTTTATCTCTTTGTAGGTGTTTTTGGAGAAATAGGCTTTCGCGGCAAAATTGGCTCGAAAAGTTGTTAAAGGCTCCTGGGAGGACACTTGCTATTCGGACTCTCATTTTGGATAAGGGGTAACCCATTTCCAAGCAGCTGCTAAGCACAGACCGGCACTGGATAGGGGGAGGTCACTTTTCTTATCAAATTTTCAAAACAAAAAAAATGGCGGGAAAAACTTTTACAGAAAACAGAATTTTCTGTTTGGATTTTGGATGATTTTTAAGGCGATTCAAGGGCTGATTTTCGTTGGGTTAACCCTGTTAAGGATAAACAAGTATGGTATGAGCTGTAGAATCGATTAAACAGGGATAGAAATCCGTGTTGGAGCAAAACAGGGAGAATTCACGATTTGAGTTGTTTTCGGTTTACAAAAGAATTTGTGAAGAGTTTACGGCAAGATTGGAGTGTATGGAGTCCTTATTCAGTCCTGAGAGAGTTTAAGAGAGTTTGGAAACCAAGTTGACGCGTAAAGAGAGAAGAAAAATCCCGTAACTTGAGGAGAAAAAAACCCGAGAATATGTATGGATTAACTCGAGAAATTTTGTGTTTAGTGGCTATATATAGGTTGATTCGAGTCATATTTAGGGGTACGAACAATTTGGGGGAGTTTGGAGAAGTTTAGAGCTATAGAGAAGCGAGAAAAAAATCAACAGAGTCGAGTTCAGAAACTTTCCTGCTGCTGCTGCGAAGAAGAAGACGAAGAACATTAGACCCTCAGAGTTAGTCGCAGAGGCAGACTTATTTTCAGTGACAACGAGGTACGGTCGCATCTTCCTGCAGTCACAGAAGCTCTTCAGCAACAACTCGGACTTCTGTTTTATACCTTTATCAACTACAGAATCCGCTGCTTAGCACTTTTCACTCTTTTAATCAACTTTTGAACACCAAATATGTATTTTGAGCAAGTGGTTAATATGAGGAGCTAAACCCCTTAGCCGAGGCGACGGAGGAAGCCATTGTTCCATGAAAAGTGGTATAGTTCTATTTTAATTATTTATTGCAATTATTTTACATGATTATTTGCATAGAACTTAAAAGAAAAATTGGTTTTTATTGAGTAGTTGTGAAGTGTTTTGATGGGACATGCTTGGTTTTAATACTTTTGATGTTTCATGCTTCGTGCTTACAATTATTACTTCAAAAATCTATTAAAGG
>JAJJMB010013814.1:1575256-1638262 GCA_023531105.1 Papaver atlanticum | reverse complement strand
TTTCATGCTTCGTGCTTACAATTATTACTTCAAAAATCTATTAAAGGCAAATACTAGAATCACTTTAAAGAAAAATATTGCATGAATATTGTTTAGAGTTTATCACCTAATTGGTCAATGGTGGAATCCAGAGTCTCGGTATTTTCTTATTATTGTCAAAACAACTCTATTTAATTTTCGAAAATCCTTCACAAGTTCGAGCAACGAACCTTTTTACCACTACAACTACAAAACACATCAGTAGCTACGACCATTTTAGGTTGCCTTTTTAAAGAAAAGTTTAAGTAAAATAATGGGCTTCTAGTCGTAAACCAGAGCCAAGAAACATTTACGCGAATAATTAAGACTAGGTGCGTAGAAGTTAGACTTCAAGCCATGTCTTCATGGTAGTGCTACATAACGACACCCTTTGTTTTATTCCTGACCAACACATCTCCTACGGATTTCTTTAGTATCATCTTAAAAGAATACAGATGGACAGATGGTGCTATTAAATATGTAACGTTTTCCTATGGCCAGTTTCTTCTTTGCATATTTGGTAGTTAAAGAGCCATTTATAACTTTAATTTTCTAAAACCCTAAAGAAGGAGGAAGCCGTCATTCTCCCTTTTGTCTCGTCCTCTTTCAATACCATTCTCCAGAACAGCCGCACATTCCCTTTCTCTCTAACTTTCTCAGTTGCCTCTCATGTTTATATGCTTTATCCTAGCCACTAATTTACTTCTTTGGCGTCATCTCTTTATTAACCTTTTCTTCAAATAATCCTTCCATGAGTGATTTACAAAACGAATTGTTTTGGTGTATTTACATCGGTGTAACAAGACTTGATTGAGATTTTAGAATTTTTGGAGCTTTGTCGGGTTTTGATGGGAAGGCGTCGATGAGCGTAATTGGATATAAGCATTCAAGGTAGGGGGTTTCTACCTAATACAAAACAAAACCTATTTTAGCATGTAAATCGTATCATCATTGGTTTGGATTCTTCGTATATAACATTATGCATTTCATATAGCTATAGAATTTAAATTATTGATAGCTAGCTTGTTTTGAATTATTGGTCGATACAGTATGTACCATTGGGTTTTTGATGGATGAATTGATTTTCCTTGATCTGGATCTATAAACCCTCGATTTTTGTTTTACTTGTGTTAGTTTTCTGTTGATCTTCTAGGCCATGGGCGCATTGTGTTTTGTTACTGTTATATATGGCCAACAAAAATGACATTGATCTGGATTTATAAAATGATAAGTCACTTATCTTTCTTTTTGTCTCTGGAAAGATTTTTGTCTCAAATGAACTAACTGCCCAGTGAGTTTTGCATCTTAATTTGTGTACTGTTGGCTGACATCTTGGTTCTTAAAGAAATGATAACTATATTGGATTTTGGGTGTGTGTGCTTGTGAGTTGTATCTTTTTAAGTCTTGTTCTCATGGTGACTACTTGCTGCTTTGTACGTGAAAATGCAAATTATGAAATCTTTGGTATTAACAAGAAGTCTAGGCCACCATGTTGTCATTTAAAGGTAAAAGTATGCTTAATACGTGATGGTAATCTTAATAACCAAATTAAGAAAAGTAAAAGTGTTCGAAATGTTTCAAGCTACGAAAATTTGTTAATAACAAACATAAAAATACCGTTCGCAAGTTAAAGAAATGAAATCAGTAAATACTTTTGGTTCTGGGGAATTGTTAGTCGGTTGAGAGTATATATATACTGGTAGTATGCATGCCGAGATCAGGGCCATATTAGCTATTATGCGTGTTGGCACCGATGGGTAGTAGTTGTGATTGTTGTGTGTATGCCGAGATCAGGCCGCCATATCTTGGATGTTTGCGCGTGCCGGTGGGAAAATGCCGAGATCAGGACCACATTTACATGTGTACCGGTGGGCAGTGGTTGTTCAAGTCTAAAAGATTTAAGAATTTGTTTGAAGGTCTAATTAAGACAAGAAGTGAGAAACCTATAAAATTAAAGGTTCACATTATGGGCTTTGAAATTCATTTGAATAAAAATGTAATTATAAACTACGGGAGAAAAATTATAAACAAGGAATTTGGAAGAAAAGTAAGTATTAAATTATTTAAAATTGGGAACGTATTCGGTTAAAGAATCTAAACTGAAATCGGCAGAAAATTGTGACACTGTAATTATGTTTTTGGTGCATTGATTTTTTTCATTGTCTTAATTATGCTTTTGATGGATCGTTTTGTTTGTTTTCCGCTGCACTATATTATTTTTGGAAATTTCCTACTGGGCTGTGGTTGCTCACCCCTTTTCCCTCTCTCCCTACAGAGTATGCAGAAACACTAGCTGAAGAAAATAAAATAAAATTATCATGGGGATTTGAGGATCAGTATTTCAATATCGTCGAATTATAGTTTACTTGAATTGATTACTTTAATTATGGATTGTAACCATTTCTTAAAAATGTATTGTGAATATTTTATTTATTCATAGTAGTCGTTGGAGTTGTTTTCGTAGTTCTAAAGTATTCTTATTTTTAAAAGGAAAATCTGGACCTACGATAGAGGCGCTCCACGGAATTCCGGACTCGGTTTGCCATAATTCGAGGGGTGTCACAGTTGGATTACCGCAGATATGCCCGTTGAAAACCCTAAACTGCCGGATGACCGCAGTGGCAAAGTGGGGACAATATCAGTGGAAGGACGGGTCATTACAAATGGTATCAGAGCCGACGAAGGGTAACCTACCGAGGGTGGGAAGGTACGCTGGACGCGGTTGGTCCATGTGCTTCTCATGAGGGGCAGGGAACATCGGAGATTTGGGATTGCGAATATATTCTGGAGCCGAGGACGGCTCCAATTTAAGGTGGTGGTATTGTAATACCCCAATATTCGACAGTGGTTGGACGAATGGAATATAAGTAATGGTTTGTCCATTCCTAACACCGAGGACTTTTCAGCACCATTGGCTCCAGAGTTGGCAGAAAACTCTGCAGTTAAGCATGCTCGGGCGGGAGTAATCCAGGGATGGGTGACCATCAGGGAAGTTGTTGCTGGATTACCGCAGCGATGCCCGTTGAAAACCAAAAACTGCCGGATAACCGCAGTGGCTAAGTGGGGACATTATCGGTGGAGGGACGGGCCATTACATATATACTTTTAATTACCAGCAATTAAAATGCATATCTCTGGAAAATAAAAATTGGTAATGTGCATTTACTAATTGGAGATTTTCTAGTAGGATTTCGGTTAATTTTGGACAGAGCATTTCCAGGAATTATGAAAACCGATTTTGGAAATATTGCATATCTTAAGAATATTTTTGTTTTGGAAATTCCTTGGTGTCCAAACTTCCTTGGTCTATAAATACCCAAGTTTGCATTTCGAGCAAACTATCCTAAGAGCCAGCAAAACTACCTTGTTGTGTTGTTACTGGTGGAGCCGTCTATTCGGAGAGAAAGTACCCTAATTAGGCGAAATCTCTTACGACCGCTCGTTTAAAGACATCTGTGGGATTGGGAAGCTCTACGAGTACCGTTGGTGGTAAACTAGATAATTGCAGTATTATTAGTTTTCGATTTGATTTGATTGACTAACGGTTGTTGAACTTTGATTGCACCTAGTTTGTTTATTCTTGAGAATCTTCTCTTCTGATATAAGATTCACTCAAACTAAATTGAAGTGTCGACGGGATCTTTAGAACTGTTTGTAGATCTAAAGACGTCTTGTGATAATCTATTGTTAACAGACTCTTTTCTATGCGTGATTGATTACAAGAGATTCAAGTTGTGGTGTGCAGGTGTTTATTGAAGATTTAAGAAGATTTCGTATTGGTTTCATAATCTTTGGTGTGCACAAAACTTGATCGGCTGGGATCCAACTATAATCGGTTTATCTTTGATAGATTTGATTGATTAGTTGCGTAGATCGGCATCAGTATTTAGTATCTTGGTAGATCCTATTATTGATTGCAAAATCTAAACTATGCTACTTTGGTAGTTGTTGGATAGATAGATCTAACCACACAAAGGAGTTTATTGGATTAAACAGAAGAGCCTTTGTCTATTTCATAGCACTTTGATTGAAGAGAGTTTTTACCGAACAGATTTGTTGTTCCTTTACTTTTTGGAATACGAACCAAAGGAATTGTTCCATTGCGTGCACTTATTGAATGTCAAAAGCGCAGGGATACTGAAGAAACTAGGTGAACTATAGATTTAGTTGCTTGGTCTCAACTATACGAAGTTGGTGTGATTTTGTATAGCGGCTTAATTCTAAGAGTATTAAATTCTGGACTAGGTCCCGGGGTTTTTCTGCATTTGCGGTTTGCTCGCTAACAAAATCTTGTTGTGTCATTTACTTTTGTTTTCCGCAATTATAATTGTTGTTATTATAATTTAAAGTATATTACACAAACGTTAACTCCGTATTACTTGATAGTGATCCTATAGAGTTTTGTTAAGTCCGAACCTATTATCAAGTAATCACACTTTGATTATTGTATTGTCTCGATCTTGTATCCATAGACGATCACACAAAGTGTGCACACTTTGATCATTGTATTATCTCGACTCAGTCCATAGACAATCACTTTCGGTAAGAGGACTTATAGGTGGAAAAGTTTAAGATTGTGGTATATTTAGGTACCCTCGTCTTTTCAATTGGTGTCAGAGCAGGCAAACACGAAAAGATCTAACAATCTGTGTTTGGTGCGATCCAACCTATAAGAATCTATGTCTGATTCAGTTAACGTTATGCAAGAGTATGAGTACTCAAATGTTGAAGATGTTACAACTTCGTTAACTCATGATCCAGGAGTTACGAAAGCATCTGAGTCTATCTCTTATAAAAAAGAAGATTCTGATAAAGAGTTGGTAAAACTCCTAAAGACAATAAGATCTCTATCTACACGGATGTTAATATTAAAGACATAATCTAATCTTCTTAAGAATGAGATAAGAGAAAAAGACATTCAACTAATTCTAGCCAAAAAGAATATGGATCTCACTGTCAAACTAGAAGACATTGGTAAATCTCTTACTCAAAATCTAGAGACTCATCCCGTGACTCTGACTGATGATGCTATTTTAATTTCTTCTGATAATGAAGAAACTAAAAGTCCTTGCTCGACTTTTATAGACTGTGATAATAAAACTTGTTTGATCACATCTGAAACAGACCATGATGATGGTAGTTTGCCTAACTACATCAAGTCAGAAGAGGATGAGAAACCATCTTCTACATCTACTGATGATCAGACGAAATCTTTCCCAAAGGAAACTTTGAACCGATCCCGTGAACGTGATCTTAAGGAATACAACTTTCAGCCATTTGACAGGAAACTTATACTTCTTCAAAATACAGTGGTAAAAATATTGAAAGAAGTTTCTTGTCTTAAAAAACTGAAAGATTATTCCTTAGTAGAAAGACAGAATATACCTCAAACCAACAAAGTCAACTCAAAACATTCTGTAATAAGAGTTGATAATCGCTTCTGGAAAAAGGTTCCCCCTCACTCATGCCGAAACAATCCTTGTTTACATGAAGAACGATTCCAGAAGAAAGGGAAAGAGAGAATTTCTGCCGGAGAAAACAATCAGGAATTTCCAATAATTGTTTCTAGTAATCATGCTGATGTACATCATAAGGAAATCCTTAGAATGAGAAAATCTTATGAAAATCTCATTGACAGAATTAAGAGAGATTTATCTATCTCTGAAAATTCTCACATCGGTACTGTTTCTCCACATGATCATATCTTTGGATCAAGGAAGGATCATCTTCTTGGGAGAAAATACTTTGGGAAGAAATTTCCGAAGAGGAACATGAACTATGTTTCTAATACTCACTGTAAGCTAGAAAAAGCTTACTCCGATGCAACCTAGTTGTATAGAGATTATGCACTCTCATCCTTATTCATGCTCATACTTTTGAGATGAGAAGCACATAAAAATAAGAGCACATTTTTTTGTACAATTTGTATTAAAAATGTGTGACAATCACTGGATAACTGCGAATCCATTTTTGTCTTACAAAAAAAAAATTGTTCATGTTTATCATGATCTTCCAAAATTAGGTTTTATTAAAAACTTTCGAATTTTAATAAACCTTCCAGCATGAGAAGTTCAGACAAAGGAAACAAAATATATTCTGTATATATTTTCGGAATTTCCCTAGTATTTTCGGTCCGAGAATTGTCTCTTCTTAAGAAGTACAATCTCTTGCATGTATTAAGAAACCCTGATCAATTCTTATTTAAATACCTAGCATGCCTCCAATAACTCGCAGTGTTACAAAGGTTAATAAGGAGGAAGTTCAAAAGGTTAAGGATTGTCAAGGAATCAATACAGAAAAGAAGAAGAACATCACATCAAAAATCATGTATGATTATGATTCTGATAGTTCTACTGGATCTCAAGATAAGTCATGTCTGTTGGCTTACAACCTTCAAGATCCAACAAAGACCAAGTGGATACGTTCTGATAGTATGATTGACTATATCCAAGGCTTTGAAGAACTAAGAACCAACCTCATAATGACGATCCGTCATCAAGATTGGCTCAAGGATAGAATTGAAGAAATAAAAGCTGATCTTGCGGGTATGAAGGTTCAAGTTGAAAAACTTGAGAAACAGGAAGTGGTTGCAGACAAGTCCCTGGAGACATGCTTCAAGAGTTTGAACACTGAAGAAACTTCAGTGAACAATAAGAGCACCACTAGAGATTAAGTTATACTTAATCCAAGAAAAATAGACATCAGTTTTTGATTTCTTTCAATTATTGTGTAAGGTCTATTACTGAATAAAACTATCTATTATTTATGAATAAAATTATTATTTTATAATTTTCTTGTGATAGTTTTTCGATTACATAGCCTGTGCTTGAATGCTTTATATTATTGCTATGTGTTTATGGGATGTTTGATTTCGGTTTTCTTAATCTTAATATTCGATCTCATATGATGTGTGAACCCTTATGGTTTGTGTGGCTTTTTGATTTAGCGGGATTAAGTTCTAGCCCATGTTGGTAGGCTTTATCAAAGGATCATAAGGTGTTCCGATTGAAACTCATATGTGAAAAAGTCACAATATGTTGAATCGTTATGTTTAACATAAAAGCATGTGTTTCGGGGTTTTCAACTTTTGCTATTGGCACGCATTAGTTAAAACCGATTCAACCTTTCTCTGGTAAAGGTTGCTTTTGTTGTTGTTCTTTTGTTCTTGCGAGAGGATGACAACATAATGGGGGAGAGTTCTAACTTGAACTTGCGCTTAATGATATATCTTTCTGAGGAGAAGAGGATGCGGAATTTGAGGTAACGAATTTGTTAGTTAATCGTTTTCCTATTTAAGAAAAGCTTGAGTTTCTTGCATATATTTTGCTTTTGCTTAACAAAATTCGGTACAATTGATGTTTATTCCATTATGTGTGTGTGTGATTCAATTGTTTCCGGTTAAGAAAAACTGGTTTGATATCTTTCTTTATTGTTTGGTATCAATTGTTTTAGACTTAATGAAATTTCGGTGCTTTAATGTCTTTGTTTATTTCAATTGCTTCCGGTTAAGAGAAATAGTTGTGCAAGTCAATTTATTTGGTTTGTATGTATTGTTTATGGCTTAACAAAATACGGGATCATTTGTTTAGTTCAATTCGATTTCGGATAAGAGAAACTAAGTTAATTCTGATCTTAATTAGACTTATCAAAGGTAAAGGATTCGGTTATTCAAGTCTAATTGAATGCCTTTACAAAAAATATTAGTTAACTAACCTAGTGTTTGTCTTGTCTAAAGTGAAAGGTCTAAGTTATTATCTGAATAATTAGAGCCTGATGAGAAAAATAAAGTTAATTATGATCTTTATTTTGGTCTTATCGAAATAAGCGGTTTAGCAAGGGAACTAAGTTTCTTAGTAAATTTGTTAAACTATTAGGGAAAATTGCTTCGGGCAATTGTTTCCTTGATAACATATTAAAACCAAATTACTTGTAGTCTCGTTTTTGATATTGGTTGTCTAAAATGCTATGTGAAACCTTCGTGCTTAACTCTTATAGGTTGTACAATTCTTTTAGATTGTAAGATCCTTTCGGTTTTTGGCATTTTCTCGGACCTTTGTCATTTTGTGACAAAAAGAGGGAGAAATATATGGAGTAAACAAGTGATTTGTAATCACTAAGGAAAGGAAAATTGTGCTTAAACGTTATATCTAACAAAAGAATAAAGCATTGACTAAGGAGGAGAAACATATCATATGTTGATTGTAGTTATTTGGACTACAAATGGGAAATAACAAAGATGTGCGGATTGAAAATCTACCTATCTTACCTTTAGGGGGAATATTAGCTTTGTTATTTAAATGTCAACAACGACATTTATGGATTGAATATATGCAGGTTTTTGTGCCGTTGAAACTTGGAATCAAGCGTATGTATAATGAATTTTTGTAATTTGTTTATCTATATGATTGTAAGAGTTTTGTCTCTAAAATTGACAAAGGGGGAGATTGTTAGAGCATAGCTCGGTTGAACCCACCAAGCGTTGGTATGTCAAGTTTGGTTGTCATATTTTAGTGAATCAAAACTCAATTAAAGAGTCGCTTGATTATGTACTAGAGACAACTTTGTATAGGTTAGGCTAGAAAGATTAGGATTATGAGACATACAAGTATTACTCGAAGACTTGAAGAATGTGAAGAAGTAACAAGCTAAATCGACGACATCATCCTTACTCTTGAGGTTAGTAATATTGTGACTTGAACTGTTTCATTCCTAACGTATCTTTCAAATCGTGCTATATTGAAAACATAACTGCGAAGCTGTGAATGATTATACTCTAGTAGACATAGTGTTAAGGAATTAGAATACGAAGTATAATGCTTATCTTTTGAACTTCGTATATAAGACATCGACATAATCGTATGAATGATATTGTGATTATGTGTACGGGTATGAGTGAAGATTTCGTCCTAGGAAACAATGTTTACATTCGTTTAAAGGAAGTACATTCATGAACTTGTTTTATGAATCGAAAGGGAAATCGTTAGGCTTATTGGTATTGTTATTCATTGCATATCTTTGGATTACCAATATGTGTGAGTTAGTAGAACCGATCATAACTTGTTATGTATCTTGGTAAAACTAGTCACAATGCCTGACTTATGTATTGGTATGACTTTTATTAGTTCAACCGATCCTAAGTAATCACCTAAGATGGTATGATCGATATTTGTAATTGGTGTGACCGATCTTAGAAATTGGTGTAACCGATCTTAGTAATTGGTGTGACCGATCACAAAAGAGTGTGTAATTGATCCTTGTAATTGGTGTAACCGGTCCTGGTAATTCGTATAACCGATCCTGGTAACTGGTGTGACCGATCACAAGTAATACCATGAGAATATGGTAACCGGTCCTGGTAACTGATGTAACCGATCCTGGTAACTGATGTAACCGGTCCCAGTAACCATATTAAGGTAGAGCCAATCCTTATGTTTGGTAGAACCATAAACGTATGATTAGTGTTTGATATTTGATCAATCACATAGTTCTTGGAAATCAGATGAACCAGTTCTAAACTTGTTTGGAAGTGTGGTATAATCGGTTCAAAGATTGTAAATATGAAAAAGGATTTACAAAGAAATAAGATGCCGACATACTTTGAACATGTTCAGTAACTCTTATCTTTTATTGTTCAAAGATATTCCTTAATAACTCAAGGAGATCTCGGACCGAAATAAGTTGAGAATCTTTTAATTAAGGTTGTTAATTTTATATGCTTTTAATTACCAGCAATTAAAATGAAAATGAAAATTGGTAATGTGCATTAACTAATTGGAGATTTTCTAGTAGGATTTCGGTTAATTTTGGACAAAGTATTTCCAGGAATTATGAAAACCGATTTTGGAAATATTGCATATCTTAAGAATATTTTGGTTTTGGAAATTCCTTGGTGTCCAAACTTCCTTGGTCTATAAATACCCAAGTTTGCATTTCGAGAAAACTATCCTAAGAGCCAGCAAAACTACCTTATTGTGTTGTTACTGGTGGAGCCGTCTATTCGGAGAGGAAAGTACCCTAATTAGGCGAAATCTCTTACGACTGCTCGTTTAAAGACTTCTGTGGGATCAATAAGCTCTACGAGTACCGTTGGTGGGAAACTAGATAATTGCAATATTATTAGTTTTCGATTTGATTTGATTGACTAACGGTTGTTGAACTTTGATTGCATCTAGTTTGTTTATTCTTGAGAATATTCTCTTCTGATATAAGATTCACTCAAACTAGATCGAAGTGTCGACGAGATCTTTAGAACTGTTTGTAGATCTAAAGACGTCTTGTGATAATCCATTGTTAACAGACTCCGTTCTGTGCGTGATTGATCACAAGAGATTTAAGTTGTGGTGTGCAGGTGTTTATTGAAGATTTAAGAAGATTTGAAGACAAAGAAGATTTCTTATTGGTTTCATAATCTTTGGTGTGCACAAAACTTGATCGTCTGGGATCCAACTATAATCGGTTTATCTTTGATAGATTTGATTGATTAGTTGCGTAGATCGGCATCAGTATTTAGTATCTTGGTAGATCCTATTATTGATTGCAAAATCTATACTATGCTACTTTTGTAGTTGTTGGATAGATAGATCTAAACCCGACAAAGGAGTTTATTGGATTAAACAGAAGAGCCTTTGTCTAATTCATATCACTTTGATTGAAGAGAGTTGTTACCGAACAGATTTGTTGTTTCTTTACTGTTTGGAATACGAACCAAAGGAATTGTTCCAGTGCGTGCGCTTATTTAATGTCGGAAGCGCAGGTATACTGAATAAACTAGGTGAACTATATGTTTAGTTGCTTGGTCTCAACTATACAAAGTTGGTGTGATTTTGTATAGCGGCTTAATTCATAGAGTATTCAATTCTGGACTAGGTCCCGGGGTTTTTATGCATTTGCGGTTTGCTCGTTAACAAAATCTTGTTGTGTCATTTACTTTTGTTTTCCGCAATTATAATTGTTGTTATTATAATTTAAAGTAAATTACACAAACGTTAACTCCATATTACTTGATAGTGATCCTATAGAGATAAGTTAAGTCCGAACCTATTATCAAGTAATCACACTTTGATTGTTGTATTGTCTCGATCTCGTATCCATAGATGATCACACAAAGTGTGAATACCGATTCGTTGTATTGTCTCGACTCAGTCCATAGATAATCACTTTCGGTAAGAGGACTTATAGGTGGAAAAGTTTAAGATTGTGGTATATTTGGGTACCCTCGTCTTTTCACTCGTTGTGTTAGTGCTTATTTCAAGTGAATTCAGTTCTCTAGTATCTTTATTAGTTTTGTTTTATGATGAGTGAGACTCATAACCATCTTTTCTTCATAGGTGCATCATCTGTGATGGTTGGTAGAGGAGCTTTATGGAATGCCTCAATTTTTTTCCCCTTAAGGCAAATTTCCTTGGGAGGAGGTGAAGAGAGAATATGTGAGAAAGGTGTGTTGTCTCATACCGATTGATATTCCCATTTATGTAGTTTACATTAGCCATTTTGGAGAACTTAGTTTAGAGAACTTCAGCAACTCTAACATATCATTTGCAGAGTTTTATATGAGATAATTGCATCAATTAGATTCACTTTGACTCTTTGACTGTTTGCCTGACTTAATTCAACTTGCTTACTTGATGTCCTCAGAGGAAGATAATATGCAGATTCGAATTACCAAGGTATGATTCTTTATCATGCATTCTTAACGGTCTCATCGTAATGTTGTCTTTATAGTCGTAGGTGATCCCATCTAAGAATTTCAGCTTCCCTGACACTTGGCGCGTAAATAACAGTAAGAAAATAAGTACCCAGAGGTAACTAAATTCCAATTGACACTTTAATTTGCTAGAGATTGTTAAAAATAGGCAAAATAAACTGGTTTTTGTCTCATTGATTTCTTTTGAGCGGTTTTGAGCTTGTTTTTTTTTTGTATCAACTGTTTTATTCACATGTATTGTTGTGAACTTCATCTCTATGTTGAAGACTAACTGCACCTATAATTTTCAACTTGTCTGCAGAATTTTAACTCAGATGCGGTGTTTGGCTTCAACCAGTTCAACATCGTTTTCTCAAGATTCGGTCCATGCACTATTCGTAGCAACTTCATTTAGAACTCAGCATCCCCGTCGGGGAACACGATTTGTTGTTAGAGCTAATAGGGTAAGTATGAATAATAAATTTACTTTCTACTCTTCCTTTAGGTATGTCACAGATGTTCTTTGATGTCACCACATACTCCAGATTATGTCACAGATGTTCTTTGATGTCAGCACATGATTGCATCATTTCAAAAGCAGTGTTGGATTTGTTCCTCGGAAGAATTATTCATTATGTCGTTCTGTGACAAAAGTGACAAGACTTTTTTATTTGGCTATTTGCAGGATTACTATTATGTTCTTGGAGTATCAAGAAGTGCTAATAAGGCAGACATAAAGAGTGGTAAGCAAACTATCTTAATACATTTGTGCTTAGAGATGCTGAAACATCTCCCTTGCTATCACCAGGGGTTCTAAAGACAAGTGCATATGTGGTTGATGCTACAAAGATTGCTCATTAAGCTTAAGCCTATCTACCCTCGGAAGTGTAAAGTGTCTGTTTTTCTATTCCCTTTTTTTATAACTGAATAAATTGTCACTTATCCTTGTAATTTTTAAATTATTTAATAAATGATGATAATTTTTGTTATATCATATGATTTTTGTGTTAAATTTGTGTGATTGTGAGATCAAGAATCAACAAGTAATGATATGTGTGATTGATTTTGTTTCATGAATCTGTTGCACAACAGGAGAAAGTCGGCGAAGTGAGAATGAAAAAAAAAATGAAGAGAAGACTAACCCTACTGTCGACATAATGAACCATGGGGGTTGGAATTACTAGTACACCCCTGGGTTATGGGATGTCGGATATTAACCTCCCGGAAACTGCCCAATCCGGTTCCGTTAGGTTAAGGGGGTAAATTCCGATAAGAGTTTCGATTCCGAAAATATCGGATTAAATCCTATATGATGTCGAATTTACCGAAACGGATCTCAGATTTCGGAAATATATTGACAGCCCTATGCATGAACTCTCAACTCGATGGTAGACTTTTGCAATTCGAAAATTTTAAATGCACCGTGGTCTCGCCACAAGGGGTTGTCCCGTATGAGACAACCTGGCAGGACCCACACAACCAAAAGCTGCACCCACCTGTTGTCTCCAGGGTCAACGGTTCAATGGGTCCCGCCAGGTTGTCTCACACGGGACAACCCGTTGTGGCGTGCCCACGATACGTGTAGAATTACTCGCAATTTCTCACCAGATGCGCCCCGTTAATCAGAAATACTACGATTTAGTCAACAGATTTCCACGTTTATTAATATGTTGTAGACCTCGAAAAGTACACGTCTTTTCGCATCTACGGAAATTAAGAAGAAAAAAATCTAAGAAAGCTGAATAAAAGGTAGGAAAAGCGGGAGATTTTTTTTCCTCCGTTACTATCTTCATCTCATTTTGTTTGTTTCCTTTCAATGATCTGCTGCGAATCTCATCTTCATAGACTTGTTAAAGAAGATCTTTCATACAATTCGTCCATTAGTAAGTATAAATCGTGAATCCACTTTTTGTGCTCTGCAAATTGTTTGTAATGCAGTTCATCAATACAGAAAGAACTGAAAATTTCAACAATATTTTTTCTGGTTTTTTATTTTATTGATTTGTGGTTTTTGTTTTTGGAAATTCTTCTTAATTTTTTTTGATAACTTTGGAGTAACAAATAATGATATTTAGTGTGTGAGATCTTAATTCCATCTTATTTGCCCTAAACTTTAGCTAGTAATGTTAGCTAATCCTGGATGAAATACTTTATGATTAGTGTTTTCTTTTTTAAGGAGTAATTCTGTGAATTAAATAATTGATTAGTTCTTGAGGCATTCAAAATCTCATAGGAATTTTTCTATTGCTACTTTTGTTAATCGTTTCCCAGATGTTTAGGAGAGTATATTATGCGCACGTGATAATTGAATTCTTTATGTTTTTTCCCCTGATTATGTGATTATTAGTGGCCTAAATTGTTGGCTTATTAGGGTAATTTTAGGCTTTAGTTTGTTGCTGTTTGTTTCTATTAATTACTGTAGTATGTGAAAACTGAGGATCTTTTAGAGTTTGGATACATGTGGAAGGGTATCAATCTTCGCATAATGATAATCAATTATTTAAATGATTTCTGATATTTGATTTTTTTTCAAATTGTATTTTTCTCACATATTATTGTAATTGGATAAACTCATTAACTATAAATGTTTTTTTTTTTTTTTGGTAGTCCCTGTTGAGTTCTTGGTTATGTTAATCTCCTAAAATATTTTTGTAAAGTTAGACTTCTCATTACATATGGCTGTTCTGAGACAATGTTTGGAGCTAAGGTCTTACGTACTAGTGTAGATAGCCCTTCCATGTTTAAATAGGTTTCTTGTCAGATTAAATAAGAATACAAGTGGTGTAATTTTGGGTTGGCTTAAGCTTTTGCAGCTATAAAGTCCTGTTAGCTTGAATAGGGGAGTGCCATGCTGAACTAAGATGAAGGCCCCACAGGTAATAATGGTGCAAAATTAATCCGTTATGTCTCTTTTATATATCAGCTTCTTCTTTTCTTTTTTTACCTATTTGTTTGTGTTAATTTTTCTCAAATGGAAGAAATGCCCTGATTTTGAATTGTAAATCACTTAGTCAATGAACTTCGCTTAGATCTTCAGTTAGTTTTGAATGGGAAACTAGTACATACCAACTGCTTTCCATCTACACAGATGGATTACATTGTGATTCCACATCAAAAGCCTTGATCTACTGTTTATTTGTTTTTGTCTTGTGGTTTGCTCTTTAAAGAACTAAATTTGAGAGATATGGAGTTGTAAAACTTTATTTTGTGGTGTCGGGAGTCATAAAAACTCTCCAAGAAAGTCCAGATGATTGAGAAGCATTGGTCAACTACCATTAATCAAGAGAGGATATGCAGATTTTCCTTCGAAAGCTTTTTATAGGAAAAGTTTATTCTTAAAGGATAGCTTGCCTGCTTGTAGAGGCTGTGAATTTGAAAATGCTTTCTACCAGATTTCCCCTCTTCCACTTCAGAAGGATATCAAGAGCGCAAACAAAGTGCTTAGTGGAGCACATTCACAACATACCAATATCTCATCCCAAATGCTCTAGAGCGAGAGTATGGGAGGTAGGCGGGTGAATGCACACTCACGTTTCTTTTTATCACCGCCACTTAGTATATTTGGAAAATATAGACATTTCTAGGAGTTTCTATCTCCTAATGATCAGATTTGAGCTAAAAACAAAGTGACTGAGGCTCGTATTTGGAACAAAATCTATTAAATCAATTATTCTGCATCACTTTCAAACCTTTATATGCATTTTCGCTTATTTGGTAACTATATTAAAAGAGCTTCTCAGGATACACAAAGCACGTCTGAGATACCATCCTCAGCCCAAGTTTCACAGGAATTGCAGGGTGACCTGCCGGATAACACATCCAGTGATGCTCCTTTAACGGATTCAATATCTAAATCTGGATCCAGCAATGATAGCAGGAAAGTCTCTCGTGAAGATATTGAACTTGTAAGATAACCTTTACTCGTGTTGTCAATATCTGTGGTGGACTGGTTTTGCTTTTGCTAATAACCACTAGATCAGCTCTTTCTAATATAAGCTCTATGTTGTGTAGGTCCAGAGTTTAATAGAAAGATGCCTACAGTTTTATATGAATAGGGATGAGGTGGTACAGACTTTGTTGAATCGAGTGCGAATCGAGCCTCAGTTTACATCATTGGGTATGCTGAGCTTTCTATCAATTCCTGGTGCTTAAACATATAAATAGCTAATCCTGAGTCTCAAACCTTTAAGCGAAGTATTGAAATTGTGTCAACAATCTTGTTTTGTAACTTATCTCTTTTGTCTCTATAATCTATTTTTGTAGCCTCTCTTTAGTTGCAGGGATGATAACATATGGACTACGAGTCTGATTATGGTATCCTTTTTTTTTTTTTTTTTTTCTCCAATATATGTTTAGTATGGAGGAAACTTGAAGAAGAAAACACTGAATTTTTCAGAGCTTATTACATAAGGTTAAAGCTGAAGAAACAGATCATTTTGTTTAATCATTTGCTTGCACATCAATATCATCTCATGACATCTCAAGTTCCAGTGCCACCCAAGATTTCTTTGGTCCCAATCCAGAATGGTATTCATCCCATGCCGGGTAGGTTTCCTTAATTCTCCTGTTAGTGTTTATTTGAGAAAAAGAAGAAACAGGTTATCTTAGTCCAACTATATAAGCATATGAGCTCTGTTGTTACACACATTGTCTAACATCAAGGATGCTACACTCTTAGTAGTATGTCTGGCAAACAACCGTCAGACTCAGTCAAGATAGAGTAATTACTAGTTACTAGTTTCTAATATGAATTGTACTACTGTTCTGGATCCAAAGGCCTCATCTTCAGTGTTGTTCTTCCAATTTCTTAGGCGTTACTTTCCTTACAGTTTGAGACTACACCAGTTAGTTATGTATATATTTTCTCATCAGCCTTGCCTTTATTCACTATTTCATTCTTAGTCAATGCCGAGCCTTTTGCAGTGCAGCTAACAATTTACCTATGGGGTACCCTGTTCCACAACCACCACCAATGTCAGTGGCAGGTCAGCCACATTTCCATGCCATGAATTCTGGTCTTTCTAGATGTCAAGTGGTAAATGGAGTCTCTGCAACAGGAAATCTTCACCCTATTCGAGTAAACTCGGGCAATGAGTAAGAACTTAGTCACTTACTCTCTCATGTCTCATCTGTTCCATGTACTGTTTCTTAATTTCTGTTCTAGCTTTTGTATTTGTAAAGTAAGATACAGTCGTGATGCAGACCTGCTGAAACTTGTGGTTGAGTGGATGCAATTACTATAAGGATCGGCCCCGGCTAGGCTGAGGACCGATCCCCGAGTATTCCCCGATCCCAACCGAGTAACTCGGCTAATGATACTTGTGCATATTTTTTCCAGATATGTAAACTGTGTGTAACATTATTAGATGTGGAAGAAGAAGAAGAAGAAGAAGAAGAAGAAGAAGAAGAAGAAGAAAAATGTAGTAGTAGTAGTTCAAAGAGAAGTTGACAAACTTAGAGTGTTGGCTGATCCTTGCGGCTGCACTGTTGCTTTAAGGTTTTAGGGTTTCTCCACTTATAAAGTTGTTTGGAAAATTGAATTTACTACTTTGACCCTAGCCTGCCGAGTTACTCGCGACTCGGTAAGACTTGACTCTGACTGAGTCGCAACTTACTCGGCTAGTGAATAGAAAATGCCCGACTCGGCCGCGAGTAACTCGGCTGACTTGGCCGAAGCGTACTACATTGCTTGCAAACACCTTGTTTACTACAATGTTAATTTATTAGTAAGTCTCATGGTTAAGTAGACACAAACTTCTTAAGCCACAGCTAATTTTGCTCCATCAGGCGAGATTATTGTATTACTGCAAGTCCTAAACCCATGCATTTGCCATGTTGATACCTAGTCTTTGTATCTGGTGGATTCTATTTTTTGTCAAATCAGAAAAAAATCAATTTGATTTCAATGGTCTTTAACGATATTACATGGCAAATTTTTGAAGTTTATGTTTTGAAATTTCTCACTTAACAGCCATGTCTTGTCAACTCTGAATGACTTAAAGCTGTGTATATGATGCAGGAGCGTAATTAGTTTTACTGTCTTTTCTTTTATTTGAGTTAATTGGTCGCTAATACGTTAGATGGCTTTCTTATAGTTTAAGGGCTAAGATTTCAAGTATCTTTATTTAGGATCCTTAGCTCGGAAACCCTAGTATAAATAGGAATTCTATTTCAGTTGAGACTCTGCATAAGAACTCTTCTTTATCTACGTTCTGTGTGAATCAACCCTGGTGTCTTCTTTACTATTTGCTGCGCCATAAGTATTTTACGTAAATATAAAGTGTACCATAACCGTTATATAAAGATACCGTGTGGAGCATCTTTAAAAATGACTATTACTACTCTCCCTCTCTCTTCTCTTGACGACTTTTCTAATGACAATTTTTTTAAAAAAAATTATTATTGTTATATATATGGTGACGTTGGACAGAAGTGCGAGTACTGCGGGACTTATTATCCCTCCTAACAGTGCCATGCCATCCATGTCAGAAGTAGCCATCAGTCCTGCATCAGTGGCTTCCAGTGGTCATTTTCCATTTACTACATCAGAGATTTCAGGAACGAGTGTAGACACATCAGCTCTTGACACAGCATTCACATCAGATGTGGCAAATTCAGTAGGATTACAGCTGGGTGCAGATAGTGGAAGAGATTCCCTCAGATCATTAGCAAATATTCCTTGGAATTTTAGCTTGTCAGACTTAACAGCAGATTTGACAAACTTGGGAGGTATTTTTTTCTTTTCTTTTCTGTGTTAAATATAACGAATGGGCTCACTAGAGATTTTAGGACAGAAAGAGAACCCTCAAGATATTTTACAGCTTTGCTGAGTAGGATCGTCTTCACTAGTATCAGAAATGCTCTAGTTATTTAAGTTAGCCCTTTAATTAAGTAAATGAAGCAAAACTAACTATCATTAGTAAGCGAATTATTCGTAAGTGGACTTTACTCTTGTTTTTTCTCTCTGTCAAACTGTGAAAATTTCCTCCTGTTTAATGGATTGTCTTATGCTGTTATGAGAAAGTATTATGTTAGCAGAAGTTTGTAACTGTAATGTAATCTTGGTAATCTTTTCAGATCTTGGAGATCTGGGAAACTATCCAGGGTCAGCCTTCCTGCCTTCTGATTCGGATCTTTTGCTCGACTCTCCAGAACAAGACGACATTGGTAAGCGAAATAACTTACACATTTTAAGAAATAGACATGATGTATATTATCCTATCCAGATGTTACAAAAATGCAGCAGCAATCTACAATTGTCGATTCCAGCCAATTTAGGGCTGTGAATCTACTGAACTTTACACTTTTTAAATAGGTGGATTCACAACCATAGGATGAGATTAAGAGTTGGACTTTTTCTGACAGATACCCGACCCTAATATAGCTACTCTGAAATTGGAAGTTTCATCTGGTAAAAACTTTTTACTGCAGAAGTACACATTTACAAGTAGAAGCATAGAAATTTTCAGATGTGGAACACAGGCATTGACTTTATAATTAGCTAAAACTTGCGTATTGGCTTGTGAATGAAGCTAGATAGAACTATGCATTGTTAGATGGATTAGTTGTTTTGTTATGCTGAACTGAAGCATCAAATCTACATGTGGGCATAATAGAGGCACGTACAAACTTCAAAGCAGATATGTTTCTCTTTGTTGAAATTGTTCACACTGACGTCCTACTTTTTATGCAAATAGTGATCATCTTTTGTTGAAGTTTATTATGACTAACGAAATTATAGTCGGTTATTCATCATTGAATAACAGCTTCTCTTTGTTTCAGTTAAGGATTTTCTTGCTGATTCTGTCCCTGGGCAGTGCTCTCAGTCCGATGAAGATAAACTATGAACTACTATGGCGAGTCATTCCCTCTGTTTCCCTTAAATAGTTTGCAACCTGCGTAACTGCGTTAGGCTGAAAACGAGAAGTTTAAATCTGAATTACATCTTAGTAACTTGGTAATGTTAGCATTTCCATAAAATTTAGACAGTGTTTTAGAATGTTACATGGGGTCTACATTAGTTTGATAAATGCAGTTTGATATGCTCATTGCTGCTCCGTTTTCACCTCCATACCAATCTTTGTCAATACCACTCTAGCCGGTGATCTTGGAGTATATATGCATCTTCTACTTGATGTACACGTATAATCTACTGTGCCAACAAATGACGCCATATTTTTGAAAACTGAAATCGTCTGCTGCTCACTCTATAGCTCCTTGTATAAATTTATCTTGGTATTGATTACTGAACTCATAGTTTGGTTGTTTCTTCTACAAGTAGTCGTTTTATGCAACCGGAACAAATCTCTGTTGAAACTGTTGTTTTCCACACACGGGTTGTGTTTGATGACATCTAACATGGAATTAGATGTTTCTCCATGGAAGTAACATTGTTTAGTTATATTTCTATGGATTCATAGATTTGGGGGCTTATTTAATAAAAATAAAATAAGATAACATCATCAAAAGCATGATTTTAGGCTGCATTTGATAGCAGAGGGAACAGAATTTTCTATTGAATTAAGCTTTTCCACATAATTAGATTTCCATAAGAGCAGGGGCTTATGGGATGATGGTTCTCATTCAATATGAAGGAGTTTGATCAAAACACCAAATTAGATGCTACTATGGAGTGAGAACACTCGATCATTCATCAAAACCGATTTATATACTCCTTAAATCAGCTGTTTGGGAAAAAAAATATACTTTAAGAGCCTGAAAATCTCCAATGGTGGGTTTGGATGCAGAATATAAATGCGAAATTTATGTGTTCTGGGGATTTGGTGGAATTAAAGTTTTCCTAGGTTGGACCCCTTTACCACTCTGTATATGGGATTTGGTCGGATTTATGTGTCCAGGGGATTTGGTGGGATTTATGTGCCCAAATATCTGGAATCACGTTTTCTACGGGAATCAGTTTTCCAACAAATCCTCCATATGAAGTCCGACTCCTCTCCCCTAAGATTTGTTGGTGTTGATGATGGATTTTTGACGAATGTTAAATTCGTAAAACCACGATAGAAAAATATGTATCTCTGACCATCATCTGAAACATAGAAAGGTTATGTTTTCATGAGAAGTGAATTGCAGTCCTGTAACCTCATCAAATCAATGATACACGACGGTGATGTTGGAGCCACTGAGGCAGAGCTTTCAATATTCCATGTAATCAATAAATGCTCTTAGACCGATTGCCCGCTAATAGGGAAACTAATTAATTAAATCTAGTGTTGCATATTCAGTGGATGAATTCCTAGAAAATACGCTATTTCACCACGAATTTGATGAATATTCACCTTTCAGGCATAAAGGCTACCACCGAGTAAGCCCCGAATAAAAGGCATGGGTGTATTTAGTAATAATGTTCCAAAGATCATCCAAATACATGGGTAAAGGAGGACTGGGTTGCACTGACGCGGACACGACGCGGCGAGGACGCGGACATGAACAAATTCTCAAAAAGCTTGGACGCGGACACGTTATAAAATTAGTGATATTTCCCACTAAAATGTAGATATTATGAATGTAATTTCTCCTAATAAATTATTGATAAATAACAAATTTGTATAAAAATAAATATATATACTAATAAAAAAATACATATACAAAAAACTCAGGCACTTTTAGTGAACATTTATATTAAAATAGTGTGTGAAATATGCATGTGATGTCACCAATGTGTCTGTCCTGAAGAAGCGCGTCCAAATATCGGAAGCGGTATGACGTGGACACGTGACCTTTTTCAGCGCGTCCGTGCTACCCATAAGAAGGATGTGGAATACTTATTAAAAGAAGAAAGGAGGAGAGAGAAAATAGATAAAATAACATTAAAAAATAAAAATTAATTGTCAGGACCGGCCATCATGGCCAGTGTCATACCTTCAAATGCCCCAGACAAATTTTCTGCGAAAGTGTAACCCGACAGCACAGTGGTTCTGTGAATCAAGCATCACCCACCTGTACTCCAGCCTTATAAGTTTGCACCAATGCAAACAGCCAACTCTTCAGTTCTACAGCGGAAGTCTTTAGCCTTCTTTCACTTCTCTTAACTTCTCAAATGCACCCCATAATGCACTCAAACAATGCCATACATTACCAACAACAATCAGCCAACCAAGAACACTTAGAACATGACACAATCAACTCATTTTATTGCATCAAAGGGAAGATTTACAAAACTTTCCCACTTAGGGACTTACACTGACTTGTTCCTCTTGAACCAAGCCTTAGCCTTACAAAAATTCTCATAATTTGAGTCTCACAGTCTCCTATGTAAGCCTGCCGAATTTCCAATACCTTAGGACTATTTATACAATAGCTTTACTGGTCAAAAACCGTGCACAACTGTTGCACACGCATGGGACAACCATCTGTCCCATAAAGCAGTTCCATAACCGCCTATAACTGTGCTAACTGGCCAGTTTCTCTTTAAACTGGCGCTGTCATCCAACACCTGTTCTCCAGCAGTTATGAACACTCTCACATGCTTATAAACTTTATTTATAACCGTTCTACCTTGTTTCGCGTCATTGGCATGCTTGTGAAGTCCGTAACCAACTCCTAACCGTCACTTGAGCCGTATTGCACAACTGTTTCGCTTTACTGAATTCAGCCTTGATCCATTGCTCAGCCATCTTGGCCTTGCCTAATTATTTCCCTAAGCCAATGCATGGACAATCCTTGTGCTTCAATCATCAAGGCCAACTCCTTAAGCTCATTCTGGTTATTCATGCGTCATATGCTTCACTTAGCCAATTTGCTTGACAATAGTAATGCCACTCTTGCATTACTAGCTTGTTTGCATTACTCAAGCTTTGGCCCTGCCTTGAACTAATGCATAGACCAACTCTTGGACTATTCTACCTTCTTGCATCATCCTTGAGTTTGGGCCAACTCAATTCCATGCATATGTCTCAATGCCAACATCGCATGTTGCATCTTGTCACTTTGGATTTGCCTTGCCTTTCCCTCAATGAAGCTTCATTGCGTCGGCCAATAAGCTTCATTACTTAGCCAAATATCTTTACAATGTAGCGCCACTTTTGCGCTTCGCTGGCCCTGCAGGGTTATGCCATTCTTAGCACTTGACAATCTATGCAGTATCGCGCAATCATTGTCGGACACTGACTTGGCCTGCAACACTGTAACGCACAATCATTGTGCGCCACTTTCCTGGCCGGTCATAGACCTCCCCCACCTAATCCTTTCAACTCCCTCGTTGAACGCAACCCAGTATAAACATTATACTTGTCTTAACCTTCGCTGCCTGCGCTTTCAGAACCTCCTCTGAAACTCAACAATCTTTGCTAGCTCTCGCAATACGTCCTAAGCCAACCTTCATGCTTTAGCATCAGCATCAGCATCACTTATATTTACTTCCTTGCTATTTATCTCATCTACTTGAGTCACACCTTGGCGTCGTGCATTACGCTTCAACTGTTACTCAAATCATACATTAATACCCAAATGCAAACTTGAAATTCTTCTCAGCCAATTCCTCCAAATTAGGCCTGAATTTCACTTGAATCATTTACGCCTAAGTATGTTAGAGCACTGCTCGTTCGAACTCGCAAGCGTTGCTATCTCAAGCTTGTTTGTCAAGTTTAGTTGCCAAAACTATAAGTCTTGATTTCTAGTCTACTTATAGCTAAGTCTAGGATTAGGATAGTAAGTGTAGTTGAGCCTTAGACTCCATGGCGTTCATCGATTGAAGACGAAGAACTACTCAAGGAACTTGTGGAACTTCATCAACAAAAGGTATGTGGAGACTTGAACTTATCTATCACTCAAAAGTCTATCTATTCTATCTCCTATTTTGAGACAAAAGTCGCATTGCTATATAGACTTCGATTATACACGTTTGCTATTTCGAGCCGAGTTTATCTCGCTTATCTATTTCTCGAAATATGTGTTGGTAAGCTTTCGCTTTGGCCAAGTTCATCTTTACTCATGATGAAAGTCATGTTGATTATTTCAATAACTTGAAAATCGCTTTGATGAAAAATAGTTTGTGAAAAACAACTATATAACATCCTCTAAGAAAGTTTCAATGATTGAAATGAGAGTTTAGAACATGTAACCATCTTTGGATATAAACATAGTGTGTTCTCACATTTGTGTAAAAGTCCAAAACCGGGAACCCAAAGTATGCGTACCCGTACGCGTACTGGAGGTTGTTGGAAATCCGGGTAAGTATGCGTACCCGTACGCATACTGGCGGAAAGTTCACGTCCGTGAATTTATGGTGGAGTTTGAAAGTGAAAAACAAACTCAATCCGGTTACTTAAGTACACATACCCGTTTGCATACTTAAGTAGGTTACTTTCTAAAATCGGTTTGTTCATGAACTAAAACATTTATATAATAAGGAATGCAATCTTTGCAAACCGTGGCTATAATGTTCATGAATCGATTCGAGTGAATCAAAATCGATTTTGCTTCGATTGTGTCCTGTATACTTCTATAAGATCTAAGCAATTGAACGACTCTCTAACTAGTTCATTTGAGTCTTTTGAACTAGTTATGGTGAAGATGAATAAGGTTGATATGAAAGTGCTCATATGGCTAACCATTGGTTAACTATTATTGAACCAACTAAGTGTACACGTTTAGGTACGGTACTCAAACCTAAATGAGTTACATTTCATTTGTGTTTAACAAGCTAAGTTCGATCTAACGGTTGAAAGATATTAGCTTGAATCTAATTAGGTTTTCATCTAACGGTGAATATTGAATGCTTTGTTACCAAGGTAACTTAGATTGCAAACCCTGATTTGGAGACTATATAAAGGAGAACTCTAGCAATTGGGAAACCTAATCCCCATACCTCCTGTGTGATACTAGTTGTATAAGCTAGAGTCGATTCTCCTTTAACCTTAGGTTTTTCACGAAACCCTGTAGGTTACCGACTTAAAGACTTCATTGAGATTGTGAAGCCAGACCCAACTATTTTCTCTGTAGTTGCGTGATCTGATCTTGCTGTTTCTATCGTGATTGAGTGCAATCGTAAGATTGGCTTGAGATTTATATCTCCGATAGGCAAGATAGAAAAGTAGTCACAAACACCTTCGTCTTATCGTTTGTGATTCCACAATATCTTGTTTCGTTAATCGATTAAGATTATTGTGAGGTGATTGATAATTTTAGGATGTTCTACAGGAATATAAATCCGGGTTATCAATTGGTTCATGTTCACCTTGATTTATCAAAAGACGGAACAAAACTCGTAGGTTTATCTGTGGGAGACAGATTTATCTATTCCTATAGACTTTTCTGTGTGATACATATTTGTTTATCAAGTCTTCAACTTTGGGTCGTAGCAACTCTTAGTTGTGGGTGAGATCAGCTAAGGGAATCAAGTGCGTAGTATCCTGCTGGGATCTAAGACATAAGGAGCACGACTGTACCTTGAATCAGTGTGAGATTGATTAGGGTTTAACTACATTCCAGACCGAAGTTAGCTTTGTAGTAGGCTAGTGTATGTAGCGGCTTAATACAATGTGGTGTTTAAATCTGGACTAGGTCCCGGGGGTTTTCTGCATTTGCGGTTTCCTCGTTAACAAAACTTCTGGTGTCTGTGTTATTTCTTTTCCGCATTATATTTTGTTATATAATTGAAATATCATAGGTTGTGCGTTGAATCGATCAATTGGTAAATCCAACCTTTGGTTGTTGATTGAAATTGATTGATCCTTGAACATTGGTCTTTGGTACCGTTCAAGTTATTCCTCTTGTATTCAATCAGGCTTGCAAATTCCTATTTGCTGATTGCGGATTGAATTAAGAGATAGAGATATAAAACTATTTGATATACTTTTCTCTAGATTGAGTCTGTCTGTCTAGTTGATTCTCTTGAAAGTATACTGGAGTTTGTCTATTCAGATTGCCAAACGAAATATTGGGTGTGGTAGTTAGACCCCCGCTTTTTCAATTTGTATCAGAGCAGGCAAACACGTTAATATCTTATAAGTCTGTGTTTGTAGCGATCTGAATATGGACAGAAGTGCTATCTCTATAAATGCACCACCAGATCCAGGGATTTCAGAATTCTCTTCCATGAATGATTTAGTAAAATCTATAGAAGAAATTCTATCTAAACCTCCACCAGGTTTAAAATCCCTAGAAGTGTTTTAAGGGCTTGAAAAGAAACTGGAAAGCTTATCTCTTGATGTTGAGTTATACCTCCAGAAAGAACAAGAATCTCTTGATAAGCTAAATCTAGTTTTGATGAATAATATTCATGTTGAGGTTGACATTGATTTACTAATCAGTGAGAGCAATGCTCCTCCTCTGTGTAGTCCAACTGGTTGTAGCAAACTAATTGATTTACATGAAGAGTTTATGTCTGAGTCTCCTGACTACATCACCTCTAAGCATGAATCAATTCATTGGTCAATTTCTGATACTTCGTACCAAGATAATAGTATTGTTTCTCCTTATGAAAAAGTGAGGACGTCTCTTCTTATCAAAAGAGTTTCCCTGTGCAATACTGAATATTATCTGCAAAGACTGTTTGTTATAAGTTGTAAACGAAGAAATCAGGAACACAAACTGTCTTGTGCTCTATTTAAGTTCTTTGAGAAACTTGTAAAAACAGTCCTTTGGGTTTCTCTCAATACTGTAAGATGTAAGAGTTGTTGGAAAGAAACTCTTTCTTGGTGTCATGGTGAGCAAGACATTGTTCACCTCAACACAACTTGATTGTGTTGGAAGTGCATTCTTACCAAGAAATGCCCTGCTATGTATACGGTGAGGGAAGCACGAAAATTGGGGCGTACATGTTGCGTTAGGTACGATTTTGAATCTTTGTTAAGGCTGTAGAATTCAGTTGGATTCTTCTAAAAAGTATGTCTATAAACTTGAGCAAGATTTGTGTTTTTATCAATTGCTTAGAGTACTTATAATGATCCATGTACCTTGCTTATCGTTCATTTCTACCTAATTTGATATCTACCTTGCTTAGAGTACTAATTTAAGGTTCTTAAATGTCTAGGTTTGAAAATAGTAGTTCGGGATGTTTGGACTTCATGGTACACATACCAGGTATGCATACCATCATATAAAATCAAAATCCAGGGGTTTTAGTATGCATACCCGTTTGCATACTGCTCCAAGTTACGAAAATTCGTTTGCAAACCCGTATGCATACTGGCCTGTTAATGTCGATTTTCGGAAAACTTATTTTGGCCGTAACTTCTTCGTTCGAACTCGGAATGACCTCATTCTTTCTGAATTCTCTTCCTCTTTGAATTCTCTTAAAAATGGAGATGAGAATTCCTGAATTTGGAAGAGTTAAGATTGGTCTTTGTCCCGACTCTTGTTTTTGGGTGTTTTGCTCCGTTTCGTCTCTCTTGTTCCACTTCTCTTGGACTTGGTGTTGATAATGGTTTTTAGTATATGGCGAAAACTGTAAAAGTATGTCTACCTGACCCGGCATCAGAAGTAGTAGACCTTGATATGTCTATATTCCGCAAGGAATTTGAAGAATATATCAGAATATGATGAGTGCCTATGTCTCTCTTCATATTATATTGAAACTCAAGCTCCTAGATGAATTGTTCACTAGTATAGAGCCTAATGAGTATTTTAAGCTCCTAGCTACATTACTCACTAATGCCGGAGCCTGCCGAGTATTCATTATATGCTATGTTCCCCAGCCGAACTTTTGATGTTGACATGACATGACAATTAATGTTCTCTCTAAACTGAGTAGCATGAATTTCCCGAAGTGTAAGGATTAAGATATGCATGGAAATACTCAATTAGAGGCACGCAAGGTTATGATGCCCTCTGAAACATAATTAGTGATTTTGTATGAACACACAAAATTCACCAAAAATTGATTGATTTTGTGTCAGCTCACAAAATTCAATCTTTCTAACCTAATTTTATTAATTTACAAAATTAGGTTTTTTGCGCCGTGCGCGATATTTCGAACCCTATTGGTCGAAACTAAACCTAGGAAAACTAGGAAATTGATCCATCATGGAGCTAGTAGGAGAAAGATCCTACCAAAATCAGAAAACAAAAAATAAAGAGGAACTGCGACAAGTAAGAGCAACGGCAAAAGGAGGCGTGGCCGCGCCACTTGGATGACCGAATGGCTTTAGCAGACGCCACCTGTGGCCAGCTGGCCACACTCCATGTTGCTTCTTGCCGGGCCCCTTTCCCATCGACCAATCAAATCGGTTTAAACGCACCACACGCACTTTTAAATAAAGTTGGAAGTTGGTTGGACGACGCGTCTAATTCCTTAAGGAATCTAATATAGACGGCCCATGTCAGTCTTAAAACGATCACGACCGTACGTTTTGGCCAGTCGATTTATCAAGCTTGGCCGCTTCCTGACACGACCGGACAAGCACCACCAGGCCACCATATCGCGGCCACATAGCCGCACGCGCCACTTAGGGTTTCGACATGCCAAACCCTAATTTGGCCAGGACCACTATGCCGTCCCATGTCAAATAATACCACCTAGGCATTAAGTTTGATACAACAACTAGAATCCAATATCGTTGAGTCATATTTGGATCTAACACCAATATGCCAATATATAGTGGCCGTAGCTACGTCACTATGCCACTGGCAGGCGCCAGTGCGCCATTGTAGCGCCGTTACGCTACTATGCTACTTGTTATTTTTACCCCCATTTTCACAACGAGATGTGACCATGATCAACGGCCACCCCCTTTTACATAACGAGTTGTGGCCATGATCAACGGCCACCCCTCTTCCATAAGGAACAATCGGCCACACCGCGGCCTACCCATATGGCTTCTAAACGATCACCCAAAGATTGGACGAACAACTGGGAGCATTTGGTAAACAATTTTAGTATGTGCTACATGCCAAAAGTTTCGTATGGATGTCTATCATAACATACTAAAAAATCACACCAATCGGATTAACAATCTAAAAGATACAGCTTAAAAGGCGAGCTAGGTCATGGCTGAAAACTGACAGAATTCCTCCTGAATTCTTCTTGAGTTTTCATTGTCAGGCTGTTTTCACCTCCTAAACGAGCTCAAAACCTAAATATTGTCACGTGGGAAGATAGGAAATTCTTTTATGATAAGAATGGAGGGTCGTATCGTCAAAATCCGAGTTCGTATGAGAATTCTACAGCAGTTTTAGTGAGGGTCTCACGTCTTAATTTTCTTAGTACGAAATTTCATGAATTAGCACAAACTTCTGCAAATCATCTCAGCCATCCAACTTAACCGGTTTAGATTTAATTTGGGCCAACCAATAGGATGTCAAAATGGCTACCAGCTACCATTCTCCTATAGGGACCGATCACCACATCTTTAATGTACATAGATAGCTCCTGGCAGCTACTCACATATGACCACCCGCCACCTAGCTTGCGCGTGATTGGTCAGAATAACTAGGTCTTGCAAACAAGACCCATTCAGCAGCTTGCTGCATATTTTCCACGAAAACACTCGAGACATCAAACATTCACAAACTGGGGGATGTTCATCAGGGTATTGGTCTGGCGGTCTACAGCGTGCGGCGTGCAACACGCTTATTACAAGAAAGTGTCAGGAAAGGCGGGCAGTTAGTGATGATAGAGAGGTAGTGGGACGAAACCACCTAGTCTTCCCCTCATAGTGGAGACGTGGTTTTCACCATCCTGCACGATCCCACTCCTCCATCACTCAACTATTCCAGAAAATCATCAAAGAACTGATAGCTTACATTCTACAAGCCATTTCCATATTCTGATACAAGGCAAAAAATAGCCACACCTTCAGAGTTAACCATTCTGATCTCAACACCTTCTTCGCTTCCCTCCCTAAGATCAACCCTTCTCCTTCATTTTGTGACCGAAGAACGGCCATTTCTTGGTTTAGGCCAGGATTGTACAGATTGATCTCTCAAATCTAAAGTACTCCCGTGCAGTGCATTTGTTTGGGGGTTTGGATTCGTTTCTCATCAACACACCCAAATTTACCAAAACCAACAGAATCAGTTTTTAACCCCAAAACAACTGGTGACCACAGTGGGAGATTAATCTCTCGGTTGCAAAAAATCATTTTCCCTATTTCTTTTTCAATTTCCTAAATTTTTCAAGATGGTTGATCTTAGGAATGGTTCAGAAACCCTCAATCCCAATTTTACTTCTCCTAGCACTGACAATACTTCACATGTTATTCCTGAATCCGTTCTTTCATTCAAAACCCTTGTCGAGGCTATGGAATCTCAATATTTAACAACTATTCACGATTTGATGAAAATCCTGAATGATATTGTCAAGAATCAAGCTACTATTGTCAAGACGCAGGACGAAGTATTTACGCTTTTGAAAGTCCTCACGGATCAACTATCAAAGGAACCAACATGTATTCATTCTGGAGGAAACGCTATCGACAATTCTTTTAGGATCAATACTGATGGTAGTAGTCCTTCTTCCAAGATTCACATTCCTGTTCCTGGTAAGTAAGATGAAGCCTATGGTCACGTTGAATGGAAGGGTAGCCACCAACCTAACTTGTCTGCTTATGAAGATCAAGAGATGTTTCCTCAGAAAAAAGACTCGTGGGATTCATCACGTTCTCATCAGAGTCCTTGCAATGAAAAGGTGATTTCATTATATACATCCTTCTTGGAAAATATCAATTCCCATATTGCATCAGAAGCTGCTAAGAGATCCGCTGCTGCTTTACTCAATCGATCTGAACCGTACCAGAATGAAGAAGCTCGTAAAGATGTTCAGGAAAGCAGGTGTCCTTCCAATAAAAGATCCAATCTTCAGTCAATCACTAGTGAAAGTGGAAAGAGAAGGCATTTGGGGAACGGCTATCAACAACCCAAACATGTGGCACCAGCGCAGCAGACAACTCAAACCCGGAAAGCTGCGACTAAGACGCCTGCACAACAACAAGAAACATAAGAGGATGCTCTAATCTTCCCGTGTCCAATTGAGGAGATAAAAAGCATGGATTCAAGATGGCATCATCAAGCTACCTCCTACCAGATGTCCTCCAACCGAAGAAGAAATGGCAAATCCCAAATATTGTCGTTACCATAGGTTCGTCAATCACCCCACCAGCTATTGCAACAAATTGTAGCGTATTTTCAAAGAGAGGGTGGATGCAGGAGAACTTCAACTAAGCACTGAGGGAGTTCACAGAGATCCTCTTCCCGTCAGGAGATGCATGAATTCTGGGGACTCCGTCCACAAAACTGTATAGTCCACGATGGAGCATTTATGTGAGATTCTGTATTTCTCCAAAGAGCAGCGTCAAGACATATTTGCATCCCTCAACCGTGTCGTATCAGGCAAGCAACAATAGGCGAGCTTCCGCCAGGGAATCAGAGAGGAGCTGCTTCATCGAAAATAAAAGAGGGGAAATAATAGAAGGAGAAATAAAACTCACGTATGTAAGTTATATAAAAGGAAGAAACTCATCCTTTGGGTCATAACGGCCGATCAAAGCCTTTTAAGGTTCATGGTCGTGACTAGCGTCACCGCCTATGCTCACCTAAAGCTCATGGACGTAGCTACTACTACTTATGCTTCTTCGCTCATCCAAGATTCATGGTCGTGGTTACCAAAGCTTATGATCACCATCACCACGGCTCTCCCTGCTGTGCCTGTAGCCACCACTCGTCCATGCCAAGATTTGTGGCTTAGTCACCGCTCCTCCCTGTCAAGGATCGTGACCGTAGCCATCCAAGCTCCAGTCAACCTGTTTTGTTCCCACGAAAACACAGTCTCTTCTGATCACAGTTGCTGCCAAGAACCATTGTTGCTCGTTTGTTGATACCAGCCAGAGCCTCACCATAATGACAACAACTACGGATAAAGGTAATCCGAACTTCTGCATATTTTATTTTCCCATGGAGGAAGTAATAGATTCACCAGTACGGAGGAAAGATGGTCATATCTTTATTATGGTAAACCCATCGACCATACAAGATAGAATCACGTAAACCACACTTGGGGACTGAGGCTCAACACGGAATCCCTTCACTGTCAAGGACCTCTTCAACTCAGAAGGGACGGTCAACCAAGAAACCGTGACAGGGTCACCACTCTTCAAAGATGTAGCGCAATAATATCATCACCTCCCTGTCTGGAAGGCGCCAGACCAACAAGCAGTATTTGGCTCAGCCATCCACAAGCATTGTTGTCGGTGAAGAATCAAATAGGAAAGTCGCGCCTCAGAAAGCCACGCACACCAACCGCATCATGCCTGCCACATCACCTACTCAGAACTTAGTGTTGTTTACCCAAGGCCTGCACGAAGCTGCACATCAACAACCACATCGCCGACAAAGTCAGATTCAGTGTTTCTAGATTTCCAATTTCCCATGGAAGGGGTGCATGGGCTGCCAAAATTTTGGATACAATACATATCTATCAAGAGCGACTCCCGCCCATTGATCAACAAGTGACGAATCCAAAAGATTGCCACCTTCATCAGTTCGCCAACCACCTTACCAGCAAATGCAGTGGAAGTACATCTTTCAGGAGAAAATAGGCTCAGGGTAATTACACATGGGGACTGCCAGCATATGATGCCTTCACGTCCCTCAACCAGCTTATTTATGATATCAGTATCATCACTGTCAAAGCTTTACAAGCCGCAGGAATTTTTCAACATGAAGCCGTACAAGTGCATCAAAGACTCCAAAAGTACGCCGCAAAGATATTTTCACATATCCGGCCACGCCATCGGATCTAGCACGCATCTACAACTCCTTACAAGAACGCATTGTATTCCTAAGACGGCTCAAAAAGTACAGCTTTAGTAACCAAACAGAAGTGTAATTGGGGACTTCTCATCGCATCCCATTCCACACAACAATCAAAGATTCAGAAGATGATTCAAAAGATGTCGCTTGGAACGAATTCCTTGAAGACTTGATAGCAGAACGTCGGCAACGGAACGCCTCTAAGCTCGTCTACTTCACTCAACGGCACCGGAAGATTTTTCCCATACAAGCCTTCCAAGCATATCATCATCGCAATCAGAAAGGCAAGAATATGCCTATGAGCTAAAGAGTCAGAATAAATACAATTTCGTGCCAGTCAATGCTCAGGAGTTTAGAGAACATTTTAATTGCGACTCAGCAGTCCAGACACCAAACAACTTAAAGTCAAGGCCTCTCGCAATTGAGCGCAATGGAGTTAGGCAAATTTTGAAATCCGCTGGAGAGGCTGGATGCTCATTTCCTGGAGACAGAACCTTATTACACATTACGGAGAGGATCGATGGAGTTCACTCAGGATTTGATGAAATTTCAAAACCGTGGAAGTTATACGTACGACTAAAGTTCATACTTGCAAAAAGAAGAAAGAACAAGATGTACTTACCTTGCTGTCGATGATTGGCACGCTCGTGGTGGAGCTGCTAATAGTGACGAATAGGAGTCGGCTGCTGCAGACGAAAGCACAGAGCCAGACGAGCAACAAAAAATGGAAGAGGGTTGATACCCCTTTTTATAAGAACAGAGTTTCCAAAAGAAGGATTCCTTTTTGCTCCATGAACGGGAATAGATGGCTGGGCCCATAGCACTCATGCTCCATAGCCGAGCTAGCAACACGCTACTACGAAGACCACTGGCCGCGCGGTCCCGTTGCTGAAGGACGATTAGAATTTTCCTGGTAATATCTACCTGCTTTATCTTTTCAATTTTAATTTCGTCTGTCACCATCTAATGCTTACCCCGCAACAATGTCACTGTTACGTGCTAAGCAGGGGGCTTAATGTTGATGGTGGTTTTTAGTATAGGGTGAAAACTGTAAAAGTATGTCTACCTGACCCGGCATCAGAAGTAGTATACTTGATATGTCTATATTCCGTAAGGAATTTGAAGAATACATCAGAATCTGATGAGTGCCTATGTCTCTCTTCATATTATATTGAAACTCAAGCTCCTAGATGAATTGTTCACTAGTATAGAGCCTAATGAGTATTTAAGCTCCTAGCTGCATTACTCACTAATGCCGGAGCCTGCCGAGTATTCATTCTATGCTATGTTCCCCAACCGAACTCTTGATGTTGACATGACATGACAATTAATGTTCTCTCACAACTGAGTAGTGATAGACGCATTTATGTGTCTATTTTCATCTCTATTGTATATATTATTAGTACCCATTTTTATACTTATTATGGTGTTTTATGTCTTTGTAGGTATTTTTAGAGAAATAAGCTCTTGCGACGAAATTGGCTCGTAAAGTGGTGCTTTACACCCCAGGATAGAGTACTAAAGGCACCCCAGAAATGCACCGGAAGCACCCCAGAAATTATACCGGAGGAACCCCGAAAAAATGTTGAAAACACCCCAGAAAAAGTGTTAAAGGCACCTACCAAAATTACTAAAGGCACCCTGAAAATGGATAAGGCGCCCCCAAGGCAGCCGAGCTGTTAAAGGCACCCGCGTTTTGGATTCAGGGCACTTCACCTTCATCGTTTGAAAAGGAAAAATTTTGGCGGGAATTCTGGATTTAAATTTCCAGTTCCTGCGTTTTTGATTTTTGGTATTTTGAGGAAGATTCAGTCAGATTTTCATCTTGTTTCGGATATGTACCAGCCTGTTAGATCACAACAGAGGTGGTAAGTGCATTCATTTCAATTAAATCACAGAATCTCATCAAACAGAGGGTGTATTATTCTCGGAATATATTTTTGAAATATTTTGGAAGACACTCATTGATTGGAAGATATATTATCCTGGAATGTTATTCTGCATTGACTGAGAGATATTTGAAGCGTAAAGAGATAAACAGAACATTTCATGTCACGCAGAGAAAGAAAATAAGAAATTATTCCAGAGAATAATATTTCTTTACTGTGAAGATTGTTAGGAGTAATTGGCGAGATTTGGAGGAGCTTCTGGGTTATAAATAACTTCTGGGATGTATAGGAAAGGGGTGGAGAGAATTGGGAGCAGCACAGAATCGGAAAATCGAAGTTGCAGGAAAAACTATTTTTCTGCTGGTGAAGGAGGTACGAAGAACATAAGACCCCAGAAGACCGTCGTTCTTCAACAGTGCCAGTGACGGTATTCCTTTATCGTTTTCTGTAACAATTGATTTTGTAACAAATATAAGTGTTACAAAACCCGATTTTATTCATTTTTCTCTCATTTCATCATTTGTGAACCATATTTGAGCATTAATAAAGATGAATTTTGAGCATGTTTCCATGATAATGATGAGCTAATTCTCGCGTAATCAAGGCACGGAGGAAGCTATTTATGCATGAATAATTGGTAACCATTCTATTTTTCTCTAATTTGTATTTTATAATTCACTCAATTACTACTTTGTAGAATTTTAATTGTTTGCATAATTTTTCCTAATTAGTTGTGATTCAATTAGATAGGTTATGCTTTGGTTAGATAATCTATGCTTAAGGGATACAATTAATGTTTGAGAATATACTTGATAATTTGTGAATTAAGAAAAAGAGATTTTAAAAATAATTAGAGTTTTGGAATTTTTATCATCATTTATTCATGTGTAATAGTGGAATCTAGTGTCTTGGTTATTTTCACTCTAAAAAAATTTGGATTAAAATTTTCTCTACTTTTAGTTTAAATAAATCTAAATTCAATTGCTTTCACAAGTCTTACGAACTCATTCTTACCACTATCTAAAATTACATCAAGTAGCATGAATTTCCCGAAGTGTAAGGATTAAGATATGCATGGAAATACTCAATTAGAGGCACGCAAGGTTACGATGCCCTCTGAAACATAATTAGTGATTTTGTATGAACACACAAAATTCACCAGAAATTGATTGATTTTGTGCCAGCTCACAAAATTCAATCTTTCTAACCTAATTTTATTAATTTACAAAATTAGGTTTTTTGCTCCCTGCGCGATATTTTGAACCCTATTGGTCGAAACTAAACCTAAGCAAACTAGGAAATTGATCCATCATGGAGCTAGTAGGAGCAAGATCCTACCAAAATCAGAAAACAAGAAATAAAGAGGAACTGCAGCAAGTAAGAGCAGCGGCAAAAGGAGGCGTGGCCTCGCCACTTGGCCGACCGATTGGCTTTAGCAGGCGCGGCTGGCCACGCTCCATGTTGCTTCTTTCCGACCCCCTTTCCCATCAACCAATCAGATCGCTTTAAACGCGCCACACGCACTTTTAAATAAAGTTGGAAGTTGGTTGGTCGACGCGCCTAATTCCTTAAGGAATCTAATATAGACGGCCCATGTCAGTCTTAAAACGATCACGGTCGTACGTTTTGGCTAGTCGATTTATCAATCTTGGCCGCTTCCTGACGCGATCGGACAAGCACCACCATGCCACCATACCGCGGCCACATAGCTGCACGCGCCACTTAGGGTTTCGACATGCCAAACCCTAATTTGGCCGGGACCACTATGCCGTCCCATGTCAAATAATACCACCTAGGCATTAAGTTTGATACAACAACTAGAAGCCAATATCGTTGAGTCATATTTGGATCTAACACTAATATGCCAAGCTATAGTGGCCGTAGCTACGCCACTATGCCACTGGCAGGCGCCACTACGCCACTATGCTACTGGCAGGCGCCAGTGCGCCATTGTAGCGCCGTTACACTACTATGCTATTTGTTATTTTTACCGCTTTATGCGGGCCATGAACGCGCCATGCTAAGGCTACGTATTGGCCGGCCTAACCCTTATTTTAGGCAGCCAACGACCTGTGGCCATGATGAATGGCCACCCCCTTTTCCATAACGAGCTGTGGCCATGATTAACGGCCACCCCCTTTTCCACAACGAGCTGTGGCCATGATCAACGGCCACCCCCTTTTACACAACGAGCTGTAGCCATGATCAACGGCCACCCCCTTTTACATAACGAGCTGTGTCCATGATCAACAGCCACCACTCTTCCATGAGGAACAATCGGCCACGCCGCGGCCTACCCATATGGCTTCTAAACGATCACCCAAAGATTGGACGAACAACTGGGAGCATTTGGTAAACAATTTTGGTATGAGATACATTCCAAAAGTTTCGTATGGATGTCTAGCATAACATACTAAAAAATCACATCAATCAGATTAACGAGCTAAAAGATACAGTTTAAAAGGCGAGCTAGGTCATGGCTGAAAACTGACAGAATTCCTCCTGATTCTTCCTGAGTTTTCACTGTCGGGCCGTTTTCACCTCATAAACGATCTCAAAACAAAATATTCCCTTGTGAGAAGATAGGAAATTCTTTTATGATAAGAACGGAGGGGCAGATTGTCAAAATCCGAGTTCGTATGAGAATTCTACAGCAGTTTTAGTGAGGGTCTCACATCTGAATTTCTGATTACGAAATTTCATGAATTAGCACAAACTTATGCAAATCATCTCAGCCATCCAAATTGGCTAGCCAACTTAACCGGTTTAGATTTAATTTGGGCCAACCAATAGGATGTCAAAATGGCTACCAGCCACCATTTTCCTATAGGGACCGATCACCACATCTTTAATGTACATAGATAGCTCCTGGCAGCTACTCATACATGACCACCCGCTACCTAGCTTGCACGTGATTGGTCAGAATAACTAGGTCTTTGAAACAAGACCCATTCAACAGCCTGCCGCATATTTTCCACGAAAATACTCGAGACATCAAACATGTCACAAACTGGGGGATGTTCATCAGGGTATTGGTCTGGCGGTCTACAGCGTGCGGCGTGCAACACGCCTATTACAAGAAAGTGTCAGGAAAGGCGGGAAATTAGTGATGATAGAGAAGTAGTGGGACGAAACCACCCAGTCTTCCCATCATAGTGGAGACGTGGTTTTCACCATCCTGCACGATCCCACTCCTCCATCACTCAACTATTCCCAGTTCCTATGAGATCAGGGTGCGTGCAACTATGACTAATATAAATAGGTTTTTAACCTATTTCACCCAACAACAGAGTTTTGGTTAACAACACAGTATCCAGAAAATCATCAAAGAACTAATAGCTTACATTTTGCAAGCCAGTTCCATATTCTGATACAAGTCATAAAATAGCCACACCTTCAGAGTTAACCATTCTGATCTCAACACCTTCTTCGCTTCCCTCCCTAAGATCAACCCTTTTCCTTCATTTTGTGACCGAAGCAAGACTAGAACATCCATTTCTTGGTTTAGGCCAGGATTGTACAGATTGATCTCTCGAATCTAAAATACTCCCGTGCAGTGCATTTGTTTGGGGGTTTGGATTCGTTTCTCATCAACACACCCAAATTTACCAAAACCAGCAGAATCAGTTTTTACCCCAAAACACTAAGCAAACTCTGCCCTAACGCCCGTCAGACAAATGAAAAGCTAACGAAACATACTCAACTGCTGATCCTGAAATCTCCCTAATCCACATCGTGGAAGATGATGAAGTCCGCAAAGCTTCCAATAACCCACCAGCGAAGGAGTCTGTAGGTTTTATCACTCGTGAAGACTCGGAACGCTTTCTGGAGGATTGAGGGAAAGACAAGAAATCATCAGTCCATCGTCACCAACCTCCGTATCCCGCTGCTACATAGAGAATTCCTCTCCCAAAAGGTTACACTTCTCCAACATTTACACTTTTCAATGGAACAGGGAATACTTGAGAATATGTTTCTTGATTCTTGGAAGCATTAGGAGAACACGAACACAACCATGTCGTACGCCTGAAGGAATTCTCAAAGTCTCTGATAGGCCGGGCATATACCTGGTACAACAACATCGCACCAGGGAGCATCACTAGTTGGGGAGAAATGGTTAATGCCTTTTACCGGAAAAACTTCTTCGTCTCAGAGCAGATTACTCTTTCTGATTTAGGAAGAATGTCTCAGAGTCCAAGCTCTGGATTGTCATGACCCAAATGTCACTGAACAATAACTGGTGGACTTGTGCATCAACGGAATGATCCCGGTCTACAGAGCCTTGCTGAAAAATCTCCGGTTCCAGACTTTCTCAGAACTTCATGAAGCATCCAAGCGATCAGCAACTACTTCTCCGGCAAAGAACAAGAGCTACAAAAGTCGAGGAACCGCGAGAAACTCGAGGCAGTGCCAGGCGCCTGATCAAAAAGCAGTACAATATCCAACCTTCAACAAACGTTGTTGCTGAAAGGAACAAAAGGAAAGCCGAGGCACCACTGCATAAGCATGCTTCTCCAATCTCTCAGGCTCCTCCGAAAGTGCAAAGAAAATATAACCAATCCTGAAATGCACAAACCTCGACCCAACATCAACAAACGGGAAATGATGCTCAAATTTCCTTCTTCCTATTGAAGAACTGATCGAGTTACTGGAAGTCTGGGTTCAATATGGTGCAATCAAATTTCCATTCATCAGAAGAGAGCCAACCGAAGAAGAAATGGAGAATCACAGGACATCAATCTCTCCGAGCAACCTTTCGACGAAGCAGTTCAATCCTTGGTCGAACATATATGTGAATTGCTCTATCAGTCGAAAGCACAAAGGAGAGACATGTTCACAGAATCACATCGTGTCAGGAAGATACTTTCTGAGCCTCCAGCCACAGACAAAGATGTACGACTGGGGACTGCTTATCACAGTCAATCTCAAAGGAAACAAATTTGAGAGAACGTTGATCGATGCTAGCACCACTATCAATATTATTCCCTGAAAACCCTCAGAGCCGCAGGCATCACTCGACAAGAAGTAACTCGTGATACCATATCAATCAAAGACCTTGAAGGAACGCTCGGAAATACTTATGGCAACATCACTCTCAAAGTGAACATAAGTTCAACCTGGACAGAAATCAAGTTTCACATAATCAGGAAGATCCAGAATATGACATGGTCTTCAGACGAGCGTGGATCCACGCTGAAAAGATGGCTACTGACAAAGCGCCTTTGGTTGCACATCTCTCCAATGAAGAAAGTTCTGATCCAGAAGATTTGGCGGACATTCCATCATCAGAGCACTTGGAGGAATTTTGAACTTTGACGAGGTTGAAGCAAGAACCTGCAAAAGATGCATAGACATTCATCAAGAGGTTCCGCACTCAGGCAAGTCTCATTCCTTCCATGTCTATGTCATTTATTTCCTCACATGTTATCCTAGCATGGGGACTCAATTCTGCTAGCAACTCTGCTATTGCAGGACGTTATGAATGGTAGCTTCACCGCATTAGTATTTTACCAAGTAGTTGAATCTGACACTTCTCCGAATCGAGCATCACACTGTGATATTCATTACTGAGATGATGTCCAAGCCTGGAAAAGAACACTTTGGGCGTTTCTCCATAGCCTTGCAGGAGTGTCCATGTGTGCCACAAAATCAGAAAGTCTTCACAAGTGTTGAATCCCACTACCGCAATGAAAGGAATGCTGAATCAACAAAAGATACTTGGGATCGAGACGGTCAAGCCTAAGACATTTGACGCTTAAGGGGTGTGAGGCTTCAACGCTCAAGCAGCTAAGGTTAGAAGAATTTAGGATTTTCTTAACTTATCCGTTATTTTCAATTCCTCCTTGGATTAAGCAATTGAATCTATCAAACCGAAAGAAAATCCCTACAACTGTCAATAATCTACTTCTACAAGGCCAACCGAAATTCAAAACCTCTCATCTCTGAGTGCTAAATTCTTCAGAAGCCTTCAGATTGTACTCCCAATCAAAGAGTACACCTTCGATAATGCCGCATCCAGCTTCAACACAAATATCTTGACGATGACACGCTGATTCAACACCAACACGATCAATCGATAAGTTTTCATTATGATAAGATTTCTGAAGCAGATGCAACATCATTCATCCATCGATGACACGAATTCCTTCAACATGTACTGGGGACTTGATCTTATTGGACAAGATTCAAGACATAGCAAGTCATTGCAATCTGATGCGATTCCATGAAAACTTTATCAATGGAATCTCTCTACATCACAAACCTTGCACGACTAAGGAACTTCTTCTCTTCACCGATCACACCCAGAATGGAGACTGCTGATGCAATCTGCCGCAACAACATCAATTCCCTGACAAAACCACTTCACGGTAAAGTCATAATGTTCAGGAGAATTTGGATTGAACTCCCAGTACACCTTCATCTTAAGAATGCTCAACCCATCAACTAGTTCGTGAATGTAAAGGCTCACTGGATGGAGGAGGAAATACTATATCGATAACCATGGTTCTAGCCTTTTTGGTCTCTGGAGCAAATCCAACCATAGTATCGGCATCAACGAGGATATGTGGAGGATCTCCATTCATGGTCTCAGTATCAACAAGAATTTCTGGAGAGAATTCAATCGTGATCTCAGCATCAATAACAGTCTCAGGCGCAACATCCGGCTTCATCAACTGTCTATTCTCTGAAGCGTTACTCGATGGATCGTATTTCTTCAAGCCCTAATGATTCATATCAAGATGTGTAGACATGAGAACATGTTAACATGAACGTCTTCCCAAAGCTTGCAGGACGGGCGGGCACAAGCCAAAGTCTTCTATAAGATGTTCTCATCACCTCTACAAATGAGATACAACACACTTCAGGCCATGGGTTCACAAAAACGTACCAATGGGTGAGGAATGGGATAATGCTTCCTCAACGAAATATGTTCGTCTATGTTTCTTCTACAACATACCAAAAGGGCGCATTAATCGGACATACGAGCAGAAAGATATGGCTTCCACATTCAGGTTTATGGAATCTGAAAATTTGCACGGGATTACAAGTTGTGAATGTGCATGCGTCATTGACTGCCCTAGACATCTCCAAACTGAGGGATTCTTTTTTCATATGATTCCTCAGTCTCTTAGCTTCAAAATTTGGGGTCAAGCACCAAATTCTGACATTGTATGAGGTTCCTATAGCTTCCAGAGCATACAACATGCAAGCAGTAATTCTTAGACGGGATTCATAACCTCCACAGTCGATCGATGTCCACCGGGTCCTTCCACTAAGTCCTTCATCAAGGTACCTCCAACTTCGACCACCTAGGTCTTTACATCAATTTTTATACTTGGGTCCTCTATCTAGGTCTCGCCAGAAGAAGGGAAAACGAAAGGGAGAGATTTAACAAAATACCAGGGACTGACGGTCCACTGGTCATGACGATCAATTTCACAGTCCAAGGCACCAAGATTTCCTATGCTAATCCTTCATCATAAAATGAATACTACAACCGGGACATACAACCATGGTCATTACATCATCCTCTCTTGAGAGAAACCTCAGTTATGGTCCCATGACCAGGGTTTCAGAAGTGATGTTTCTACGACTGACAGAAACAAAAAATGGTACTGCAAGCACCAGGCTCATGTATCAACCAAGGGTTTCAGGTTGCAAATTAATTAATGGCATTTAAATCCTTCATCAAGCGTTCAAGACATAAGCAAATGGTCTAAAGACACAAAAGAGACGTTTTACAACAAGAATGTCTGAAGTGATTTTACACTTCCATGTACAAAGCGATGATATGGGAGCAATAGGTAAGGAATTTAAGGTTGAGTCATATTTCATTCTCTTCATATGGATGTCTTCTACAACATATCCAAAATTCATAACAACTGGATAAACGAGCAAAGAGATGTGGCCGAAACATTGGACTACATGCCAGCTGAAAATTTTATGGAAGTCTCCTGGAAGTTTACTGTTTCGCCTATTTCGGTCCCTAAACATGCTCAAAACTCAAAAATATTTTTTGAAAAGCTTGGAAATCTTCTGAGGATGAAAAAACATAGTAGATCGCGAAAATCCGACATCAGACGAAGATTCTACAGCGTTTTTACTGAAAGACTGAGTTCTGGATTTTTCTAGTGACGTATTTCAGCAAAATTTTCATTCATTCATATGGGTCCTCGTTCATTCATTCACAAATCAGCAATCTCATACTTCTATGAAGAAAATATACGATGGGTACTTACTGGAGTGGTCCCTAAAGTGCTCAAAGGACCGGAATTGCCAACATCACCATTGGAAACATCATTGCTTTTATTCGGTTTCGAAATCCGGGGTTTTCTTCTTCACCATCCTCCGAAGACGAATGTGCATCATCAGTACTCCCTATTTCCATGGAAATCTCCTCCTGGATACATCAACAACAATTAGTGATATTTCATTCAAGGAGTGCTATGAACGATTATACGAAGAGGTACTTACATCGAATTCTTCTTCGACGCTCGATTCAGAAATTGTTTGTTCAGCAACAATGAATTGAAGACCGTCAAGGCTCGATGGAGCAAAGTTCTGAAACGAAGTAACAAACATTGGTTTCATGATCCTAATTGCACAGACAAGAAAAAGTCATGATATAAGGAGAGCTAACAACTCACCAAAGAGACAGCCGGGGACTTTATAGTGTTCGATATCATTCTATAATCCTTATTTCTGGATTCTCCACTCCGAAGACTTACTGCTATTTCTGAGTAATCCACATCAATCGAACAAGGACCCATTTGTCGAGCTGCTCTATCGATGTTATATTCCTCCATCAGAGACTTCCCGTGCATTACTGATACTAAGTAATCAGGAGTACAACTCAGTATGAAGGATCTCTCACCATCACTCAGAGGTCCAAGAAGCACCATTTCTTAAAGTTGCATCTGTACAGATGTCATCTCTGGAAGTATCATCTTTGGAAGTGTCATTATGGGAACCAGTCATTCTTGTAAAGTTGTTGTGACGTCCATACAACATTCCTACTTCAGTATATCATCCGTAGATGCAAATTTCATCAAAGCAGTGGAATTAAAGCACAACAAAAATAATAAAGGTGCTCACATCAGCGTCTACAAAAATGGTAACTCTCAGACTCTTACCTGTTCACATTTTCACTAGCTGTAGTGATTATAACGCATAATCCCGAAAACTTGTTCGCTTCTTCAAACCTGCAAAGACGAGCAAAGTCCATTACTCAAAAAATCATAAATTGATTTTCATAAAACTGTGAACAACCCACGTAAATTTTACTGTGTTAACATCCACTGATTTTTCAAAAATTGGACAGACGTCCATTCTACAATTGTGAAAACTCAATAATTGTCTACTTTCAACAGTTGTTCAATATCAAAACATTGATTTTACAAAAATATGTTTTAACGTGAAACTCACGTAAATTTGAAACACACACACACACACACACACACACATATATATATATATTTGCTCCCTCGAGAGTATATTTTCAAAAATTTGTGAAAGCTTACATATCGAAAATAATTTTTTTCATGAAAGCTCATAGACAATTTTTTTACTAATAGACGCACGTCTATTGAAAAAAAAAAACTTTTCTCTCGTACGAGCATCCACCTTTGAAACGAGAGTTTATTTCATCTTGTGAAATCTCACATATTTAAAAGATAAAATTTTGTTTTCATGAAAACTCATAGACAAAGATTTTATCATTAGACGCAGGTCTATTAAAAAAAAAATCTCTCTTATGCTAGGGATTATTGTTTGTTTCTTAAACTAACGAACAAAAGAACATCCGTTCCTAAAACAAGGATTTCCCTTTTGGGTCGGGCCCGTAAACGCTAAACCGACCAAAACTGAACATCCGACCGCCCAAATCAGCAGTGCTTCATCTCTCCGTGCTCCCGGGATAGCACTCTATCATACTGTCAGGTCCTTACCTGGGCATTTGCTCGTACATGACACCATTGGATCAAATCGAGGATTATGAAAATACCTTTGTATGACTGAGTTTAACTGCTTGTCTCGTCAACTGGAAAATCACCATTTAGTGCTTACTGCGGAACATGACTGTCCCTCACTAAGCAGGGGACTTAATGTTAATGGTGGATTTTCGACAAAGGACAAAATCGTAAAATCATGATACTGCATGTTTCTGACCCGGCTTCAGGAACGCATGTGACGATTCATATTTTACGATCCGTGAACCGTTTCACGATCTCTGACCGAGGGAACATTCCTCTCAGAGCCATGATGAATATGTTTCTCGAAAGGCCTCCTCGGCTGAGCATTCGATGCTGCACATTTCATCACGACCTCTATGTAGAATCAAATGATTGGGCGGTTCTCTAGACATAATTGTTTGTTAGAGAGCTTAACGCCTTCAAGACGTCACGATACTCGATGTTCCCTGACTACATAAAGAGACCCACCTCTACATAGAATAATGATTGGGTGGTTCTCTAGACATAATTGTTTGTTAGAGGGATTAACGCCTTCAGGACGTCGACGCTGCACGTTATTCCCTGACTATGTAGAGACCGTGTATAGATTCAGGCGGATTTCTAGACATAATTGTTTTTTAGAGGGCTTAACGCCTTCAGGACGTCGACGCTGCACGTTGTTCCCTGCTATGCACCCTTCAGAATGAGTATGATGCTTCAACTATCTCATATATCGATTCTGCAAATAGATTAATTCTATCGTGACATTCATCCACTGAATTCCTAGAAAATAATCTATTATATATCATTACTCCGTTCCCTGAATCCCCCGGCTGGATTCATGGATTAGTAATAGATAACCATTTTATCTCATTACTCCGTTCCCTGAATCCCCCGGCTTGATTCATGGATTAGTAATAGATAACCATTTTATCTCATTACTCTGTTCCTTGAATTCCCCGAATGAATTCATGGATTAGTAATAATTATTCAACAAACGAGCATCTAGACTATCACCGAGTAAGCCCCAAGAAAATGGTGCAGTGTACTCAATGATGATGCACGAACGAGCACCCAAATGCACGAACGAGCATTCAAAAATATGGACAAACGAGGAAACCCACGCAAAATAGGAGAGAGAAAATAATAATAAAAAATATAAAAGAGGCGCCTAGGGATCGGGCCCACCGGACGGCCGGTCATGCCGCCGTGGCCGGTCCCCATGCCTCTTCCTTTATTTATTTTCTTATTTTATTATCTTCATGATCTCATGAAGACTCCTTCATTTGAGCAAAACTCACGGTTTCTACATATTTTCCTTCAAAGATGAAAAATAATAAAAAATAGGGGAAAGTGTCACGGGACCGGGCTACCTATCCGGCCGGTCATGCCCTAGCCATTGCCGGTCCCACAATTTGCAATACCTTGTTTTCACAATTATTATTTCCCTCATCTCATGAAACTCCTCCGTTTGAGCAAAAACCCTGGTTTTTCCATATTTTCTTAAATATTGCTCAAACCATGAAAAAGCCAAAAAGTCCAATGGTCACATGACCGACTAGGCTACTCATGAAAAAGAATATTAAAATATTCTCAAAATATTGATCAAATGAGCAAAGTTCCACTTGCTCATTCGAGCAAAATCAAGAATTTCAGTCAAAGATCAAACTCTTTTGAAAACCCAAAATATTGCTCAAACGCACATCAGAAAATACCAAAACTCTCAGGACTGAGACACGAACATTATGGTGACACATGCATGCTTCCTTGACCGACCAAGGCCGGTCCTAAGGCTTGCAAGGAACCGGTCCCACACATCTTTATAATTTTGACCTAATTTGCTCAATTGCTCATATTGGGTCCAAACTCTTTCCAACCAACTTGGAATTTGCTCAAACGACCATCAGCTGGTCCCACGACCACCAAGGGCCGGTCTCATGCCCTCTTGGTCAGTCCCTCACTTCTCCATAATTAGGTTTTATTACCTAATGCTCAGACGAGCACTATTTTAATATATGATTAAACCAGCATTTAATCATCCTTTCACCAACTGATCAACAAAAGACTTTGGTGCACGCTCACTCGAGCACATGGGCACTACATGGTCGTCCATCATCCCATGTAGCCGGTCCCTCCTTCACTCAGTGATTGATCTTCAATAAATGACCAACTGATCAGCAATTGATCAAAATTAGGGTTTCGAACTGAATGCTCTGAAAATCGTAATTTTGAGCAAGTTTAAACACTAATAATTTTATATTGATTCGGAAATCAACATCTTAATTGATTATATAATATTTGGGTCCAGCTACCAATATTTCAATTAATATTTTATTTGGTCATGCTACCAATAATTCATCAAACGAGCAATATTCGCTCAAACGAGGAATATTGATTTAACCATCAATATTCAACAATTTTACTCAGACGCGAGCAACGTTGCTCAGAGTGGTAATATTGATTCAACTATCAATATTCAACGATTTATCATACGAGCAATATTTGCTTAAACTATCATCATGTTGATTCAAGAACTATACGTCTCAACAGACATGTTCAATCCATGAATCACTGAGCATTCGTCAATCATGCTCAATTCAACAAAACTTAGACTCACCGTCTAATCAAGTCAACAACTGACTAATTAAATACACGTCTGCTTTGCAGACTCCACGTTCGGGAGACATCAATCACGTCACATGGGGGGATATCCATTAGGGTTTTGGTCTGGCGGCCTACGGCACGTGTGTTCATCCACGATGAGAAACGTGAGTAAGTTGTGCAAGCGGTTGAGGGAGTTAGCAAAGTAGTCGGTGGACGATCAATCAAGTCTCCACACGACATGGAACTGATTTTACCACGATCTCCCACTTTCCCACTCTTTCACTCAAGAAACCGTCACACTTACTGGGATCAATGTGTTTACTATTCTGACAATATAAATAAGTTCTGAATCGATGACCAAAAACAACATTCGTCTATACACAATTTCTCTCGATCGAAACTTATTTACACATACTTACAGAAACCTTCAACACATCCATAATCCCTGATAATCATTGATCCCACACTTCTCAGCTTCCCTCCTACAGGTCAACCCTCTTCCCTCTTTGTGACCGAATTGACTCTGGAATGGCCATTGTCTTGGTTTAGGCCGGAGTCCTACAGATTGATCTCTCGAACTCAAAGCACTCCCATGCAGTGCATCTGTTTGAGGTTAGGCAGTTCACTCGGTTGAGGATCCTCCGTCACACGGTCGTCTCTCCATTCCCTAAAAAACCAGCGAATCATTTTTCCCCATCTACACCTTCCTATCGCTAAAGAGGTACTTGGTTCATCCACTGATCAAGGATTTACCACATCTCATGGAAGGAAGAAATCTTATAATGATGTTACTAATGCTACACACTCTAATCACTCCGGTGATCAGAAAGTATGTCTTTTTTGTGATTCAAAAGGACATGTTCAATGAAAGAGCAAACTGAAGCTGAATGACAATTACTTTGGTCGACTTCAGCACACCTTAGATTTAATACTCAAAGTTGTAACTGACATTCAGATGTCTAAACCTATTGATTTTAGTACTCACCCTGTGAATTCTTATAGGAAAGTCAGTTCAATATGCTCATCGAACGTTCGAACTAATTGTAGTATTAATACAAATCGGTCAAGGAGATTTCAGAAAGGTCTTTCTCAACCTAAAGTGAAGGTTGATGGTCAAGATGTGAGAAAGGTTCCAGTAGGCGGAAACAACAATAGAGATATGAAGGACAACCTTAATCTGATAATTGAAGGATAGATCTTATCAACGGGCTGTCAAAATCCTCCATACAAACTTCCTCTGGTAAGGATTCAAACTTAGTCTCTTATTTTGATGACAGTAAGTTTTATGATACCTTTTCACATCAAAAATGGTTTCCTCCAAAAATTAGAAGGAAAAAAAGGATTAACCTTGAAGAATATTCATTTGATGAGCATAAAGCTCATACTTGTGCTAATTAATCACAAGGGTTGAATTTTTACTCATTAAAAATCCTGTTGGGTAAGATTTGCTAATAATCAGGTATACTTATTGGTAAAATGCTTTCTGATTAGTTGAGTTATTTTCTTATCGTCCATAGCTAAACTATTGTCTACAGATAGCTTTGCCTAAGTATTGTTTTGTTCAGAGTGTTTACTTTTTAATCTTGGAATAGTTTTTTTTTTTAACTTTTTGTGAGCTACTTTTGTGCTCTAAATTTTTCCTCTTGTGAGAATATAAAATTTATTGAGCCAAAAAATTGTGAAAGAAAATTTTCATGAAGGAAATTTTTTGCTGTATTAAAATTAATCTTATTGAATTAAAGATAATAATTAAATTTTTTTAATTATTTATTAATGTTTAATTATTATTTTTCATAATTTATAGTTTTTTTTCTTCCTAGAATCGTCTACTATGACAATTCTGGAAAATTCGAAAAAGTCGTCATTGTTTAAATAAAAAACCATGAAAACATTTTAAGCATTAAATATTTCTAGACAAAAGTTGTAAAAGTCTTTAAGACCATAACGATTGTAAAATTAATGGAGAAGTTATTTATGTTCCAAGATTTGCGAGAGTCGTCATGGTATCAATTAAAGACCATGACGATGCAAAAAAATACTCCATAAATTTTCAGAAAGTGTCGTCATGGTACTGAATATCGACCATGCCGACTGATTAAGTATCACCAAATTATAAAAGTTAAACCTTGATAACTCATAAGGCAAAAATTTGATCAATTTTGGTCGGAATATAGGAATGTTTGTCACGGTCCTAAGATATCGACCATGATGATTAATGTTGTGTCGTTATGGTATTGTTATTAGACCATGATGACTGTTGCAAAAATCGTCATGGTTAATAAATATACCGTGACGAGTTTTCCCTCACCAATTCACTATGTCTGTTAGAGACTCTACTCCGTGTCAATGTAACAGGTTTAAGCATGCATATGATTTCATATTGGCAATACCAATTAGTGGGCTTCACCAATGCCTTGGCCCAAGACAGTTTAGAGCTGTTTTAGGTTACAAACTTGGTATTCCACTTTTTGTGGAGGGTAATTTGTCTTCTAGCTAAAAAGGGAGATGGACATATTGGGTGACCACGCGTTACATTGTGCTAGTGATGTTGGCCTCAAATATCGTCATGGCCTGGTTCGAGATGTTCTTGCAGATATGTGTTACAGAGCTGGTGTTCATGCTAGAAAAGAAGTGTCTTTGGGCTTTCTTTCAGATAACGGGGCTCTGAAACCCGTAGATATTTTTGTTTATAGCTTGGAAATTTGTCGGGACGTGTGTTTTAATGTCACTGGTGTTTCTCCTTTCACTACAGGGGCAAGCAGCCGTACTTTTGTACCTGGACAAGCCATTTCTAAGGTAATTCCGTGTTAGTGTATCAAATACTCTGAGCATGGTTATGGTCTAGGTGTTTTGGCATTCTCAATTTTAGGGGAGCTTGGAGAGGATACTATTGTGTTATTAACCAGTTTTTTTTTTTTTTTTTTTTTCAGATACCCAAATTTCACGAGAGATGCTGCTAGTTACCGAGTGAGTCTCCTCGGCTCGGCAAAAAAAAAAAAAAAAAAAACTTAATAAAACCCCTTCCCGAACCAGTTGCTGTAGCCAAAAGATTAAAACCCTAAACCCCAAAACGTTACTTCCTCTCTGTCTCCGTGGAACCCTAGCAACAAAAAAGAAAAAAGGAAATGAAAAGAGCTGCAGAGGGTGAACTTGTTAATAAATCGAAGGTATCTAAAGTTAATGTTAATACCCCTGCTACAAAGAAGAACATGAAGAGGAGAAATAAGAAGAAGACTTTTAGCTCCAGTATGGAGAGTGCTCAGGTAGATGGGAATCTACAGAAACAACAAATAGCTTCTCAAAAAATACCAGACATTAAAATGGATGAAATTCCTGTCTTTGGAAATTTATTGAGTGAATTAGGCAAAGAAAATGATGCCAAGACAAATCCAAAATTATCAAGTGGAAATGATTCTCACCTGAGTCAGACTAGGTAATGTATTTGTTCTAACTATGAATCTCATTTTCATTTGATGAAAAGGAAAACTTACTAATATATGGTGAAAAATTGTTTTATTGTCTATATTTGAATTCCGTTGATGCTTTTATTGCTGATCCTTCGCTTTTTTTGGATGTTTGTAGATTTGATCAGTGCCCAATTTCTCCCTTGTCGTTGAAGGGAATAAAGGATATGGGATACGAGAGAATGACTACTGTGCAGGAGGCAACTCTTCCTGCCATTCTTAAAGGTTATTTTTAATTAACATCTCTGGCTTATAACAATGAATCTCAACTTCTTAAGCAATTTTTGCAGCTTTATGGAGAGATTCATTTGTTTTTTAAAGGTTCTCGATGAACAAGTGCATAAGCTTCTGTGGTTATATATGCATAGTAACCGACGACCTAGACACGGCTGTGTTTATATGTTTTGCTTGGACCTACCACATTCTTCAGTCAGTAATTCACGATTCTCAAACCTACCATATTCTTGGACCTCCTTCGAACATGTATATAATCTCAACTTAGTCGACCTGATAGGTTCGGAAGACCAGGTGCAAATGAGATTTTCTCCATCAGTGCCACTTTTATCTCACCTCCAAGTTTCTTCTATTTCTAATTGCGATCTATTATGTGTTGCAGGTAAGGATGTATTAGCCAAGGCAAGGACAGGCACTGGAAAAACTGTAGCATTTTTGGTATTGAACTTGACCTTTTTGATCTCGATGAAGTTGGCATGATTCTCAACTTTTGTATCCAGGCTCAAGATGTGAGACATCACAGAGTCTTATTTTTATTCTCATCTTCAAAATAACAATTCTAATTAAAATATCAAATTTCAGCTTCCAGCAATTGAGAACATCTTAAAGTCAACTTCAGTGGGTTGTAATAGAAAAGAGTTTCCTATTAGTGTGCTTATTATATGCCCAACAAGAGAACTGGCATGCCAAGTTGCTGCAGAGGCTATGAAATTGCTTATGCATCATCCTTCTATCAGTGCTCAAGTTGTAATTGGAGGCACAAACCAAGATACAGAGCGGAAACGCTTGTTGGGAAAGCCTTGCCAGGTAAATTCTTCATTCGAAAAGGATTTATAGCATGTAAAATTAGTTATGACTATCCAGAATATACAGTTGTTTTCCAGGGAAACTCTTCAGCGTAAGTTAGATCCTACGAGCATCCTTCGGTCAAAATCTTCATATAGCTGGTTTCTCGGGTAGGATCCGTCTAAGTTTGAATGCTAGGACTGAACTCCTTTTAATCTGCCGACGCCACGTGTACTCCTACAGTACAGTTTTTACTCCTAATTAGAATAACTCGGTTAATGTCCTCTCATGGAACTTTAACTGAGGATAGTAAAGATAAAATAACAGCTGAAGTGAAAACTTGATTCTTGTGTAATTTTAAATTCACCACACCTTGTCTCTCCTCTTTAGATTCTTATTGTGACACCTGGAAGGCTTAAAGACCATACTGTGACTACACCTGGATTTGCTACTCGCTTGATGGGTGTGAAAGTGCTTGTTCTTGATGAAGCTGACCAATTATTAGGTATGGGATTCCAAAAGGACATCGAAAAGATTGTTGCTTCTGTTCCAAAACAGCGGCAAACACTTCTATTTTCTGCTACTGTTCCAAAAGAGGTTTCATTCTATCATTACAACTTAACGTATCTTATATAAAAATGACTTGTGACAAAGCTCATAAAGTGTTATTGGCTAACAGGTTCATAATATCTGTCACATAGCTTTAAAAAGTGATCACGAATACATCGACACTGTTGATGAAGGTAGCGAGGAGACACACTCGCAAGTAAGATATCTATTCCCTTTTCTGTTTGTGATATAACCGTTTTGATTATAGTTATTTGAATTTGTTTGTGATTGTTTCAGGTTAGACAGACCCATCTAACTGCTCCACTCAGTGAACACTTTTCAGTTATATATAAACTTCTAAAAGATCATATTACTGATGATGTTAATTATAAGGTATGTATGAATGATTTCCAGTTTTTTTTTTCTTTGTAGTTCTCAGTCTCAGGTCCTTAATTTCCTTGGGGAAATACTTTAGGTTTTCAAGAAACCTTTTTGCTATTTTATTTTTTATATTTATGAAGGGTATTTATTATGGTAACATGGTTATTTGATGTGTGAGCTTCTGTTATGTCTTGTAACCCTTTTTTATTTATTTTTAGTTCTCAAATGAATTACTGTTCGAGGAAATTGCAGGTTCTTGTATTCTGCACTACTGCAATGGTCACAAAGCTTGTAGCTGAACTCCTTTCTGACCTTAAATTGAATGTACGCGAGATTCACTCGAGGAAGGCCCAGAGCTACAGAACAAGGGTGTCTGATGAGTTCCGAAAGTCAACAGGACTTATTCTTGTGACATCTGATGTTTCTGCACGTGGAGTAGACTATCCTGATGTTACTCTAGTAATACAGGTATTGCATCCGCTTATTGTGAAGAAGCTTAAGTAATGTGTAAAGGTATCCAAAATTTTAAACTTTTCCGAGTGACTGAACGTGGTAGTGTAAGTGTAACCGCCAACTGGTGCTGAATACACTTATAATAGAAAAGCTTTAGATTTGATATTATCCACTGATGCAAAGACTGTTGAATATTCAATTTTGTTAAATATTAGGTACTAATTTGATTAGGTAGTTGTCACGTGTCTTTCATGTTATTATGTGCTTTGTCCATTGAGTCGATCTCAAAATTTTGAATAGATATGAGGTGATTATCTTTGTTATTTATTCTATAAGCACTGCTTCTTGAATCAATATTTTGTCCCTATTATCCAGTGCCATCTCGTAACTTTTACTAAGCAGCTTAGCCTGACTGCAGGTTGGATTACCCTCTGATAAACAACAGTACATACATCGACTTGGTCGGACAGGTCGCAAAGGTAAACAAGGGCAGGGAATACTGCTGCTGGCTCCTTGGGAGGAATTCTTCTTATCTAATTTGAGAGATTTATCATTAATAAAAGCTTCAGTGACATTGTTTGATCCCGACTCAAAGAAAAAAGTGAGTATGTATATCCTAGTTATGTTTCAGATATAGAATGGTAATCGATACAAATTTGAAATTTTGGGGGAATTTTTGCGTAAGATTGTTTTACAGCAATTTTTTGGTTGTGGGATGACTGAAATGTGGCCCCCTTAAGTTCCACTTTTGAAGTTTGTTTGCAAAGGCAATGCACCCTAGAAGAATAAAAAAGATGACTATAAAAGCATTTCGACTTATCACGAGAAATTTTATGATTAATACTACCATCTCATTGGTGTTTCTACTACACTCTCTTGCGGAAATGAGTGCTAAACACCAAATGTCCATTGCAGGCTGCAAGTCCAGTTAGAGTGACTAGAGTCCTTGATTTCAGTCAACCAGGGATTTGTGTCTCAGATTTTGGATTTTCCATCTAAAACATCCATCACATTACGAGCAATTGGACGTTGCTCTAACATAGTCATGTTAGTAGAGCATGAACCCCTAACACCTCATTTGGTGTTCAACTTGACATCAGGTTTCTGAGCAGAGATTTTTTTTTTTTTTTCCTTGGGTATTATTAATGTACTAATAAATTCGAGTCTGGGCAGGTAGAACAGGCGGTGTCCCGGATAGATATGAAAAGTAAAGAGGCAGCATACCAAGCATGGCTTGGGTACTACAACGGAAATAAGACAGTGGGCCGTGATAAATGCAAGCTGGTTGAGCGTGCAAATGAGTTCAGCAGGAGTATGGGACTTGATACTCCTCCAGCCATCCGAAAGGTCGTCCTTGGCAAGATGGGATTAAAAAATGTTCCAGGTCTTAGATCTTATTAAATGAAGAGATTAAGGCAAGTTTCTAGCGGATCGTCACCACCTGAATTCTCTATGTTCCCATTCTCAACTTTCATATTTTGTTACATTTCTATTTTTGTGATACACGAACTTCACATTATGTGTAGTGAAAATGCTTGATATATTGATTTTATATTTGTTCTTGCGAAGTTGTTTATATTACAATATCTCCTTGATAAACCAATTTTCGAAATGGCAGTTTCTTGTCCCTCTGAAGTTCTCCATTTTAATGAGAAGAAGAGGATTTTATTGATTGTGCTTGGGTCATTCTTTATTATTAACTAGAAAAATAGAGACATTTACATCATTTTAGTTCTCCACCTCATTGAGTAAAAAACAAAAAAAGGTTCTCCACCTCATTAGCTTCCCGATAAGCAAAACTAAAATCACAATTCAGCATAAACCGAGTTATCCAAAGTGCTTCCCTGGGTTTGAAATTGATTAATGGTCAAAGCCTATGGAACATGCATGGTTATTTGTCCAAAAGCGCAATGCATAGGATTTGAAATGCAGCACTGTAAGGATTAAAGGATTTGGAAAGGAATTATGGAGGGTATAGAGTATGTTAGGAAATACAGTTGTTGGGAAGTAGCTAATGGTGAGAAAATCAACATATGGAAAGATAAGTGGGTTCCCACTATAGATGGCCTTCTAGACTCTACTTTTAGTTCCTCGAATATGTGCACAGTGAACCAACTCATTGATAGTGAGAATAGGATTTGGAATGATAGTATCCTAGAAGCCTTGTTTGACCAACATACTGTTAGGGAAATTAAGAAAATAAGAATCCCTAGTAGTGGTGTTGACACTCTTAGATGGCTTCCAGAGAATAATGGTTTATTCTCTGTGAAATCAGCATACAGAGTTATCCTTAATGAGTACCAAATCCAAAATGGTATTAGTAATTTCTGCTGATACTGTAAACTGGAAATTTTTTTGGAAAAAAAAAATTCCCCCAAGGATTCTACACTTCTTGTGGAAATGTATTACTAATTGTCTTCCTACTGGTGACAGGTTTGTAAGATTTCCTAGTGATAGATCTGTGCTGTGTCCCTTTTGCAATGCCACCATTGAAACGATGCATCACTTGTTCCTTGAGTGTGAAACATCTAAAGAAGTGTGGAATCTATGTGACAGTAACTTAGCAGCTACTGTTAGCATTGCTAATTTTGATTCTTGGATTGTGAATACTTTTGCTCCTCCATCTACTGTTACTGCGCATCACAATTTGCAGGGAGAAGGGAAAGCTGGTATAATCATATGGCATTTATGGAAGGCTAGATGTAAACTAGTCTTTGAAAATGTACAGCCTAATGCAGGAAGTATTTCTCTCGCGATTAATAATTACTATAATGACTGGATTGCTAGTAGTATTTCAATTCCTTTTGGTACTGGTAATACTATTCCTAGACAACCTAATCATTGGAAACCACCATGTGTAGAAGTTCTTAAAATTAACTTTGATGCCTCCTTCATAAAGGAGACTGGTAATGCTGGATTGAGACTAATTGTCAGGGACTCTACAGGTGCGCAGCATGGACTTAGATCGTGGTCAACAACAGCAATAAATGCGGAAGGAGCTGAAGCTGAAGCAGCTCTTATGGCAGTCAGATGGGCAAAGGAACTCGGGATTAGAAAGCTTCACATGGAAGGAGATTGTAGCTGTGTTATTAGAGCAATAAATGGCGCGCGATCTGCGATTCGGTGGACTACAAACACTTGGATTGAAGACATTATTACTTTGTTATGCAACTCTTTTGAATTTTGGAAATGTTCTTTTGAACCTAGAGAAGCAAATAATGCAGCTAACAAGCTTGCAAAACATGCAACTTCTACTTTTATTAGGAATAGTTGGTTTGATCCTCCAAGCTCGATGAATGCCAGTCTACAGAGTGATCTACAACATATGTTTCATTAAACTTATTTATAAAATCATTTTCTTATTTTAAAAAAAAAGAAAAAAAGTATTAAAGGATGAACATATTTACAAAAAGTGCATGTGCCTTTCGTCTCTCAAATCAAATAAACCACGGAGTGTACTGTATTTGCAATTAGATTGGAATGCTCACTTATGGAGTGAAAGAATCAGGCAGATTTGGTATACCTACGTAAGTGACTATTTGATTAAGGGAATAAACAATTAAACTATTTTTCCCTGTATACTCATTTGGAATTATAGCTATCTATGTCGATGGTATGGACATTATACTATCTCTTAATCAAATAAGAGATTTTACAAGCTGCTTGAAATTCAAATTTGAGATGTTAAAAAAGAACCGCTTGATGTCTCATAGCCACTTTTCCGGAAAAGCAACATAAAACAACATCCCGAGCAATACTCTCATAAGATGTTAACGTCACCATTCTTAACTGAACAAAATCAAGAAAAAATTTCCCTTCCCGTAGCACATGCTACCCATCTTCTTCTTTTCAGATGCTTGTGGAACAACTTACCCATCTAGGTGGAATGTAATCTAGGTTTTACACAAAGATTCGAAGTTCGGAGACAGTAATTGATTATGCACAACTCTAGGATGAAAGTTCTCATTGGGTGTGGACATAATTTTTAAAGGTCCAAAAAAACAAATGACACTGGCGGGCACATAACATTTCTCCTCTTCGCAGTTCCAACTCACATCGCTTAATATCTTCCCACATCATTTCCAGTAGTCAAAGAGGCTCAAAAGTCGGAGAAACAATGTTCCGGAAAATACAGATTCCCATCTGATAACAGTCACTAGCTAACAATGAACCCTCCCAATAGTAAGACAGAGATTTCTCCTGTGAACAGTAGACAGTGCCCTACAGAGTATAAAAAACAAACATAAAGTTTTGCAACTAAGTATAAAAGTAATGGAGTAGCACAGACAACTTCTACTACAATCAAACTATCCAAAATAACTTTATATTTCATTATGGTTTCTAACAAGATGAGTTTTTTTTCAAAAATGGTGCGGAAAATTTTTCTCACCTGATGTGCGCAAGTCTTCTGAGAATAAACAGCCTTCAAAAATAAAACTAAAGAAGCAACAAGAAGAAATCCCAGTTTTTAGGGGGGCTGCAAATTCATTGAAGATTATCACCTTCCTGCCTAGAGCTTATAGCCACTTTTCCATTAATTGCATAGATGGAATGGAAATCCACAAGTTGTGGTCTGGAATCCGCCCAGTACCCCTGAACAAGAGAATTTCCCACCCTTCTTCAAGACCTGAGGTAATAGGTTTCTTCTAAGCGCTAAAACTGGAGACCATAGATGGATAAGAACCTTGCTGGAAAAAGCTTGTGGCCATCAATACATAAAACAAAGTCAGACTCAACAAGACTAAACCCTTAACCCAGTTATCTTTACCTGCCTGACATGTGCTTGTTGATCTTTGCATCTAGTAAAGAAGGGAGCATAGCGTAGATACCTTGGCATGCTCTAGTAGAAAATACAGTAAGACAGGAATAAGCTCATGTAGAAAGAGAACTTATTTTTTTTAAAAAGATGGGTATGCATGACAGCAATGTGGAAAATTCTCAAAGTCATACTGCTGCATTTCAGAAGGTTAAGCGTGCAAATCACCAGGGTGGAACAATTGAACTGTTTGATTCTAACTGAACTTTTGACATTAATGAGCTACAGTTAAGCAAAGACAAGATAGCCTCTGTTGGAAGAATAAAAAAATCAAAAACTTAGTTGTTCCAAGTAAAAAAGAATTATCTATCAAAAGTAGCTTTCTAGATAACTGTTAAGTGACTATGTTCTGAATCTGAGAAGGTTTCTATATCAGGTAAAGAACCTGAACAATAAGAAACCCACTAATTCCTCCTTTAAATTACCCCTCTTCTATATATCCTACTATTAGGATTATGCGACCATTTATCTTTCGTACTGTACAACAATGACTACATTAACATGGTCAACATGTTCACTTACAGGAATGAAGTATATGGATACCTCTGGAGCAACAGATCTCTCAGCTAAGAGTGAATGAAGGAACAACCACTGGTAACTAGGACATGCTTGATGTTTATAATCATCTTTGACTTGGAGACAACAAGGAGCAGATGTCTCTGTATCCGACTAATTTCTTTTTAGCCACTGATACCCGCAAGATATTTAATTCCTTCTGTATAACATCAATCAACATTAACAAAGGATATTAGGTGAAAAAATAGAAAACTAACAGAAGACAGAGAAATGCCTACAGAAATCCAGCTGAGACGGCAAGTTTAAGTCTGACTATATACGAATTTTCTATGTGTGGTAACAATACATGGAGAATAAGCAAATGAGGTGGACTGCAAAAAGAAAATCATCAATAAGCATGTCGAGAAAGAGTAAACACGTGCAGTATACCAGCTAGAACTAGAGCCGTTGATTCCATTGCCCAACCAGAACTAACATAAACGAGAACCAAAGACACGGCTCAAACTAGAGCAAAACCATCGAGCCTACACCATCAACATTGTTACAACAAAGGCTCTCACTCAGCTACGGCTAAGAAGTCGAAGTTAAAACCTTAAAAGTGTATCAGAATCTACCTACAAACCTTTAAGAAGACTATTTTTCCTAGTATCACAGGTCTATTCCTTCTGTTATTTCTGATTCTGAAAATAAGTAACTTTAAACAAATATTGGAAGCTAATAAACACAACTTTTCGGAAAAAACGTACACTAGTATCCTTTATCAAATTCTATTCAAATGACAACAAATAGTTACCTAGCATTTTATTTCAGGGGAAATGAGAGACATATTTGATATTACCTTTCAGATTGGGGAGAAGAGGGCTCGTCCGGAGAGGATTGAGCAGATGAACCGCCTTGAATCCGCGGTCTTTCATACATAAACCTTGCTGGGCCTACTTCAACTTCCTGTGAAACTTCATCCACACATGAAAAACTACCTTGCCTAACAGAACCAAACTCAACACGCTCTGCAGGCGAACTATAACCAACATTTTGATCATAAGAGTACAACACAACCACAGATGGACCAGCAGGTCCAGTGGGTGAAACACCATTTGAGTTTATGCTCACCATTGGGTACATGCCGTAGTTGCTACGAATAGAAGTTGGGGGGCGAAATGAACCATTCTGGGTCTGATATGAGGAGAAAGATTCATGCCTATATGAGTCAAACGTTCTATAATCAGCTTGGTTCTCATTTGCTGCCAAGCGATCTAACCTTGTGCTAGACTTATCACTGAGACCATTATTTCGCCCAGCAGTTCGCTGTCTAAAGCCCGTATTCCAAGTTCCCTCCCTTTCTTTGTGGTGCTCATTGCAGTCATAATTGTCATTGTTCAATTTATGGTTTCTAATACTTGAAGATTGTCGTTCCCTGAAAGGAACCTTCTGAAATTTAAAAACAAAGATTCAGCAGCCTACTACTACTGCTACTACCTTCCCGCATTCTATATAAGGAAACAAGATGCCAGCTTATACAGCCTTCCTTCACATGTATAGAAGGTAAACAACGTGCAAAGTAACAAGTTCTTGTGAAAAGTTATCTTACACGATTTGGCAGGTAGGTTCCAGTCCCCCCATGGAATCTAGGGCTTTCATCACCATAACACTGATAAACACCATTTGATCTTTGAGAACCAGGTTGAAACTGAGAAATGGGAACGAGACGAGGGCCGTAACTTGTAAACTGAGTGAGAAGGTTTCCATTAGGCGAAAGAGGTCTTCCTGGACCATCCCAGGGGAAATGGCCCTGTAAATGCATTGGTGGTACCATAGCGGGGGAAGGATAAACCAAAGGACCTTGATACCTTGAATTTTGGCACAACCGTGCAAACTGAAGATTTTCCCAATGACTAGTGAAGTCACTTTTCAGAATGTCAGATCTGTGCTCCTCAGGATGTTCTGTTAAAGAACCATCCCTACTTGAATCACGGCTACTGAATATCTCAGACTCACCACGGGACTCTACAGAGTCAAAGTTCTGGTCTGACTGGTTTGTATGACTATGATCATCTGATCCGTCCTCCCCCTCTAAATTGCTACTGGATCTTTCACTAGTTTCAGCCCCTATAGGCACATTGTACATAGGAAGCATTGTTAGGAACGGAACAGGGGGGGCCTGCAAGATAAAATGCGAAGGGTACCATCCCTGGATTTTCCATTGTTCTTTGTCGTGAACCAGTACCCACAAGCATAGGAGATAAAGGTATCATCGAGTCCGATCCACTCATACTTGATGTTTCATAGCTAGGCAGTTGGTGGGTCTGACAATGCAAAGAAGCTACTGATGTGGACCGGATACTTCTTTCAACCATTTCAGTTTGCTGAATGCAGTCTTTGCTGTCTTCATCTGCCTGTGAAGAACTGTTATCTACTGACGCATCATCATACAACCACCTGTTTTTGTCTTTATCATATGCGGTGCACGAATCTACAGGCGTGATTCTTCTTCCCCGTTTATCCCTAGATGATTTAGAGACTTTGGCAGATGATCCATCCCAGGAACTTTCAGAAGATGTTTTGCTTCTTGAGGAACCTGGTTCTGAAGTAGGTAAGGATCTCATACTCACATATCTATCTGGACTATGAGCCTCATTTCCTCTATCATACTTATTCTGGTGAGAAACATTTCGATTTTTGCTTTCTTTGGCAAACTTGTGGCAACCTTTCCCTATTGAACTGCCAGAGCTACTCACTCGAGTTAAAGAAACAAAGTTATGTGACATTGAGTCATTAGACTGCATTACCTGGAAAGCTCCATCACCTGCACCCAAACCTCTAACAGAACTAGCAGCATCTTGATCTGAGGCTAACTCAACTGTAGGGCAGTATCTGGATGATGGCGATGACACCTTAGTTTGAGGAAATGGGGTACTGCCCTGAAGAGGGTCAGCCAAAGGCATATCTGCTGGAATCATACCCATCAAGTTCCTACCAGCATAACCAACTGATGCCAGAACAGAAGGTGAAAGTGGACAAGGTAAGTGTGGAGAAGCTAAATTCATAGGATACTGCATATGGCTGGGAAGACTATGTAGTCTGGTTGATGCCATCATGTTCACCATGTTTTGCGCCTCCTGACGCATCTTTCTCATATCAGCTACAGAAGCAAGCTCTTCTCCGCTAGAACCAAAACCAACTTCACCATAATACTTGTTTTCACCAGCTACATCAAGGCTTTGATGAGATGGGATGCTCCTCAAAGATGAGGAATTTTCAGTTACAAATTTAGCACTATGAGTTCCTGGAACTTCCACATTTTTTCTCCTTGTATATTCTGCCTTTGGAGTAATCTGTTTTCTCCTCATTTCTGGCACCTTGTTATGTCTTCCTCTGGAAACCTCAGTTGATGTGTCTGTTAGCTCAGGACTAGAATGTGTCCTCACAAAATGGAATGTGTTTTGCACCTCATCCGCCAAGCGATTTGGTATAATTTTTCGGTGACCCACGGCTTCACCAGGGATAACATTCTTCGCCAAATGCTCAGTAACCCTGGAAGTGTTTAGATTAGAAATTCTTTTCCGACCAGTACGAGAAGTTGCAGAAAAGTTATTGGTCCTAGATACTCTTTCTGGGGCTTGACTGCCAGGAGACTCCTCAATCTTTTTCTTGCTGCTCATAGGATGTTTTAAATTCTCAGATCCAATCACATGATCAGGAATTGACGGTTGCAAGCAAACCATATCAGCATTAGGTGCATCCAGGCGGTGCCGACTACCATGTCTCCCCCATGTGTTCATAAAGAACATATTTACTTCAGATATTACATTCTCTTTTGGGCAGTCGAGAAGTCTGGCCAACCTTTTCGCCCCAAACGCGAAGGCACTACGAATGCGAAAAAAATTACCTGAAAGAAAACACAAGTAAGAAATTTATAATAATGGAATGCAGTTGTGATTATCTAACTACTTGGTCAAGCAAATATTTGTTAATGTTGCGTTCATGACCCAACACAGCAGAGAATGAATAAAACTAAAACATTATATTTTTTCTATCAGGTTAGTTTCTAAAGTTATAGATTGCCAGGTTTAACACATCAACTCCTTCACTGTATCCAAATCTAGTTCAATGGATAAATGAGTTGTTTCACTTGTATAAACTTCTAAATACTGCGATACGTGATTCAACTTTTAGAATTCATCATGTTCTTCGGTTTAACATCACGCACTAAAACTTCAGAACAGAATAATTTATTTGAAAGCTTTCATTTTTTTTTTGTATCGTATACTGGTTTTTTATCTATAATCATCTCATGAAGAAAAAAAAAAACAAAAGCTTGGTAGAAATAATTCTCCGAGCTGTGGCTCGAACAGAAACTTTTATGGACACAAACGACGATAGGATTTGCTTTAACTGTCACACACTTGCTATTTAGAGAGATTAAGCTAGAATCACATGTCGAAACTTTCCCATGCCGTCTCAACCTTGCTCTCGGCTTCTTCATAGATTTAATTATGTACTGTTTCTGATAATAAATAATGGTAGTACTACAGTCAAAGAGTGAATATACCTGAGCTGACAAGAAAATCAATAACCTGGACTAATAAAGCCGCAGAGTGATAATATGTTTCTTAGCTGTTTAACACAGCTCTTATTTTTTTTAATAGAAGGATAGAAAGAATATCAACAGAGCCAAAAAAAAAAAAAAAAAAAAAAATTTTTTTGTGTAAGACGGATATAGCAGGCATTAAAACGGTTGCTACATGTAAGAGGTCCTCACAGTCACGAGACATACCTATTTTTAAAACACTGACCTGGACCTATCTAGCAGTGGGTTTTTCTGTTTTCTAATAAATAACAATGGAATTTAAAGTATCATATTATGCTAAGACTGGAAAGAAGCTTCAACGGCGAGTCGAAAAAAATTGAGTGTTGTGAGAATGCCAGGGCATCTTGAATACCTTTACTAACACTTCGT